>CM049394.1:11442446-12032446 GCA_026937815.1 Etheostoma perlongum
TTGAGTGTTCGGTATGAGCTAAATCTTTACAGTTGGATAATGATCCTAATTCCAATGGTTTATCCCAGAAAACCCAGGTTCAAGAGGTACATTTAATCATGCATTTAATATTTTAATGTTTTAGTGTGCATGAGCAAGATTCTAAGTGCCTCCACTGGGGCTGCTGATGTAGCTGACTCTGACCTCTAACTCTGCAGTTCAACAGGAGCACAAGATAAGAGATTTTTTTTCCCAGTCAGTTAATTAGCAAGCTAACCTTTCCTCGGATGGAAGAAATTTGTATGCTCTTGTCTCCGAGCCTGCACATAGTTGAAGTCTTATGAGCTATGCACTGAGCTGCATGTCAGTTTGTGTTGACCTATTCCTGCTTCAGGCCACTTCTACCCCATAATTAAGTGAATTATCTCACAGAGGACAGTGCCATACATTCCCGCTGACGGGCAGGAAGCTGCTGGCTGCTGAAGAAGCTGCCCTGACAAAATGCCCTCTCTGTACATAGATAATGAGGCAGGGGCCTGACAGGTGGGCCCTGATTAGGAGGGAAGGTCCTGTGGTGGGCATGGAGGTAGCACGCACACACACACACACACACACACACACACACACACATAGAGCTCACCCAGTCTGTCCCATTGCGGTAAACACACTCATCAGAGCGGAGGCTATCCCCGGAGAGGAAGAGCATGTTTGACATCATTAATTGGCTTTTTCAGTGCAAGGAGTCAGGGAGATGAAAAGCTTTATCAAGCTGAAATAATTAATTTTGCCCTCGCCACCCTGAATTCGCTGACACTTCACTTCTCTTAAAAATGAAGAAGGGGAAAAGATGACTACTTTTTTCCTTCTGTCTCCTTTTTCTTGATTCAATCCGTCTATTAGCTTCTTTTTCTTTTTTTGCTCAGGCTCGGCAAGACATATTAACGGAGGTAATGTGCGTTTTGTAATGGAATACAATTAAAAGGAGATTTAATTAACGTGAACCTGCATGAAGGGGGAAAAGGTTAGCTTTATCTCAAACACTTACAAAGGCCATAGATTAGAGGGCTGCACTATGTGCCCAGTGCACCGTACATATTATTTCCAATTAATTCTAATATTACCGAGAAAATGATGGGGGTTGATAATACACCATTAGAAGGACTTAAACTTTAATCACTTTGCCTATCTAGCATAGCTGTGGTTGGATAATTAGTTTAATTAAGCTCTTTGAAAGGCACCCACATGCTGAAGTGGTTAAAGTTTCAACTACACCTGAGTTTGACAATGTGGCCAAAGACGAAGTGGAACTGGAGTGAAGAAGAGTTGTGGCTGAGTCCAAGCCCCCCAGTAATGACTATGAATACAATGGGTTTAAAATGATATTATAAGGTTTCTAGTTATGAAATAACATATGGTGGTTGACAAACAGTCCAAAACAACGCAGAGCAAATATGATAATGTTACACTTCATAATGTATGAATAATGGAGGAACAGACCACTATTTTCTTGCTAGAAGAAATTATTTAACACAATCTTCAAGACTACCTGTGACTAAAATACAATTATAGTTTTTAAAATTATATTCTGTGTAGCTTTTCCTTCCTCTAGTGTAATAACAACAACAATAATAATAATAATCATAACACTAGCTCTCACTGTCCTCCAGGGACCTTTGTGCATTTTCTCTCCTGGAGCAATTTGAAGAATATGAAGAGACTAAATAATAGAGTCAACTATTGGCATACTCTCTTTCTCACACACACACACACACACACACACACACACAAACACAAACACACACACACACTATTCTCCGAGCCTTCTGGTGGGAGTACAGTGAGGGTTCTGCTTCACTTCCCATGTGGAAAAGCTACATATTAAACTGGATTCATGTGTGTGTTGTGTTTGTGTGTGTGTGTGTGTGTGTGTGTTTGTCCCTCTCCAGCACATCTTTAGGCTACTGCCTCGCCTCAGCAGCTCTCAGACATACACAATATTTACCCTTCTCATTCGTCACAGGCCTGCACTGTTATTGTATTTGGTGCTCTGCAGCCTAAGTCTCCCACTGTTAAAATAAATATATATATATATATATATATATATATATATATATATATATATATATATATATATATATATACACTTGCTGCTTTTTAAAATAAATCCTTGTCACTTCCTGTAAAGTAGCTGTAGTTAACTAATATATTTTTAGGGAAAACGAGACATAAATGCAATTTTAGCACTTTGATTCTGGCAATACAACCTACATGACTAACAACAATTAGATATGCATAAAGCTCAAACAGCTATATTGTATTAGCCCAGTGTTATTTGATTAAACTCTATTACGCTATGAATGCCAATTAGGATAAATAGGGAGAGTTTGTATACATTTGTCCCCATGGTAAATGTAAAGTGAGTGCTCAATGAAACGATTATTTATTTATGCTCTGGATGTGAGCTCCAGCACTCCTGGTTTATTACTTTGAAACCACACTACGGCATACAACGATTTTTAATTAAGAATAATTGTTTTCTTTATAGACGCGCAAAGAAAGGCTAATTAAATTTAATTCCCGGCAACATTTCCCATAAGAGCAAGCACACTGGTTTATCCACAGCGGGATAGTATCTGAAGTTATGCTTCAGCATGCATCAAAGTTTCATACAACTCCAATTTTAAACACCTGAATAAATTCAACTTATATTAGAGCCTGAGCAGGTTAAGCTTTTAGATATAAATTACATTCGGTACAATCTCCTTATAAAACTATAGTCCTAAAAATTAATGAAAATTGTGTAGTTTCAATTTCAGCTTTGCCATTTCATACACCTAATTATGATTGGCATTATTGAGATTTTTTATTTACATTAGAAAATGGGCTTTTTCACTGAAATAATCTGGGGAGAGCTGACTCATTCTCCTTTTCCTCAACATCCTTTTTCCCATTCACACAGCTACCAACATTCCCAGCGGAAAGTACAGCCCGCAGTCGTCCACTGCAGCTCCACTGGAGCCACCGGGGGTTAAGTGCATTGTTGGTTCAACCTTGACAGAAATTGTTAACAGAGGAAAGAGGAGTTTCCAACAAGGGATTCAATCCGGAGATCGTTCACAGAGCATCTCTCAAACCTCTGGGCTACTGCCACCCTATTTGAATTAAAATGGAGCGTAGGTCCCGGTTCCTCTGAAGTACACGAGGCTGCCTTGACTCAGTTTTCCGTCTGTCTCAGTAAGCTTTTAATATGTTACTTAACTACTCCTTACATGTGCTTAACATTTTCTTGGAATTGTGGGAATTGTTTGTCAGCCAAATTCCTATCACAAAAATAGTGTGTCACACCGGAAATCCCTCACATTAAAGGTTCAATCCGTAGTGTTACACAAACATTATTTCAATCCAACCGCCAGAGTCCGCATGATTCGGATTCCCATTGTGGTCCATGTAGTAGAGTGTTTAGAGTCTGTATTCAAATGTGAACCACGTGGTACTGCAGCTGGGCACCAATTGCTGACTAAAGCTTTAATATCTCTACACAGGGTCATACTGCAGCTCTCTGTTCAGCTCTCTGATATTATTAGCTGGTAACTTGAAGTGTTGTGTCTAGATCTTAAATAATTTAGAAAATAACATATTATGTACTTCATGAGAGTAATCAAGTATTTGGAACATCCGTTGTTGGGGTGCTTTTGGCATGTTTGCTGTTGATTAAGAGGCTAGCTATGCAGTTTCTTTTCTAATGTATTCCAAGTGACCCAAAAACAAATGCATCATTTCAGCTGTAACAGAAGAAAGCCATATGCTGAGTCTTAGAATGGCAGATGTTAACAGAAATAGTTAAAAGTTTCCACATTAAATATAAAATTAGCTGGGAGCTTAGCATAAAGACTGGAAGCAGGGGGAAACCGCTAGCCTGGCTCACTCCAAAATGTCAAACTTTTCTTTTAAAAAGATATTATTCTACATTTTGGGAAAGACTGATGTCTGTACCCCAAGTATTAAGCTACAGCCAGTAGCCAATTATCTTAGCTTAGCTTAGCATAAAGATAAACATAAACAGCTAGCCTTGCTCGGCCCAAAAGGTCACAAGATCTGCCAACCAGCACCTCTAAAGATAAAGTTATATTGTGTTTTTTTAATCTGTACAAAAACCTGAAAGTAAAAATGAAAATGTGTGGTTTTACAGGGTGTAATGACAATGACTTCCTAAAGTCGTGACATTGCAGAGGCCCATATTAAGCATAAATATGAGACTTGTATTGATACTTTAAATTAAATTATAAATTAATAAATTATCATATTTCCTAAAATATTCCTTTCAGAATTCTGGATACAGATCAATACAGGTCCAGTTGGGATTATCATTAGCTCTATCAGCAATATAAAAGAAGAAACTGTTGGTTGGGTTTATCTCTGTATCTATCTTTTCAATTGAACAATTTGATTAATCCAGGTGTTGAAGCTTGCAGAAAATAGTCCCATCCTCTCTCTGTGGGCTCTGTGTCCACACTGGGTGATGCCTGCTAATTGAAAACGAAGAAATAATTACTGTCTTAAGAGTGATGGAGGACACACTGGGGACCCTAAATAAGAAATATGGGACTCCACTGGGAAAAAGAAGTCTCATTGGGAATTCCTCTATTGTCAGTCAGTCAGCACCAAATGGCACACATAGTTATTATACATTTATTTATTACTTTATTGCTAGTTTTTAACTCACAAGCCCAGCCACGCACCTGCACATAAATGTATTGCCGATGTACAAACTTTAACTAACAGTTCACATATTGACAACAGACTAATACAGACACACTGCAGCCCTGAGGGACCTGGACTGTAAACCCAGCAGGCTGCGTTGTGTGTATGAGTGCCGATAACAAATGGCGAGTGGTTGGTGGCGCTCTGTGGTGTTGTCTGAGGAACAGTTGGTGCTCTGACCGTCCTCATCAGCAGTTTTCAATTGGCAGTGCAGTCTAGCATGGAGACCATAATCTCTCTGCAGACTGTTATATACATTTATTACCCTGCTAAAGAGGTGCAGCGCACATAAAATATACATGTTTGCAACACGGGCCTAAAGAAGAGAAAATATAGTAATAAAATATAATAAATGCTACTTTGATCCTTTTTTTTATCCTGATTTTGAGTTGTAAAAAAAAAAAGAAGACAAAAAACAGAAATAGATTTTATGAGAATGGAGCTGATGAAAGCCCTCTCTCCATCCATCTTATTCTTCAGACTCTCGACTCGCCCCTTTTGCCTTTCAGCTGCAGAGCTTAGCCCCACCTCTTATCTCCCATGTCAAACGAATCTGTCCGACACCGACAGATGAGATCAACGCACCAATGACAGATCCTGCACTGATGCACTGAATTTAGGGTGCTCATATTGTCTGGAGACATGTTTTAAAAGCATTTCAGACCTGCTGTGTGGTATTTTTAAAACCTGGAATTAGGCATTTTGGTTGTTTTTTTCATTTAAAATTTGGGCTTTGATTTTATGTATTTCCTGTGCTGCAGTGAAACAAAAATTGCACTTGAAACACTTTTCTCCATAAAGGCAATCAAACAAGGTCTATAAGCAGTTGGCGTTGGCCTGAAGGCCCAAAGAAGTGTAGCATTAGGAGCAGAGCGTTAAGCTGAATACTCAATGAGAAAGAGAGACAGGTCTGTGTAAAGCATGGGAATGTGTGTGTGTGCGTGTGTGTGTGTGTGTGTGTGTGTGTGTGTGTGTGTGTGTGTGTGTATGTGTGTGAGAAACAGAAGTAGTGACTATGAGTGAGTGACTAATGTATAATCTGCAGAAGAGCACGTTCTAGTGGTGTGTTCAGAGCACAGCAGTGCAGGCTCAGCAGGAGCAGACTGCCTCTCAGTCTGTTGTCTGTCGCTCCTTCACCCCAGCAGCCGGCCTTTTCTCACACACTGACACACACACACACACAAATATATCTCTGAGAGCAGGCTGTCTTTTCACAGCAACAACAAACACTCTCCTTGCGACATGCCGCTACATGGGAGACGCCACAAATAGCCGCCTGGTTTTGAAGAAAACATGTTTTGATGTGGAGATATTGTCACGGCAGCGGTGTGGATTCTGTGAGGTTCTGTTATAAGAATAACCATAGCAGACTATGGCTATAAACTGCCTTCTTTTATTTCAATTTTTAGTATGACAAATCAAAATGGTCCTTCGTACTGTTTAATTATGTATTAAATTAATTTGAAATGGATGTACTCTATAAAGAATGGAGTTTATTAAATGTTTAAACATTGCAGGATGCTCTCGTTTCACTTCTTTAAAAAGTCATTTAGTATCCATTTCAACGTCACCGAGCCTCATTGACCTCAGCCAGAGAGGCAGGGTTAGTCTTCAATAGCCCCTCTTAACAATGGCTAACAATAGGACCAAATGGCCAGCCCTGTTTGCATCCACAACTGCAGACCACCAGCATCCACCAGCCGTCACAGTCAGGACACTCCCGGTGTCTTGGACCATTTGGATGACATGACGCACTATTTTGAGCTCCACATTTTGCCACAGTGCATTTTGTAGTCAATCATGCTGTTGCTGCACTGCTTGGTTTTGTCTTTGTATTGTCTGTCTATTTTGTTTGTTAGAGATGATTGCTATTTCATGCCTGCTTCATCATTTTTAATTCACCTTAAAATACTTTTACTACTATTACTTCACTCCAAGGGTACGTGTGTCCTGGTAAATAAAAAGGTGGCTCAACTATGACCTCCAGTTAACTGATATTATGGAGGTGAACAACCACTAATTCTATTTTTCAGAATAAACATTAAAGTATACCTTTTTTCTGGCTGTGTGTAATTTCACTTACAGCTGATGTTGCATAAATCTGAGGTTTCAAACACATTTATGTTCACCTAAAAATATGTGTTAAACTGCTTTCCCCAAATAAAATATAAATGGGAGTTTACTTCTTTGGCAATTAGTGGTTCAAGGATACTTTCTGACAGCTTATCTGTGTCACTCAGCCCCATGCCTATTGGCTCTTTAAAAAACAGCTCACAAATATATAGTTTAAAAAAAAAAGTATTTTCAGTATTTTCCGGGAAACAGCTGGGCACTGTAGTTTTTAGCAAATGTTACAAAGAGTGTGTGTGTGCGTGTGAGTTTAATCGTTTTGGGGCAAAAACGGACCTTTCTATGTATAAGATACTGTATATCAGGCTTTGGGTACTCAGACAATCCCTTCCTTTTTTGTGAGATGTGTTATTAACGATAAGAATTTTTTTTTTTAATCCCCAGATTCCTCCTTTAATCAGTGTGGCCATATAACACTGTGGGAAGTTTAACTTGAACATTTTAAATTAGCATGACATACTAATACTATGATGGTTTCCTATAATAATAGTCATTATTATATTTCCATTTTTGGCGTCAGTGTTTTCCCACCAGCTTTATTTGCCAAAATCAACAATTCTCCAATTATCCCAGACAGAGCACCGTCTGCCTCATTTCAATCTGTCTTTAAGGCATGCTACATCATATGAAAGCAATAGAAACATGTCCCATGAGGACCCTCAACTATACAGTATGTATAAGAACACACAGTACGCAACAGCAGGTGTATTACAGTGCAGTCAAACAGTACAATAAGGAAATGTTTAGCTCATTTATTTGTGCATAATAACTGATAGTCTGCTAGTTTGTGTTTAGTTGGGCGGTATCCCAATTCTGATACCGTCAAACCTCCTCACTATTAAACGACGGTATACGGCATTACAGTGACTAATTATAAATGATGATGTAAGGCTCAGACGGCGTCACCAAACTGTTGGCTTGTCAGAAACTGAATACCAAACACTAACACAGAAACACCTCTCTCTTCTCATTAAGGCGGAACCCCAAAGTCTTCTTCCAGACCAGGTCATTTGGTGCGCAACATGCCATGTGATGACAAAAACATTTTAAGGCATTAAATACATTATATTTCATATTTAATCCTTGTTTCCTATATAAGTGCATTGCATTTTTTTAATGATGGTATTAAAACTGATAATGTTGCTATTTTAGGACCCCGCGGTATACCGTATTACCGCCTAACCCTAGTGTTTATCGTCCACCAACACCAACGGACATGTTCACTTACAGGCTACTCACACTTATTTCCTTCCTGGATCACTTTTTTCTTTTCCTAAATGTGTACGTTACATTTTATACTTTGGTAAAAAGCCTTTAAGACTCTAGCAAATGTGTCTTTGCCTCACTTTTGCTTAAGGCAATTTTTTTAATCCCTGGAGCCCACCATTAGTAAACTTGCATCTCTGTCTGTTTCAATAAACAGGATGAAATAGGATTTTGAAATAGTTGCGTGACTATCAAAATGTGCATTACTTTTTATCATTGTATTGTCTATTATTAAAGAATATGAAATCACTTTTGTGGGAGAGAATCAATGGTATAATATTAGTTGAGCTGATATGGCTACACTGGGAGACACAAAGCCTCCTAATTTCCTCCTGGTGCAGCAGCCCAGGCCTCAGCCAATCTGTGGGACTAACGGACCCAAGGGACCCACCAGCCACCAGCTGACTGACCAAGCGGCCTGCTCAAAGGCACAATTAGAGGGTCTTTGTTTCACCCGGAGTGGCTCTTTGTGCCGTGATGTCGCCTGGTGCCGGCGGGGAACGTCATCAGTCACAGGCTGAATGGACCAAGTGAGAGGACAGATCACACACACACACACACACACACACACACACACACACACACACACACAGTTTGGAGGTTTGTGTCCCTATCAGAGCGAAAGATCTGACGGCACCCTGGGGTGCTTCAACAGGCAGCTCTAATGTCATGTGGATGACAGTTCATCAGTCGATTCTTGACTGTCACTTTCTAGCCGAGTACACCACAATTTTTCAAATTTCTAATCAAACTTTAAACTGAATTATGCACCTAACTTATGTAACTTTCTTTTTATTGCACCAGAGTGAGAGTCATCCTGGAAATTACTTGTGGGATTGATGTTTTTTTTGCACATTAATAATCTAACCATATTTAAACTGTTTTAGTCCTGGCTGAAGAACAAAGTGCTTTTTTTTTAAAGAGCTTCAATACACCATCCAAAAGCACCATCATTAACACTCTTCTCTGCCAATTCTGAGAAAATAAGATGTGACCGACACCAACGTTGTTAACAAACAAGACCTCATAATCCCAAAATGATGGAACCCATTCTATGTCATATCCGAGCACGATGTTGCGGTTACAGTGTCATAACTTCACCAACACAAGATTGCGGCTTTAATATCCATCGGAGAAAACCGGAGGGAGCTACATGTGAGAGAAAGACATCAGACATGGAGTGTAACGTGGAGACAGATAACAATATCTCTGTTTTAAAGGCTTGAGGTCTGTAATTGAAGAACGAATCCTCTTTGTTGAAACACTGTCACCCGCCGCTGCTTTTGTTTACACAGTGTTTTGTTTGATTGAATATATCTTTTCAGTGTGACATGTATTTGCTTGGCTTTTGCAGCAAGGACTGGCAGTATGTTAAAGCTCAAAATAAACATTTCCTGTATTATAAGTATTAAAAAAATTCAATTGGTGAGAAACACCGTCATAATTTGGCTTGTGACGAGCCAAGAAAGTTCTAAAACTCTTTCCAATATCACAAATTAAACTCGTAAGGAAGAAATATAAGTGAGCCCTGAAATGTTAATAGTCAAATATATTCCAGACTGTCAGATTTACAGTGATTTCTCCAGTCATGTACATCAGATGTCACAGATGTCAGATGAGAGTCATAATAAGCCCGTTCCCGAAACCGCCTCACCAATCCAACCCTTCGCTCTCTTAAAGTAGAACTTCCTTACACAGAGCCAGGTCTGGATTATGACATGGTTGACATCATTTGATTTTCCCTCCCAGGAGCTCTGAAAGTGCTCCATTAGAGTTATTGCTGGTGGGGCGCCATGCCAATGCTAGCAGCCTGCCCCTGTTACTCACAGACTCACCTGCTGAGTGTAATCTGTCCTGTTAAGATTAAGCCAAGTTTAAATGTACACATACTTTGGAGTCTTTGCATCTCCTCGAACAGTACACTCTACTGAAAGTTACGGTAAAGGATTTTACCCTCTGAAAGTCTACGTACTAAAGTGTGTTTCGGCATATGGCATGTTTAAGTACATAATATCAAATTCCTGTTTAAAGGAATTATATCGCCATTTATTCATCCACTTGTTAGACAGAGATTTTTTTATAGGAACGAACAGTAAGTGTGTATTCAGTGTATTTAGAATCTGTTCCAGAGATGGAAAAGACACCACAGGCCCCTAAATACAGGTCTCTAATGTTATAATTCACTGGTATCCGTATCATGGCTACACACAAGACAGACAATTCTCGATGAAGACACGCGGAACTGACAATGCGCCATAAACCAAAAGACAAGGATTACAGTCTCCAGAAGGGCTCATCAAAGCGAATCGAGTCCTTTGCCAAGGCGTGGATTCAAAACGAGCCGAGAATAGAACGGCGCAGCAAATCAACGGGAAACCGTTATTTTCTGCCTGGTTCTGGTCTTCATGTTTTTCTCAAGATGGATAGCTTGCAAGGAAGATGAAGAGAGGGAGGAGTGTGTGTGTGTGTGGAGGGTTTGAAAGGAGGTGGCGAGGGGGGGTGGGGGGTGAATGGGAAGAAAAAGAGGTGGAGGGCAGGCGGGCAAGCAGGACAGTGACATTCACGCGTTACGACGTGGCGACACTGACAAGGTGTCCTCCCCGCCGCTCGGCCAAGCTGTTATCACAGTCGGCCCCCGTTTCCAGGTCGCAACCCTCAGCGGCACCGGCATTATTGGGTCGCGGCTTGGTGCCACAATCCAACCCCGGTGTGGGCCGGCGATGCCATTGTCTGACGGTGAAGCGTGGCTTTGAGAGACTGAACACACACACACAGGCGTGCACACACAAGCCCACTGATCCACCCTGGCAACCTCCCTAGCAACCATCTGTCCTGCTTTGCCATGCTCAGGCTTGGGCACAGCTAGCAATGGGCATGCCTTGACACGTCTGAGTTAATGGGACAAAACGGAGGCGCAAAAGAGGACAAAGGACTCACAAATGAAAGAGTGTAGCCGACAGGGAGATGCAGCAAAGACGGCGTACAGAAAGATGAAGAGAGGACAAAATGGAAGGGAAGAGATACTACTACTAATTCAAAATGTACTGAAGAAAACTTTCATAAAAAAGTGAAGTTGCAAGAGATCTTGACTCAATAGTGCAAAGTATGATTAGTGTTAATTTGGCCTTGTTCTCTTAAAACACATCCTGGAATCCTGGGTAAGGTTTGTACAGAATACATACAATGATTTATTAATATGTTTTTATCTATTAAAGTCTTAAGATACAAGGGAACACATGCACTTCATTATAGAATGGCATGTTACAAAAGAAAATTACAATGTACATTAACCATAAGGGAAACAGTAGACACTTACCATTAAATACAATACTGTAATAGCTCAACAAATTCTAATCAGAAAGCAATTAAAAGACCAAATCAATCGAAGAAACAACAGAAGCGTCTGCGTATTTATTTGAAGACACGATGGCATGATTTCTCTCGGCCGTTTCAGTTCTTCCGTCTTGCTCCTTTCTGTATGCGGCACCTCACCCCTTCAACAGAATCGCCCATTTTACCTAATCAGTTATCTTGTCATTGTACTGCCGGCTATTACCATTACAACCACCAACAAACCTGTGACATGAGAAAGCGCTGACAAAGACATCACGTTCGAATGTGCGAGGCTTTCTGAAGAAGCACAAAATGGATTATCTTTTGAATGAGCATCGTCTTCGTGGAACATGGATCCGTGAAGGCTGCAGCCTGTCAGTTTTGAAAGGAATTTAGCAATTCACAATATAAAACCTGTGACGGACCTGATTTCTTAGTTGAACTTGTAGACGTGGGTTGTCGATTGCATTGTCATTTCTACTCGGAGCAGTTTGGAACGTTGACGCCCTTAAGGTCAACATGTGATTGGTAAGGAGTCCGGAGAGTGACGGTTCGCTTCCTGACGCTATAGATTTGAGGTTGGGTAAGGGCGGGGCCGAGGCGGGGCAGGGCCGGGTGCGACGCTATAACCCAAACAGATACATCTTCCCCCTGTCCAATACGCCGGCTTGTGTTGCCTTATCAGCGCTGCGCCAAAAGGCCTTTGAAACAGTGAAACTGTGACCTCACATCTTTCTCTAAAAAAGTCTTCTTTAACATGCAAACACCCTGCCTTTGTCACGCCGCACACACAAATCCATTCCCCGCCCCCCTATAGCGCCCCAAACCCCGGGCCCATCCAAGAAGCACAGGGGAGCCTCAGACAACACATGATGGAGCCTCTTTTGATTGCAACTGAATTTTGTAGGACTGATTCTGTTTATCTCTCTTGACCAGATCTGGCTCACAGGACAACACATTTTAAAGAAGTGTGCATGGAAAGACTTCCAAAAGGAACAGTTTAAGGGGGAAAAAAGGAAAAGAAATTGAAGGACGAATACAAGACAGTTCAGGAGGATTTAGAGCAGATATAGAACTGTCTACAGCAATCAACTATGTTGTCATGGATTTGCTCATTGTCTTCTGTCTCGACCACAAAAAATCTGTTTACCCTTGACAACTTCTCTGACCCTTTTTCCCCCTTTTTACACCGTTTGAACAAGCTATGTCAAAACATGGGCAAAAAGAGCTCCACTCCCCTGGTTTGTACAGGCTGTGAGATCAAGCGCTCATCATTCCCAAGTTTGGTACAGCTCCCGTCTTTTATTAACTTCCTCTTGGGTTCTAGTGACGAGGGTGGTTAAAAAAAAGGGGAAAGAACCATCGACTTGAGGATATGATGAATGTAGCAGATGAAAACGAAGGGAAATGTTGTACCATGCCAACTCTCTACTACCCCCCCTTTTCCTGCTCTCTTTCTTTCACCATCTTGCACTTTCAAAGAGCTGAGAGGCCATAGCGAAAGTGAATGAACCATGACCACAGGCAGATGCTCCCCACATCTCTCTCTCTCACTCTCTCTCTCATCGTGCCCTTCCCACTTTACACCCTCCATTTCTCACAACTAACTTGACACCGCTGTTCCAACGAGGCACACTGTACATTTACACAGTATGTTTGGTTTTTTTTAAAGGTATTGTAGCTGATTATAATTTAAAGTGGACTCGAGACTTGTGAGGTAAAAATTCTGTTTCTATGCTCTCAGTATTTAACTAACATGGTATGCAGATGACAAGTGGACATGCATCGTAATTTTGCCTACTTCATATTTCCCTTTTACATGTTTTCAAACTGTTATTGTATTGTATACTGTAGTAAAGTTTTTTTGTAACAGTGCAATTTTGAGTAAATGCCATTTGTTAATTTCTCCTAATTCCCTCTGGGCACATGAAGGCCAAATGAGCACAGATGGGACATCTTCAGTCCTTTGGAACAGTTCATTTTACTGATTTGGGTTCAAAATTATTGTTTTATACTCTACATAGCACAGTTTGTCTCCTCAGAATACTGTGTGTTGAAAGATGAAAACATATTGACTCAAGGAAGACATCTGCAACTTCTTAAAAATTAAGTATTATAAAGTTTTGCGGACGGCATCAAAAGTAACCAAAATTATACAAGTTGCCATTCATGTACAGTATTGCAACAGCTTCTTTCTTAATAATAAATCACTAGACATGCAAACGGTTGGCCTACCTTACATTAAGTACCTTTTATTTTTCATAACTAAAACAAAATAAATATATTCATATACACACTATATATATAATATATCTATATATATTTATTTTTGACAAACTACTGTCATCATTTTTAAAAAGTTATTTTAATGCAGGCTCAATGTTTACATACTGAATAAATATTGAAAACAAAACTGGTTTTCCTTCCTTAAAAGTTGAGTAACTTGACATATAAGGGTTTAACCTTACAATAAATATACATCACTCAGAGTAGTAATTCAAGTAGTAACAAAATACATTTCTATTTTCTCCTTTTGGTGGAACTGAAACTAGAAATTAAAAGTATATACTTGGCTCCATTGGGTTGCCCACCACTTTATATATACATACATATTTATTTTATATTATACATTTATCAGATGCATAATATCCTTATGCTTTTCATTCTCTCTCACGCCGATAATTAGAAACACATTTACTGGGCCTGTACTGTATATGAGCTTTATACCGCATGTTTTGTCATTTATTAGGGCAAATATTGCCAAAGTATGGCCACAAATTGTGCTAAAATAGGTCTTTTTTTTTTTACTCTGCTGAGGAAAGCTTTTAATAATATTGGTCGTTATTTTGTTAATCTGCTCTTTTAAAGAAAATAATTTTCAGCACTGACCCCAATAGTCTCACACATATTCTGCAAATTGTATGTCAATAGTACAAGATTCCGTCAAAATATGTTTTATTCAGTGTGTGTGTGTGTGTGTGTGTGTGTGTGTGTGTGACCATGACCACATTTCTGAAAGCAGGAATCGGGCCAATCACTGGCAGGCATCAGGGCAGTGAAGCGGCCCAAAATTCACTCTCCTGACTCTCAATAGGTTTTCACTACAGAGCCAACAACACTGCCTCATCACCCATGCTCTGCCAAGAACAATGTTTGTGTGTTGTCTGAAGAATTTCTATTCCAAGACGCTGTTTGGAATAAGAAGCACTGCCTGACCTGATAAAAATGTTAGCATTTTGGCATCCCAGGGCTAGAAATTAGCCATTCTTCTTCAAACAAAAACACAATTCAATGTCTGCCACTATTATTTTTTCAGTGGTTTAATCTCTTAGTCTGCATTTATTTTGATTTATCTTTGTTTTTAGCAGTCAGGAGGGTACATGTTGCAACACAAGGCAATGACATGTTAAATGTGGCCTTTTCTTCACACTTACACTTGGGTGACAGAAAGGGAACTGTCACATGATGTATGACAATTAAGCCCCAATGACTGGAAACATGTTCCCAAGCAAAATTGCCAAATTATCTATTGTATCTTGTTGTATGTTAATTTATATTGTACGGGTGGGAATCACCAGAGGCCTCACTATACAATAACATCACAATACATATAATTGCAAATTACACATATTGCAATATTCTGCAATACATTGCAATTCATTACCTTTTTTCCAACTTCAAATTCTTCCCAATTTCAAATGATGTCCCCAAAAGGAAGATTTGTCAACATCGGGTTCATCTAAAAAGATAAATTTTTCAGTTTTTTCATGTCACTTCAATATTATTGCTGCAATTTGGGATCATCAAGCAGACAAACTGACTAACACATATATAATGATATGGATACCTGTGTATCGATAAGGTTTTGCCATGGAAAATATCGCGATACTATGCTCTATCGATTTCCCCCCCACATATTGTATCTATGTATAGCTTATGGATAGCATGTCATTCTAATTTGTTCAGTTAATGTCCATATAAGTGTGGCTGTTGTGTGATTGATGTATTGTCATTGTTATGTAATTGTGAGTTGCATGTAAGTGGTGGTAATTTGTTTTGTTGTTATGCAGATTTCCATATGGACGCAAGGAAGCATACTGTATGTGATATGAAGGCAGGTAATGGGAATTCAAATAAACAAACAAAAACAAACTTTCCCTGGAATCAGCTTGTCAAATGTGAGGATTTGCTGCTTTGTTTTGATAAAGTTCTGGACCAGTCCTATATCCTGATGTTTTCCCTAGTGCCGTTTAATAAAAAATAAAACTAAAACAATGGTGATTGGATGAATAAAATTAGATGTACATTCCAATTTGATAAACTCATAACTAATTGGTGATTGGATGAATAAAATTGCATTTCATTTTTTAGAAACATGAAATGAACATGGTTCATGCCACTTCACCCATGGAGTGTCACACACAGTAGTGTAATCGACATGATATGGTGTAATCCCACCATAGAAAAAAAAGTCAGAAATCCTCCAACAAATACTTCTGTAAATTGAAACTACTCTATTGCTGTGTGTATCAGCCTTAATGTGTATGGCATGTTATTGCTCGAGACAACTTCTCTGTTTGGAGGTGCAGAGGAGGCTCCTTCCTCTCTCTCGGAGTAAAGAATATCCTGATAAAAAGGTAGAGCAGATGGGGGGGGGGGAGCGGTGGAGGCGAGGTGATACGGCGCACAGAGAAATTTAATTTCCTGCCTTGTACGAAGAATATAGTATCAGCTAGGAAAACCTGGCCGAGAGATGGGAGATTTACCCCCCTGAACATTGATAACCATTTGTTCATTTCCTGACAACAACAGGGGGAAAAAAAATGCATGAGTCTCCTCTGGAATGGAATAGGTTGAGCTTTCCCTCTCTTTCTCGTTTTGTTCTGCGGAGGATGGGAGTCTATTTCATCGCCAACATGCAGCGGTGCTCCTAATCACAGAATCAGTTATTATTGGAGGGAGCGTTTGGTGCATCGGCTGCATAGTCCGCGGTCAAATTCTCCCACTCTCGTGTTGCTTAGCTTCTCTCTCCGGCAGTTCGGATTTGCATTTTAATGGAAGGCTTTTATAGACTTCTCGGTGGCGTCGTGGCACCACAAGTGGCATCATTAAGTGAACTAAGCCGGATTAGAGGCGATGCTGAGGTCAGATACCCATACGCCATAACAGAACCGAAGCTTTCTCCTCCGGGATTAGACAGAGACCAAGAGACGGCGGCAGCGGGGGGATAAAGTTGAGGGGTTTGGAGGGGAGGAGGGAGGCATTTTGTAGGGACAGAGAGGAAGAGAGGAAAACAACTACAGAGTGAGAAAGATTAAAAAAAAAAGCCAGAGCAGTGGAAAGAGAGGGAGTGGGAGAGAAACATGAGGGGGGAGAGGAGAGACAGGCTGCAGCAAGGTGATGAATTGCTTGTAAAGTGGCTCCTCTTCAGCTCGAGGGCCTCTCAGCTCCTTTTTTGGCTCCGGTTCCAGTTTGCCACAAAGTGATATAAAGCACAAACCTGGAAATAACAGTGTTTGCAAACACAGAGGCGATTGGACCATTCACATAGTGCCAGGTAAGCTGTCAGAGAAATCTTTCAGTGCCCGTAAGGTCATTTATATTGTGCTGTTTACATATACCCTGCTGGATCCTGAAGAGATGGTAACAGTCCATGGAGCTGTGTTCGGTGCCAAAATAAAATCTTAGTTGTTAAAATCCCCATTAGATATTTTTTTAGATATTCAATTATGTTCTTTCTTGAAATACTGACAACACTGGAACCAATCAAAAAACCCTATAGACTATATGACAGTCATGAAAGATACGTCATAAATCTCTGGTCATCAATCCAAAATAATAGACCGACACACGTCCACTGATTTAAAGCTTTGGCAACCAACGATAGCCAAGCGGGCCTATTAGTATTTTAACAAGCTAACAGCCAAGAGTTTTACTTTGTAGTTTGTCAAGCTCACAAACTAAATATTGATACAGCTTCTGAAATATAGAAATAAGAAGCCTACTTACAGCTTTGCCCCTGCCTTTGATTTTATAAATTTGAATGGCATGCTTTGACTGAAACCCTGCACTAGCCGACACAACATATTCCCACCTGCATCACACTACGGACAGTTCTTCATGCCTAAAAATTTATATTGTACTGTCTGACAAATGAATGTACCCAATGTTTTATTAAATTTCATGTGTGACATGCAATAAACATGCAAGATCCTTTTAGAGTGTATGGTTCTTCAGTTGGTAGGGAACAACAAATATATGACATCACATACTTTCTAGAGATTACAGCTACTCGTTTCTCTTTCACTGTCCTTTAGATCACCAGCAGAAAACACAAAATAAACTTTTAGTTTAGCATGACTTAACGTCTCTAAACTGTTTTGCTGTCTTGTTTTCCAATTAACCTTTCCGGGGTCCAACCTTTGCACGGAAATACATGGATCAATGCCCACAATGATTAACATCTGCAGAGCACCTATAACCCACTGGAAACGTGGCTTTGTAAATGCTGTGTAAATATTAACTTTGGGGTATTTGCCGTCGGCCCACAGGTCCGACGCGTGCCAGGTGCACATGTGAAGGGGAGGTTAGTGAAGCGTTTGAAAGTGGCGTGAATGTCGAGGTGGCAGGCTGGACTGACACTTAACTGCTGGAAATAGAACGTAGTCTTTGCATCCAACATTATGTCTAACTCAGTGTCACCTCATGTTGTTATTGAAAGGACACACCAGAGAGAAGACAAAAGAGGTAGCCATAATCTAGACAACCACACGCACTGGGGACAGTCAGTGGCAAACTGAATATGAGGATTTATTTAATTAGACATAAAGTTAAAGATGCATTCTTCGAAACAAGCTCCAATTGATGGAAAATAACAAACTATAGCTTGATAGGAGGACAGGTCACTATAGGGCACTAACATTTGGCAGAGAAACATCAGAAAGGGTGGAAGGAAACAAGAAAGGAAGTGGGGTACCACTAAAAGGTGATGTGCTTATGTTTTCATAAAAAGAATACGCCAGCACACAAAAATAACTAGATGTCTTTTCTGTGTGTACAAAAGGGTGTGTGTGTGTGTGTGTGTGTGTGTGAGAGAGAGAGCCTAACACAGCGTGCTGTGCAGAGATGAGCGGCCCGTCACTCAGCAGGCATCATGCCGTAGAGGTCACACCCCGACAGTTGCAGGAAGAAGAGATTAGGCCTGTGTGTGTGTGTGCCTGTGTGTGTGTGTGTTTTTCAAAAAGCAGAGATTATGCATTGTGATATCAAACTGGGTTAACGTAGCGGACTGTGTTTGCATACAGGGGTGCCACAGCCTCGCAGGTTTAGCATTAATCCCCACACACACACCGAATCCTCTGGCTGATTTGGCACTTTTTCAGAGTATTAGGCCACCAGGCGAGGAAGCTTTGTTTACCCGACAGACAAGTCATCATGTTTAATAAAATCCCTACTAGCCTCCATTTACCTCTCCTTTTTATCCTACACCTTCACGTACGGGAATTATTCTTTTTACTTACTTACCCCCGTCTCAACAGAGATGTGGTCCTTAACACAGTATTGTGACAAATTTAACAGACCAAATTAAGAAAATTTTTATAATGTCGAGCCCGGCCTGTAAAGTTACAACTTTCTTGTTTTTTTCATAAAAGAGCTTTCAATATTAAGTGGTTGGGAAAATAAGTGATGTTATGAACTTCTGTGAACCAATCCCGACTGAGTAATTCATTTTTAATCTTTTAGAGAAATAGATAGATTGTTATAAAACGCATGTTTTCAGACCAGCTCCAACTGCTGAGTATAAGGCCGAGCCATAGAATAGTTCATGCTCGACTGTGTCCTCTCACTAGCTTTTTCCAGAGCTTTCATCCACATCTCACGTTCTTCCAAAGCAGATAGAGACTGCTCAGACATCAAGTATGAGTACTGTACATGGAGCCTTTGAATCGGCCTCAGTTTTAAACTTGTCCTCTTTGGCTTGTTATGAAGGGAAAATGCAGGTCAAGTCGAGTCAAGAGATTACATCTACTCAGTCACTTTCACTGTCCGAAGTGTCAATCAGTGAGCATCTTGACACGCCTGTTGAGTAGAAGTTGTATTTCTCACTCCCGTTATGACTGCATGCTGTTGGCAAAGATTGCAAATTCCATCAGCTGATTTAAACACTTTACTTTCATAGTCATGCCCATTGCATTTGTTATTCACATTTGTAATGCTGTAGTGATGAACACACGTATGAAGCCCATTTTGTTACAAGCAGTAAACAAAAAAATCCCAAAAAGTGTTTCATGGGGAAATTAACTAAGGAGATTAAATATTAGATTAAAATCAATAGGAAAAACATGGCTTCACAGTTGCTATGATTAATGGACTCTCCTGGAATGATAAATTAAAGTTGAAAACTTTCTATAGACATTATTAACCCCCCCCCCATCATTTAAAAAGCTGCAGGCTTGTTTCCCATTATGTTGATAATATGGGTATGGTTTGCCAAAACTCTTTGTGCTAATTGTTTGTTGGTTCAAAAAGCCATTTTCTGTTAGAGTGCACAAATCCATTACGGCCTCCTCCTTACCCTGGATAATGGGGAATGAATTAATGCGGGGGCTAAAACATGTGGCCCGGGACTTCCAAAGATATGATTGATCATCTTATTGCTGGGTATTCAACCGGTTTGGCTGTGTTAATCGATACCATTACCTCCTCCGGATTAAACAGCGGTCTGTTAACGAAGCCAGACCCAAAGAAAGAAAGATGTGAGAATGGCTCCAAATACTCAAACTGGTTAACATTAAAGCCACTAACAACCTCCAGTTAAACTCTCTTAAACACATCACTTCCACAGTGAGATACTTAACGTTTACTAGAGTCTCATCAATAAGTACAAAGATAAATTCTGGTGTCAGCAAGTGACAAATCCAAAATGTCCCTACCCTCGTTACCTAACACACAAACACATACTGATTTTAATATTTTAATCTAAAGTTATAATCCTAAAGATTTACATCATATCAAACCATCATTTTTGTATGACTGGCAAAGATCTGCTTTAGTGATGAAATGTGTTGTCACTAGTTTGCATTGTCAGTGGTGAAGTCAAACAGTAGTACCATGCACAGGCCATTCACAGAAAATGATGCATGCATATACTGGAGGACATTTGTCCTAAATTACAAATCAATCACTTTATTTCAATGGCTACTTTGCATGTTTACTGTTTTCTTAAATGATTTAAATGACATTTTGTGATGACCTGATTATATCTCTTATAATATGTCAGCAAGCAACGCATCCTCAAGGCTGTGTTGTAGATGTTGATGAAAGCCTTTTACCCTTACACAGTTAACCATATGCAGTGCACCCATCCAGATGATGCACATTGCACACATAATTTGGGTAATATGAATGGAAGATGATTGCAGAAGTGACACTGATCTGTGTTTTTGGTTATTATTTTTAAAGAAATGGCAAAGCAGTTTCCGAAAACAAATCCAGTGTGGCGAACTGAGGGAACAAAATCAGTATCGGCTCCAAATTTCGGCTCAAGAAAATCGCCGTATCGGTCGGGAAAAAAATGAAAAAAACGGAATTGGCACTAAAAAAATGGCTAGATCCCTAATTCTGAGGACAAGATGCCCGTTATGACATCATTTCAAGGAGCAGAACAGTCGGTCACTGGCATTTTGAAGAGGAAACACATCTGTGTCGTATTAGTCTATACTAATACAGTAGTATTACAGTGATTTATGAAGAAGAGATCTCATTTTCATCATGGTGGAACGACTAGGGAAATACACCAGTTGCAAATATATTCTAATCATGGTTTTAATCCTGGGAAATAAACTTTGTGGTTCCAGCTCAGAGATGGAACTGGGATTTTAAAACAACAATTTTGGAGGCCCTGGTGGAACGGGTGTGTCAAGCCATTTCTCACGTTCCTACATTCCCCTAATCACATCTATTTACTATCCTGTTTCAAAGTAAATGTATCTGTATGCATCCATCAGATTACACTGCAGGTGCAATGATGACTTGTCTACCCACTGAGCTATTCATGATTGGAGAGTGTATTGTGAGGATATGGCCCACTTCGTGTTCTTGACTGCCAACTTAGTCACAGCCAAACGATCTGCGACAAATGATTGAAGGAATCGAGCCAGAAGAAACATCAACAGACAAACAAATCATTATACTACACAATGAGTGAATAACAATCACTTGCGTTGTGAGGGAGCTAAAACAAAAACGATAAACCGAGGAGAACTTACAGTGTTTAGGAATGGAGCTAATGAAATGTAGAAGAATGTGTGTCGGGGTTGGACAGCAGGGCAGGTCAGAGCAGGAGGGGTGAGAGGTGTCAGCTGATCTGCTGCAGGATGATGGAGATAAACAGCGGAGCCTCCCAGAGAGCGGATGTTGTACCCAGATGGACACGGAGCAGTTGGTGGCGGCAGGAGAGAAAGAGAGAGAGAGATCAGATAGGCCGAGAGGCAAAGAAAGAGAGGAACACTGTAAAAAATTGTCTTGTAATGCTTTTTTTTTACACTACACATTTCAGCATTCCAATTCAATTTTCAATGTTCAATTTCTTTTTCACTTGTTGGAGATTATTCATAATTCCAGAAGTATCAAGAAAAAAAAGACACTTTTCAAAATCAGTTCACTTGCATTGGCTGTGGAGACTATTATTCTACAATTCCCAGCAACCCTGCACTCTGCTTCTTCTTTTCTGTATAATTTGAAGCAGGAAATATACAAGTTGGAAGTTGATTTTCCATCAGCTTGTTCCAGAAACTTAAGAAAGATTCATTTACTCTTGAAGAACCGATTCTTTTTCCTGTTTTGGGCCACAAGGGGAACTGGAACATTTCTCCAAAAATACTACTAGCACACAAGTAAGACGCAGTATGTATGTATCACTATTATTAGAATGCACACACACACAAGAAACCTAATGCTTTATCGATGTTGAAATGTTACAAAAGCAGAACATTTCAGAATGGGGAGATTCAAGACTTGATAGAATGACTTGTAATGACGGGGCTTTTTGCAGGGAGCCGGAGGAAGAGGAGACAGAGAGATATCAGATCGCCTGTCCTGGACTCCTCGGATGTGTCATCTCACACTAATAACCCCCATCTGACTGAATCTCTCGTCCTTTTCTCTCCCTCTGTTCCCTCTTTCTTCATGTCTTCCTCTCCCGCCTCACTTCCTTTCATTCCTCTCCCTGTTCTTTTCATCCATCCCCCTCTCCTCTTTGGTTGCGTCACTGTCCCTCTCTGTCCCATCTCCTTCTCATTAGACCTTATCTGAGCGCCCACATTCGCTGTTGGTTTTTTTATCGGTTTAATTATGTCGCTACGCACCTATGGAGGGAGTAAGGGAAGCCCTGTGGCATGCTGGGAAGACGATTCTTCTGTGGTGCTCTCTTGTGTCCTGCCCTCTTGACTTTTACACACACACATAGCCTGCCTGTGTCTACCATACACACACACTGACAGACGCATACACACACACACACACACACACACATAAAGGCAAGCAGAATGTCCCTACTCTCTTTTCAATTCAGTCACCTTTTCAGCATCGTAGGTCCCCTTTGAGCAGGGCCCTGGGCCCCCAAGTCCCCCGAACAGCCAGGCTCAGTGATAAAACTCCCCAGACACTCCTCCATTATGAAGCAATGATAGGAGATGCTGCCTGGAGTAATGCACACTCTCACCGTCCTCATACACATGCAGACACCAAGGCAGCCATACAGATACACACTCCAAAAAGAAATACGCACATGCACATAAAAGAATCTATACGCACACACCCTCCTCCCCTGCTGCTTATCAACCTCGCCCAGTAACCACTGCGTGAATGTAATAAACTGCTATTAACGAGCTAGTAGGACGGCAGCAGCATTACAGGCACTACATCATCAAGTGACTCTGCTTCTGTACTGAGGAGCCATGCAAGTATTTGGCTAAAAAGATCCAGTTTTGGAAAGTAATATATTGACTGTAATTAAGCAAAGTACTAAAGTGTACTTTTTCCCATGTTATGCTACTTTTATACTTTCTACTACTCACTACATAGCAGTGGACAATCGTATAATGTTGTACTCCAATACATGAAGCTGTCTATCAACCAGCTGAAATGGTAAAACGCTGCTTACAGGGTAAAGGTTTACTATAATGTTAACGTTTTCACCTTTACAAAGGTGTAATCAGCTAATATATGGCCCTTTTGCTTAAAATAATGACTAAAATTATTAATAGTCTGCAGCCATGCAGTCGCCGATTAATTTTCTGACTAACTAACTAACAATATGTTTAGCTCCAAACGACATTATTAGATATAAAAACCATATTAGGAGCCCTAATAAGAAATGGAAAAGTCTCATAAAGGTTTTTCGCTTTCTGCACGTATTTGACAAAAATGTGTTATTTTATGCAATGTACTGTATATTTGTGTTTACATTTGAAAGTGTTTTGTGTACATTAGGGAGCGAAGAATTAAGGATTAAGTAAAGGTTAAAAGATCAAACTTGCTGAAAGGTCGTCACAGTGGGGCGTTTCACAGACAAGTAGGAGTCAAGCCTGACGGCGGCCACAGGGGGATCTTTTGTGTGTGTGTGTGTGTGTGTGTGTGTGTGTGTGTGTGTGTGTGTGAGAAGCAGAGAGTGTGCATGTGTGCGCAGTAGGGCCTCCAAGGGTGATAACCCCAACACTGATGACCCTTCCCTATCTCTTTACTTGATCCCAGCACACGCGCACACGTATATACACACACTTTACACATACAGACACACACACACACGCACACACACACACACACGGTGCATACAATATGTGATTTTAATGAACCTAATCTCCAGGATCACCAGGTCTCTGAGCCGGGAAATTAACGAGAGCAGGTTAAAACACACACACACACACACACACACACACACACGGTAGGTTCAGTGAAACCCCTTTCAAATTGTGTGTGTGTGTGTGTGTGTGTGTGTGTGTGTGTGCGTGCGTGTGTGTGCGTGTGTGTGTGTGTGTGTGTGTATAAGGGTGAAATTGGTTTTCCTCAGGATTAAAGGATTAAAAAGGCTGTTAGTTCCTCAAAGTACTCCAAATGCCCCCCTCAGTATTCATTACAGCAGATACAAAAGGCAGAGAGGAGCTCATAATGGCCCCAGCCTTCTAATCATTTCAAGCAGGGAAGCTGCTGATCTCACACACCACAACCACACACACACACATCCACTCTCTTCTATTATCATTATCCACACTATTAGCATGAGATAAGAACTGTCTGGAAATCCCAGCAAGGAGAATTTGTATGTATTATTGAGGAAACTGTGACAGAAAATGTTTTCAATATTTAAACAAATACCATTCCCGCTGGCTGCTTTGTGAGTCAACTACTAGTCTTTTATTAATGATTCTCTGATGCCAACAGGTCTGGTGTGAGCCGGAAATATATCGTAGATGAGGATAATGATCAATATCTGTGCCATCACACCCAGAGTGCCCATTCACACACACCCCATGGAAACATAAACTGCCCCTTCAAGCAAGGAGGAGGGGGGATTAATTGAAAGTGATTGAGAGCATTTCTCCGGTGCCCTTTTTTTCACCCAGCAGGTGGCCACTTGTTCGCTGACAGCAATAGAGGGATTGGTTTACAATTGTCTGCCTTTGGCCGACCACTTTGTATATGTGTGTGCGCACATACAAGCGTGGAGGCCTAACAAGGCTGAAATTGATGCCGTTTTGGGGAGGGGTAGGGAGTCATTTTTGATGGTCGCTGACATTCAGCTGCAGAAGTGTTCACATTGGATGTGGAAAAGGCCAAAGCCAAGGACAAGCAATTGGGAGAAAAAGAACAAAAGACAAAAGAAGAGGGGCGAAGATGAGAGCAACTAACGAAAAAAGGATAAGAAATGAGCAAGCACATGGGAGGTTGGGAATCAAAGTTTTTGCTGTCACATTTTGTGGAGTAAAAAGCACAATATTTAGAGTGGAGGTACAGTATGGAAGCATAACATGGAAATACTTTAATAAAAGTAATTCAAAAGGTTCAATGCACGAGTAAACATAGTAATGTTACAGCAGTGTTTTCCCTCCACATGTCAACAACATTAAGCATGCTCTCTTGTTTTTAGATATCTGAAGAACTTACAGTTGCTGTGGTCAGCTTCTGCTTTACTTTGTGATAACAAATTAAAAGGAGGCAAGGAAATAACCCATTAGTAGAGCCGGGCGATATGGAGAAACCAATATATGACCAAATACCTCAATATCAATACCAAAATATTTACACAATGAGATTATTGATAAATATTCATCAGTAATGTGGATATAATGACTAAGTGGGTAAAGGCAGATTATAGAACAGTCAGGGAAGTTCAGTAAATGACATCACTTTATTACTGTAATGCAGCCTTTAAAACCAGGAAAAGACAACACTTATATTGCAATATCCAAAATCTAAGAGGATATCTAATGTCATGTCCCAATATTGATATAATATCGATACATCACCCAGCTCATTAGCATGTTATCACTGAACACTGGTTGTACTGCATTCCACAACTCATGGTTTTACTGTCCAGTGGATGAAAACCCTCCAGACTTTAGTTTGTGTTTTTAGAGGCACTTCTCACACATGAAACACCCCATCAGCTACTACAGGAGACAGGAAACTATTACATACACATCGTTTTTCTTCACTGTTGGCACAACCCCCCCCCATCACATCTGCCTCCTCCTGTATCGTTTTCCTCCTGTACCAGCAAGGAGGGAAAAACTCCCGACACAATAAATGCTGCGACCACAGCTCCTCAGCTCGTATTTCTTTACCCAGCTCTTCTTTATTTCCCATCATCTTTTCAAGGGGAGACAAATGTTTGTCACATCTACTGTCTGGGTGCACAACAGCTGCTTGGGATTTTGGTTATCTCAGATTTTTTTTTCTTCTTTTTCTACTGTTGCGCTTATGTTGCTTTGCTCTGGATAAGAGTGTCAGCCAAACGCATACACTGCATTTGTATGTGTCAGCATTTCCCTAAGTCAGATGCCCAAGCTTGTATCATTGCTTTTCTTTGTGCAGATTGGAGTTTTACTTCTATAAACTGTGCTAGGGAGAAAAATGCTTTATAGACTGAAATCAAGTATGAAAAATGGTCTACCACCAGAGATTTTATGCAAAGAACTATCACTTATTTGAGTAAAAGGTTGTTTTTTTCTCCTTGCTCTCAGGTACTTAAAGGGACACTAAACCAATATGAAGTTGAGTTTACACTTCGAAGAGTAATACTTACGAAATACGAAGTGTAAACTGTAAAAACAGTTGTCATGTCTTCTGTCTCTCTCTAGGGAGCTTTCTAAAGTCTGAGGAAATTACCCTGATGATGTCTAATGACACACGTTATTGATAGTTATTAATTGATGTTCATTTATTTCTGAAAATAAAAAACAATTGATCACAAAAAAAGGAAAAGAAACGCATATTCTTGATAAACCGTTTAACTGTAAAATATTTTTTGCATGGTAAAATAAAAATAGGCTATAAAATCTATTTCATAACGGCTAGGTAACTTGCTAGTTCTAACTTTGTGTCGTCTACACACACACACAGCGGACAAATCTGCAGGTGCATGTGGGTGGAGACGGGCTCGGACAAATTCTCTGGACAGCTGCGTACACATACCGGTTAATGATCGGTTAATGAGGGCCGCGTATTCGGAAAAAAACTCCCTAGTTAAAGAGTTGCATTTTGGGAAATGTAGGAACCAGTGTTTTTGGAGCTCTACTGGAGGACTGGTCAGGATATCATAGCCACTGCTGCTTCAATGTTGACCTTCTTTTTTAAATCCAGAACTTTATTGATGTGCAATTAAAAAATTGTTGGAGTAACCCTTTAACACAAAAACATCTTTTAGATGAGCCCATTGATGAGTTTATTTCATTTTTTTTATTTTATTGGCCATTTCAGGCCTTTATTTGTAAAGGACAGCTGAAGACATGAAAGCGGAGAGAGAGGGGTATGACTTGCAGTAAAGGGCCGCAGAGCGGAGTCGAACCTTAGGCAGCTGCATTGAAGAATGAGCCTCTGTATATAGACGTGCACTCCACCAGGTGAGCTAACCAGGCGCCCAATGAGTTTATCTCTACTGCCAAAAAAACAACCTTACAGAGATGTTTAAAATTCTTCCCATCCCATTTAGCTTTTGATTAACTGTAATGTTCAGTAGAAGTTGGTCACATTATTGCTTTAGTCACTTGCGTTTAGCTTCCTGTTAAACCGCATGAAAGCCTCAATTATCTCACTGGTTTAAAATAAGGATAAGGCCCACTGTTTGCCGGACACAAAAAACTCAGACGTCTCGTTCTCATACTAGCGACGCCTAATGGTTTAAAGATGATCGCAAGGATGTAGGTAAAATGTATATGCCTGCGCAGAAATAACACATTGGTAATTGCCTGTTGGCAATCTGGCTCCACAGTCTGCTGTGGCCTACATCATGTTTCCTTCTACAAGTTGCTTCCTCTGTCAGCAAAAAGTTTGACTTTAAACATAAGGAAAGGGGGGGGTATGATTGTGCAGAAAGGCCAAGCTGCCTAACTTAAAGATATTCAAGGAATAGAAGTGGGGCGTTGAAAAAATAAGTTTATGTGTAAAATGTTTGACATTACACTGAAATAAAAAGTTCCTAGTTGCTTTAAAATATTATGCATCTGGTCATTTTTTCCCCTGCAGTTTCAGCATCAATTTCCACGCCTCCGACCTGCCATCCTCACGTATTTCTTCATCACCTTTCCACGTCTCCTTTCCTTTATACCTGAACCCATCTCTCTTCTCACTCCTTTTCCCCTGTTTCTGCCAAGCTTGGCTTCATTTAAACTCTAATGACTCCCATTATCGGAGCCACAGATCGATGTGGTTTGCGTTCACTTGAGCCTCTGCTAATAAGGTGTGATTAGTGTTGGTTTAATTCACTGTGTGTATGTTTGTATGTGTGTGTCCTGCCATTACTCTGATCTTTTATTGATTTTCTGTTTGGCCAGCAGATGCCCAGACGGACTCCCTCCGAGGATTTCTGCCTCTCAAACAGACTATTTCAGAATCACAGGCAGTCTCAGCCGCAACTATAAAAACTGTAATTTCATTAAAAGTGTACTAGCGACAGGATATCGTTCAAAAACTATATTTTGTGTCACCCTGTCATAGAGATTCCGATACAGATACCAGTATCGGTATCACCTCCGATACTGTCTACTGTACTGTACTGGAGTCTATG
Source organism: Etheostoma perlongum (assembly GCA_026937815.1). Classification (NCBI taxonomy): domain Eukaryota; kingdom Metazoa; phylum Chordata; class Actinopteri; order Perciformes; family Percidae; genus Etheostoma; species Etheostoma perlongum. Next base: position 11,471,200 of record CM049394.1, read on the forward strand.
CACCGATCCGACACCACGTAATAAAGCCCTAAAGAAAATCTATGTTAAAGTAGTTCATATATGTTCTTTTTCCATTATAGCTGACTGTCAATAAAATAAAGTTATTTGGCGTTCAACAACAAATCACACCACATCATATCCCATCCACACAGGGATAGTAGTATACAGTTATTAAAACATAATCAAATATATGACACACTGGTATCGGATCAGTACTCGGTATCGGCCGATACACAAGTTCAGGTATCTGAATCGATATCGGGAAGCAAAAAATGGTATCGGACCATCTCTACCCCGTCATCTCCATTTCTCTCTCTGTTTTCGTCTGTTTCTCTATTTTCCAGTCCGTGGCTATGTTTTGCATTATCCCCACCAGTCTGTCTGGGGTTTTTGAAGTGTCAGGGAAGGCATGGTAGCCTGGCCCTCCATGGCTGAAGCTTCCCAGAGGTTATGAGGATGTCGACACAGCAAATCGCAGTTTGATGGTAATCCCATATGCTACCAGCTGACCGGGACAGTCCACTCAGAGTATAGAGTATATAGAACTCTATGCACTTTAATATTTCAACAATGGACTAACATGATCATACTGCATTCTGTGTTTTATGTCTTTTTAAGCACTGCTAGAAAGGAAAGGCACTTTAATGAATGCACTACTGGCTGGATGTAAAAACTGCATTTCGTTGTACTGGTGTCCCTACTTGTGCAATGACAATAAAGTTGAATCTGATCAATTCTAATCTACATTCCTAGTAATTCTTTTGGTTTTAAAGACGGCCCAGATAGTTTGATTTTGTATCTAAAAAGGTTCTCTGTCAGGGTGTGATCAACTCCACTGGGAACATACACTATATAAAAGTGTTTTTGTGCCAGGCCGAACTGCGTTATGGAAATATTTACATCATTTGGACAAAGCTTTACAATCTTTTGATCCTCAAACAGCACAGAGTTAATAATAAAAATGAAAAAATACTCTATACTTTTCATTTGTCAAGTATTTAATTCACACAGGAGGTATTTAATTCACACAGGAGTATGCAACAATAGGCTTTACCATGTGGTTATTTCATATGGACTATTTACTTATTGATTAACCAGAAAACATACTATATTGTGATATATACTGTATACATACATATGAAAGGAACTATATTGAGATCAGACTTCGGCCATAACACCCAGCCCATTGCTTAGCTTATTTGAAAGTGCAACCAGTAAAATCTTTTTTATTTGTCTATGTGATTTACACTGTAATTTTTAGGTTGCACTTAAAAGTCTGACTTAACTGCTGTATTTCTACGGCAACATACTGACAAATCACAGTCATTTCAGACAAAGTTAGTGTAATAGTGGTTCAACTTATAGCCAGTAATTCAATGTAAATGTACAGTCCAATATTTCACTATGTTATGATTTGTCAAATATCACTGTGTAAACTCTAACATTTATGTAGTTGGAGAGTACATAATCCACTTTTAAAGGGGAGTTTATTCTTGAATTAAAATGTGTTTATTAGAAAATAAGATGCCATCAAAATGAACATGTGTGGAGTTTCTAAGTACCTGCTTTCTCTGTTTGATGTTATCTGTGCGTGTCTCACAGACGGGCCTCTGAGGATTCCCCTCTGAGGGCCGCGGATGATATTGTTCTCTGCGGTTTGCATCTGCTGGTTTGATAATCCAGTGATTTCGCCGTCAGAGGGGGATTCTGGGAGCGCAAACACGCAACAACACACAAACTCCTGGACTGTGACGGCAGCCATTGTTCCTCCCAAACAATGTCTTCACTTTGATGTCTGTGATGCTTGGCTGGCCGAGGGGAGTTTTTTCAATCTGCTCTCGCACCCAGTTCCCTCTCGTTCGCGCCTTTCTCCCCCCTCTTTCAGCCTGCCCTGCTGAGGAACCCATAAACTAAAAGAAAATGTTAGAAACTACTTTTATACCCCACGTACAGTGTATTATTATTTCATTTTCATATAAAAAAGTATTTATTATGAATGAATTGCATAGGCACATGCAGCGCCAAGTTCACATTTGTTTGGTTAATGTGAAAAGTTTGAAAGGGAAACAACTGCATCTTTTTTTAATTTATATAAAAAACTGACTTAGAATGCAATAAGTCTAGCAAGCCGATTTTTTTGGTGCTACATTTGTATCAATAAACCCAATTTGAAATATTAAATCTAATTATTTTTCCAAATATTTTCAAAACTCCAGGATTATTAAAGTAAATCATAGCTTGAATATTAAAAGGCTTTTTGAAGGAAAAAGCTACATTTTGAAACAATACAACAGCCAGTAAAAGGCTGCAAAAAAGAGAATTATCTAATAAGTCACACTTCTACTGTATGTATGTGTGTGTATACATGTATTCTAATAAATACATATAATTGCCATTGATCCGATCTGTAGGATGTGACATATTGTGTGTTGTTTCTCACACACACTGTTTTTTGTGTCACTAAAATGCCATTAAAAGCCCCTTCTAAAAAATCCTGAAAAAGGGGGGTTGTCATTGTCTTGCCGGGGGGGCAACATGCTGGTTTGAGTCTTGATTGGCAGGTTCAATCCTCCAATGTGCTTTGGCACAAAAGGTGACAAGCAGAAAGGAAATTGGCTTTTGTCCCTGCCTCTCAGCTACTTAACCTGTGGCCGATTTCTCATTTATTAAAACTTAAACTGTCCTGAAACTGACACAAACAAGCATACGCAAAATAAATACTGGCGAGATGGTTCATTGTCATGGTTGTGTTTCAAATTTGTCTGTAAGCACTCCTTTTTATTGCCATTGTTGTGTGGTTTTAGAGTCACTTTTTAAGTAGATTAGAATTCTTCCATTTGCTGCATTCATTGTAAGTTAAATACATCTGCAGTACTTTTTAACTCTGTCTCAGTACTCATGGAAGTTTAATATTGTTTCAAACACTACCTTATCATATTACTTTTTAATCATCTTGTATTGTATTAATTTTCTGCTATGAATTGCCCACAGTTAAAAGTGTGTTGCCTTATTTTCATTGTTTGAATTTGAGTTCAGTTAACTTTTAACTCTTTCATTTGACTCTTTAAATCCTATGCATGTGCCTTTTTATATTGTCTTTTACATTGCTTCCTAATGTATTTTACATCTAATGCAAATCACAAGAATTCCCGTGCTGTTGAAAAGTCCTGTACAAAGAAACGGGCCTTGACTTGCCTGTTATTTTATGCCCTTAGTTTTATTTCATAGCAACAACAACAAAAATCCAGACAATTTAGGAGATTTTTTTAGGTGCCCTTTAAAACAAGACAATAAGAGATAAAATCTTCCACACAAATACAAATGTTAGACACTAAAACTTCCAGCCGGAGGTGGGTGCCCTGCGTTCCTCTGTGCTTGGCCTGTGCTGACTCTAAGCCAGTGGTTTTGTGCCCCCTTCTGGCAACTGTGGCAAAAACTGATCAGCTGATACAGTTGTGATAGACAGAAATAAGTGCTTGTAATATACGGGGTGATGTCTTTTGTCCAGCCACACAAGGCCCAACAACCACCAATGCACACAGATTATTAGATTTCCACAAGGGCATACAGATTCATGAGCGCTTTAATAATACAACGGATAAGAACTTGTTTGATCCAATCCATCTTAAAAAAAAAGAGATAATTTCTCTCAACAACCCTAGAAATACCTCCTAATATGAACAACATGAACAATAAAACTCCATATTCCTTCTTATTTGTCATACTCAACTGTGCAATATGTCATTTCTATTCATCCGCACCTTACTCATCTGTATATCTCTCTTTATATACTGTCTGTTTATATACAGGGTGTAAATATGATTGTATTATTACTATTATTAGTATAACTAATTCTATTTTTTATACATATGTATATTTTTTCTCCTATGTCTACTTAATGTGTATTTGTGTTATTCTGATGTGTGTACATTATTTTTGTGTGGGATTAATAAAGTCTATCTTACCTTATGTTATCTTATATCATACCATTCTGCCAGGCTCAACTTGATTAACTACTTAACCCTTTCCTAACTTACTTACCCAACATTAACCCTTTCCAGTACAAGGATGACACACACACACACACACACACACACACACACACACACAACAAAGACTGTTTAGCCAAAGAACCAAATTGGAAGAACCAAATCAGCCATTCCCCCCCGTCTGTCACTTCTGTTACTCTGGGAACCAACAAGGCAGTAGACTGTCCAACTACACCTCCCTTTCTCTTAGTCACTCCCTCCCTCTCTCCCGTCTCGACTCCAGAACTTGTCCCATTTCCCATTCATTTCCATACAGATGCTGACTCTGCCCCTCTGCCTCATCTCTCTCATATTTCTCCAATTTATCTCTTCCATTTTTTTGTCTTTTCTTTCACCTGCTTCCTCACTTCTCTCTTTTTCTCTCTCTCTCTCTGCCCATTTCCCTTCCTCCTTTTCTACTTTTATTCTTTTGTCATTCCTTTCATTACCTTTGCCTGTGTTGACCCCATATCTCTTCACACTCCCCATTAATTTCCATAAAAGAGATGCTGACTTTGCACTCATTCAGTGTTGGGTGCTGTGTGTGTGTGTGTGTGTGTGTGTGTGTGTGTGTGTGTGTGTGTGTGTGTGTGTGTGGTGGCAGACAGGAGGAGACTCACAGGCCGAACTTGTATTGTGAATGATGGCTTCCTATTAAAGGCAGACTGTTATCACGACAGAAAGAGACAAACAGAGAGAGGTTGGGAGGAAAAGTAAGAGGTAATGAAGGCCATGAGAGAGAGCAAGAGAGGGGGAAATAAAAAGAAAGGCCAGAGAAAGGTGAAGAACAGAGGAAAAAGAGAGAACAAAGACAGAAAAAGAAGAAGGAAAGAGAGGGGCAGGTGGAGAATATTAGAGTGACAGATGAAGAGCAAAGACGAAAAGAGCAGAGGAGAGAAATGAGATGCACAAATGGATGACAAAGGGAGGAAAACAAGAAAAAAGGAGAGAACATGCAGCTAGGTTGTTGTTGTCCTTGTCAGGGTCCAAATAGAAACAGATGAAGAAGAAACGATAGAAAGGCCACTGAGTTGAAACACACAACAGATTGTATCTGAACCTCGGCTGATCCAAAAACATATGGAGAGAAGTAGTGGAGAGGAGGAGCTCTTTTGTTGCTATAGTAAGACTTATTCCTGAAGCCTGGAGACAACTACAGCTACAAAGACTACAAAGAAGAAGAACTGTCGTTTTTACAGGAAAAGATCCTTTTGATCTGCCTTAAAGAGTTTCTGTATCTTGGGGGATACCATCATTTGACAGGCTGTATGGGGAGGAGCTATGGGGGGGAGGGGCATAACATGGTTGTAGTTGATGAGAAACACTGATGGGGGGATGGGTCATGTAATCAGGTCATGTGACTTTATGCCAACATTCCAAACATTTGTATCAAAATCCAAAATGACAGCATATGTGGACAAAGACACTGGCCATGAGGTGTTGTTATATTTTTCACGATTATGATATTTTAGAGTAATTTTGTTTCAGAAAATAGTTTTTAAAGATAGTTTTACATGTTTTAAAATGATCTTCTCACAACTTTGACAATCAGGCATTGAATGCCTGCATCCTGGGGGATACCTTGCCCATATAAGGGTAGAAAACAGGACTGATCACTCACACATGTACTTATGTTTTGAGGCCTGTTCTCTACTAGATGTTGAATAGGATAAAGGTGTGCAACATTGATCACTTTTGATTTTACTCTCAAATGTGTATTATTGATGAATTCAACAGTGTACACATGTTTTCAGGGAATTTCTGTCAGCAGTTTTTCTGGCGTATCAAGACAATACACCAGAAAAAGTGATCAAAAAGCCAAAAGTCCCCAGGCCAGTGGATGATATGAGGTATGACAGGACTGTCCACGTTACCATCCTGTCGGTGAAAGGCCCATGCAGGATGTGCCAGGATGGGCAGACATCCTTCATGTGTCAGAAGTGCAAAGTGAGGCTTTGCCTGGTCTGTTTCCCCAGCTTCCATTGCCCATAGAATATACTGTGTATCTGGTATATCTTCCACAGGGAAGAATGTAAAAAAAAGGAAAAAGGTGTTATAAAAATCGGCACATGAACTGTTTGAAAAGTTATGAAATGTTACATTTATATCCTACATGGGCAATGCATCTTGGGAGATAAAGTTCTGTTTTTTCTCAAATTTTCTATAATAATTGAAATTTGATATGATTTTTGCATCAATGTGATGAAATACTTTGATTTGCCATTTCATTTTCTGCATTAGCCACAACCAAAACAATGTGTGGCAGCTTCGAGTCACTGTGGAGACTTAACTGGAGGGTGCTGGTCTGAAGGAGACACCTTCATGCCTTGGACTGTTTTACATTTGCTGTCCTATAAGAAAATGAAAAGCAGCACATTCCAAAGGCTGGAACCACTGAATTTTAGGCGAAAAAAAAAATTGTTTGTGTTGTTTCCAATTTTCATCCGTTTACAAGTCAGGTTCAACCTTTGTGCATTTCTCCTAGATCTGGCTGGGTCCACTGGGCGCGCTTCCCTCCCAGCCGGGCGGGGGCCCAGCGACGGACGGGTCATACTGTTTTTGTTGTCGCAGCGTGCAAGCAGGAGGGTAAACAAATCCAGTTTTAATAAGGCCTTGTAGCTCATAATCCTCAGGCACCAGCAGGTGAGGGCCAACATGTGGGGCGAGACCACGATGAACGGACAGCACAAACACACACACACACACATACACACACACACACACACACACACACACACACACACACACACACAGCAGCTGTCACTTGTTTTCCCGAGGCAAGACCGATCCAACAAGAACACCGTGGGTCTCGGGGAGCTTCGCCAAGAGAGGAAGGAAGGGGAAGGGGAAGGGGGGGGACAGAAGGTGAGGGATTTTACTTTTTCCAATTTAAGTCCATTTGATTCCTGCCACCATTACATTTTCTAATACAAGCTGATATTTTACACAAAAGTACTCCATGGCTATTATAATTGGACATGACGTGAAGTAATATCACAATATTCTACTGTGTGGGAGTGCACAGTGCGTTTTAGTACGACTAATTTACCACTTTGCCGTTTTGTAAGCATTATGCGTTTGACTAGTGGGACTTGTTCATGGTTACTTTGCCCTAGTGTGCTTTATGGCGATGAAATGCTTTCAGCGATGAGGGGAAAAAAAAAATCAATTTCCCCCCTGAGTGATTTGGTTACACAGAGCATGAACACAGTCTAGCTGGCTGTTGTCTTGTTTTTAGCTAACAAACATACTTTTTTTTTTGCTGTTCTTGTGGCTTATTCCATATAATCCAGAGAGGTTTTCATAGATCAAAAGGGTTGTTTACACAGCCCATAAAGCTTCAATATTTCGTAGTTTAAACCTGAAAATCAAGCCAAAACTCAGGCTTTAAGGATTTTATGTCACACAGTGTGCGTTTGTCCTCTCCTCCACTGTAACAGAAAATGGCTACAGGAGCCACGCCGTCTGGTTTACATCTCTGCTTTCTCTTTCCTTTTCTTGCTTTCTCATACTGTCTGTCATCACTCCCTTTTTTTCCTCCTCCCCAGGTCGTTTCTTCCCCGTTTTGGTCGACTCTCTACAGTATCTACGTCTGCCTTCTCTTTGTCTGCCTCTCCTCTCCTCCATCGCAACCCATTCCTGCTCCTTATGAACTGTGAAAAATGACTGTCTGCAGGATGAAGTGGACAGAATTCGCCGGCGTAATGGCCTGACAAAATGAATCGCGGCCTTCCTCGCCATTCATCACCGCTCCGAGGCGACTGCGGTTAAGATCTGTGAAGGTGCTGGCTTATTGATTACTAGTTGTAACTACAAAGTGTCTGATTCAGTGTTCGTAGCATGGCAGGGTGGGGGGTGGGGGGCGGGTTTGGGGAAGGTGGTTGGTGGTGGGTGGAAGGGAATGCAGGCGGCTGCAGCGCTCTCAGAAATCCTCTTATGATAGATTTTAAATAGTGAAATATTGATTTGTGTCCGGTCCAAGGCCTGGCCGAGCAGGCCGCAGCCATTTGTCTGAGCTATAATGCCGGACACCCAGTTCTGCTGGCCACCATCAGTCATTCTGACACGGGGAAAAATGAGAACGGAAGGAAGAAAGGCGGGGGGGAGAGAGAAGGTAGGTATACAGAAAGAGAAATAAATCAGGGGTTCAACCCTTTACCTTCATTCAATTTGGGCTGAATCTCTCTGTTACATGGGAACACATCCTGGTTAAAGCACAAACTGGATTGTGTCACTTATGCATATTCTGCATATCGTTTACAGCGCTGACTTTTGTGATTAGAATAACAACAACGCCCACAAAAATACAGCGCACAATAACATCCACACCTTCCAAACTTTCCCCATTATCTTGTATTTGGTGTGGAGCTACTGTATGAGCGGGATAATGACCTACTAAGAGAGCACCCCATGGAAAGGTGATTACTGCTCTTACTTGTTGTCCACAGAGGCAGCAAACATGCAGGCAGGTAGCATTAATCTAAATTAAAGACATTGGAGAATGCTTTTCTGCTGATTCACACTCCTTTAAGGCTGTGTGTTGTTCTGCTGATAAGCTTGAATTAATGGTAGTGGCGCTACAAGAGGGAGGTCTCACACATGCAGACAGATATTATGATGTGGAAACAATACAGATATTTGGAGTTTTGCTATACAAACTCAACATTTTCCTAATAAAAATACATTCACATACTCGGAAGGAAGGCACCATATATACATGTAGAGCTGGGCAATATATAGATATTATATCGATATCGAGATATGAGAGTAGATATCGTCTTAGATTTTGGAAACTGTAATATCGTAATATGGCATAAGTGTTGTCTTTTCCTGGCTTTAAAGGCTGCATTACAGTAAAGTGATGTCATTTTCTGAACTTACCAGACTGTTGTAACTGTTCTGTTATTTGTTTTTACCCACCAAGTCATTATATCCACATTACTGATGGTTATTTATCAAAAATCTCATTGTGTAAATACGTAGTTTGAGAAAGCACCGATAGTCGGTATTGATATCGAGGTATTTGGTCAAAAATATTGTGATATTTGATTTTTGATGTGTGTGGAAAGCAGAAAATTTGCTTGATCTCAATAAACAAGGACAAATATTGTATCATAGAGGAATAAGCAGAGGGATACAATTCAATGTTAAGGTTCACGCCGTGCCCAAAGTCAAGTCACTTGGCCCCTATTGAAAATGCATGTTTTTTTTATTAGTGGTTATCAAATAACGACAAAGACTCAAGTAAAATGTTATATTGAGTTGTTTCATCAACATCCCCAAAACACACCAAATCATCTCCTGTACTACCTACATGATGCATATTCTGAAGTTCATTAGTAAAAAACAAAAACAATGCAAAACAGCAGCACCTATGGGAAACCTAAATGAGAAGGATCAAGGTCTGAACTGAGGTATTATGGGTACTTTTTTTGTACCTTTTATTGAATCTTGTATAAACCTACTGTACATTAAATGTATTGTTATGCTGATAGCATCGCAGTGGGAACACTTGTTGTATTTAATATTTTATTGTTGTTTTGCACATAAAGGGTTACATGTTGACTATTGTCATCTTATGTTTTGTTACCATTTCTTTTATGTCTCTACCTAGTTATGGTAACTGGCAATAAAGCATTGCATCTTACTGAAAACTTACTGACATCATATTAGACCAAAATATTTATCAGAGGTTCTAAAAATATATTATTATAGTATTTTTAAATATTTAAACATGAATGTATTTTCACATTATATCATATTCTGTCGTTTTACCAACAAAGAAATGTTTGCTTATTTAAACAAAACACGTGTGCTATTGAGGAAATTCAGTTCATTCCAATTTTTTTTTTCGATTCAATCATACATCATAATTTAGTCCAAAAAAGAACACCTGCCGAGTGTAATGTAATGTTTTGGTCCTGAGAAAAAAAATGGAATTAGGTCAAGACCAGGTGGTGACCACCACCCACGCACCCTCCACATGTTACACACACACACACACACACACAGCACAGAGGAAGCTCAGTCCTGGTGGGAGGTCTGAGGTCTGGCCCTCCACATTCCACAGACAAGTGTCTAGCACCTGCTAGGCCTCAGTCAGCCTTTACTGGCCAACAGATTAGGACGGGCGGACACACTCCAAATCTGTTTACTTTACAGTCTGTCTATTTGCGTGTGTGTGAGAGAGAGAGAGAGAGAGAGAGAGAGAGAGAGAGAGAATCCAAATCCATTTTCAAGTTAAACTGAAAAATATATGGTCACATTTTTACAGTGTGCAACAGCTCTAATATTGTTTTTATTGGACCAAAAATATGCAGAAGAACAAACACAGACATTTAAAAAAAAAACATAATACAATACAAATGCACCAAGAAGAAAGACAAATAAAACGACACACTGTCTGTTAGAGCTTAATACATTTTTGGGGTTATTAAAGACTCACCAAGGTTGGATAACAAACACTAGAATAACACACACACACACACACAGTACTGCAAAAACAGTAGACATGCACACACACCTTCAGCAGCCCATGTCTGACAGGTGCACATGTCAGTGGTTAGTTCAACCTGGATCAGAGCATTTGGTCTCACTCTGTAGCAGACAGGCCCCTAGGGTGTGTGGGTGTGTGTGTGTGTGTGTGTATAACCCAAGGGCCTGATGCTCAGTACCCAGACACTACCCATATTGTTTTCTTCAGTGGAGCTAGAAAAAGAGAAGCTGATTTACAGAGCTGTCTGGCACTGGAGCACACGGATGCATGACTGACTCGGCCTAATGGAGTTTTCAGCTTTGGATTTACACTTCTCCTTCACTTAGAGGAGCATAAGCACAATCGGGCTTCGGCACGTCTCTGTGGCAGCTATCTTAGCGCTGTGATGTCGTCCTGCAACTGTTACTAACCGTTTGCGTCGATGCCAGCACCACCGCAGCCCCTTCCTCCTCATGCCATGTTTTGAGCGTGTCCGAGGTTATGGATCCCCAGATTGGATAATTTCTTCTTTAATTATTTTTGCGGTAATAAATGCCCCTGAGTCAGACTTAATCTTCTTTTTCCACCAAATTTCTTTTATGTAATTGCGCCCTCACAATTGTAAATATTTAACAAAATGCACGCTAAAGCTAAGAAGAGTGATTTGAATTTGACCAAACCCAGATTTCACTCATGATTTTACAAAATACAACAAAGAACACATACAGTAGCCTATACTGTCTACTGCATACTTTACAGAGGTTAAAAAGCTTTACAATTTTCAAGCTTATTTACACTTATTGTGTGCATGCAAATCATGAAAAGCCCAAACCTAAAAATGCTTAATTTCCTGTCATAGAAGACTAAAAAAACTAAAAATGTACACATTTCAAAAGCTGGAGCAAGTGTTGGCATTTGTTGTGGTTTTTTTAAATGACATAAACCATTATCAAAATTGTTGGCAGATTAGTTTCAGCTCTAATATTAGGTTTTCCAGAATTAAATCCAACAAACAAAATTAAACAAAAGAAGCATGTCACAGCATGGTACTAACATTTATGATGACAATGTTTTAGCTTCCTCCTAAAAAAAAGCAGAGGTTATAAAGTGTTCAAAAATCTGTCAAAAAGAAGAGTTTTCACACTTGTCTTTCCTCAGCACGTCATGAATGTAGCCTCATTACACTGTGACCCAGAGAGCCAGAGCTGATAATGCTGGGAATCCAACATCAACGTGTTAACTGGACCTAAATCGGTGTTTGTCTGTGTCGGATTGCTGGACCGCCATCAAGGCAGGACTGTGTAAGTGCCTGCAGCTGCCCACAAACGCTGGCTTCAACAAATGACCTATTTCACAGCTTACAAAGCATTAAACCTCCAAACTATGTGAACAAATCCATTCCTGTGCTTTTGGAAGGAGACCAACTCACATGGGAACATTATATTTCTATTAGCGGTCCTGATGCTATAGGCCCAGTTCTTTATTCTGGTCTTAAAATTGTTGGCTTCTATTTAAATAATATGGCATTATGATGTCTGTCTGTATGATGATGGCTGAGAAAAGAGTGCTTTTTATCACTTTTTATTTTAAACTACCAAACGAAGGTAGGGAAGGGAAACTCAATATATCTGTCCATCTTTTTCTGACTTTGTAAAACCCAACCTTGTACCCTTTGCTTGTCACTCAAGTGAGGCAGCGGGCAGCACAGTGGACAAATTGAACATGGCGTCTCCCTTAGAGATAGGGTGAGAAGCTCAGTCATCCGCGACGAGCTCGGAGTAGAGCCGCTGCTCCTTCACGTCGAAAGGAGCCAGTTGAGGTGGTTCAGGCATCTGGTAAGGATGCCTCCTGGGCCCCTCTCTAGGGAGGTGTTCCAGGCACGTCCAGCTGGGAGGAGGCCTCGGGGAAGACCCAGGACTAGGTGGAGAGATTATATCTCCAACCTGGCCTGGTTGCTGGTTGATGTGGCTCGGGAAAGGGAAGTTTGGGGTCCCCTGCTGGAGCTGCTGCCCCCGCGACCCGATACCGAATAAGCGGATGAAGAGGGATGGATGGATGGATGTTGAATGTTACATGAACATACACCCTTTTGGTAACACGTGGAATGAAGTCTGAGTCTTTCTGTCACTGGAAGCCTTCCTTTTCCTCCACACTCCCCTTTCACTGCTATACGGCATCAGGCCGTGGAACAGATCGTGCTGCGTAAATCGTCCTAAAACAGGATGATCATCTGCACACATCTGCGGGAACATCATGTTGGATCGTGCGGGCAGCACAGATCGCATACCGACAGTAAGCATACACTTAGAGAGCTGACTTCTCAAGTACGTCTCCAGTCCTAGCTATAAAGTCCAAAGTCAAGACAAACAAGTCCCAAGTCTAGTCCAAGTTCCATCTTTGACTTAAACATCACATTCTGACACTTTGAACTAGGGCTGGGCTAGATGGAGAGAATCAAATATCACAATACTCTTGAACAAATACCTCAATGTCAATATACCGACGATATTGTAGGGTGTTGGTGCTTTCACAGAATATTTTCACAATGAGATTTTAGATCAATTATAATCAGTCATGTCGATATAATGGAGGGTAAAAGCAAATTAAGTTCAAAAAAATGACAATTTTATAATGTTATAGTGTTTATTGATCCCTAGCGGGTTTTTTCAGTAATCACTAAACACAGGCCTGAAAAATACACACACATGCTGAGGACCTAACCATGTACAGTGCCTTGCTCAATTGCACCTGGCAGTGCCCAGGAGGTGAAGAAGCACCTCTCCAGCTCCAGCTCCACACTCTATACTTTGGTCCATACGGGGACTTGAACCAGGGACACTCCAGCTCCCAAACCGACTCCCTACAGGCTGAGCTACTGCCACCCAGTACCTCCCATTGTAGAAGTGTTGGTTCAGCATCAACTATTGGCAGTGTCTAATGAATGCCATGTAAACTAGAAAACTGAGTTCCTTAATCCACTTACATTTCTTTAGATTCTATGGTGCAGTGAGCCTATCAGGCCATAGAGCTGTGGCGAATCATGCAATAAGTGTTGACAGTAACACTGTCAGTGGGAGACTGAGGAGGAAAGAACAACTGTGGCACAACTGTCGTCTGAACGTATGTAATGTGTGATCAAGCCATGCGTAATATAAGCTACAAAAAAGAAAGAAAAACTTGAGAAAGAAATCACACTGATTTCTTCATTGCCTATAGCCATATAGCAGTAAACTGGATTTGTCTCGAGGGTTCTTTCTACAACATTTATTGGGGGGAAAACGAGAGACCAAGGGAGACTGAAAGAGACTGAGAAGGATCAAGGTCTCTCCTCATAATTACAAAGATAGCACGGTCGCACTCGCTCCCCAGCGGAGCCGTCGATGCGTCACTCCCCGTCCCTTCATATTGTATAAAGACTGTTCTATCAGCCCAGGAACGGCATCATTGCTTGTAAATTAATTTGGGCTTCCTGTCAGTCGGGGCCTTCTCCTCTCTTATCTGGCAGTGTAATATGGGAAGCTGAGAGGCTAGGGAGATACTGCTGAGAGTGCTGGAGGAGAGGATGGGAGGGTAGAGGGGATGGCGAGAGGGGGTGGGGGGCCGGGGGGGTGGAAGTGAGTATTAAAGAGAAGAGAGATAGATAGGAGGAAAGAGAGAGGCAGGGACAAAACAAGAGAGGCGAGTGAGAGAGGCGAATGAGTCCCTGCTGGATGTCAAGGAGCAGATTCAAGGAAGTACCTGACTCAGTGATAAGTGAATATGGTCTGGTATCCTATTTTACACACACACACACACACACACACACACAAAGCTATTTGTCATCCAGACTGGACTCTACACCGAGAGGCCTTCACCTATCAGCACTATTTGTCCCCGTGTCACAGCAGCCTGCAGATAAATCTTCTCCCAAGGATCCTTGTTTAAATCCACCCCCTATTACCTAAGGTCCAGCCCTCTCATATCCACATCTGCTCAACACATACACACTCAGACACAGACACACACTCACACACACACCTCTGACCTCTTCAGTTGTTTCTAATTAACCCCTCACACACTGTATGTAGCCTCAATTCCCTAATGGCAATAAATAGGCCTGACTACAATCCCATTAGTGGACGGAGTCATGATGGTGAATTAGGAGAACACAGACGCTGAGCTCATTCACCTCCAAAATGAGCACTGGTACTTAGTGACCGTATGTGCTGAAAGGGTTTATTTGCAGATATTGTCCTTTTTGTTACATGTATCTACTTATTTATCATACTATTTAAGCAGTTGCTCACTTTTATATTCCCAACTTGTATATATTCAAATATTTGTTCTTGTATTTTATCCTATTATTATTTCATGTATATTGTATCCTAGTATTTCATTTATATTTATATGCTGTGCTGTGTGACTGATATTTTGCTGCTCTAACACTATAATTCCCCATTTTATTGGAATCAATAAATATCTATCTATCTATCTATCTATCTATCTAATTATGAACAATATCTATTTGTGAACATTCTTGTATCACAGGCTGTGTTAATATATTAGGGTTTGTGATAAGAAGATTATGTAGGGCCGAAATTATTTTGGATGGCCTAACAACGAGGAGGCATGATGCAAAGACAGCTTCTGGTTAATAGAGATGCTTTCTTTTTGCTAATTTCAAACCCTCGGCATTGTTTTATTATAGAAACAGCTAAACGGTGTTCAGGAAATTCATAACAGTGCCATTCGTTTTAGAGAACATATGATACATAACAATACTCAACATTATACACAATAATTACAATTACACTCCACATTCACAGCCTAAAAATGCTGCTTACATGTTCATGCATTAACAATAATACTTGAATAATATCTATTTTGCATAATGAGTACATCTGACAATGTAAGTAAATCATGCCACAAATACCTTTGTATGTTAAGTAAAAAGTTCTTAATACTTCTTCCAGCCCTGGCAGTTACAACGGATTAGATTTATGGGGTGCAACACCAACAACTACAACAACAATTAGCCTAGAATAAAATCAGCAGGCCTTGTATTAAATGATGCATAATTCAATAGTTTTCACTGCTGCTGTGTGGGCACTTTGCTTTAGGGCAAACATTTTAGCAAATATACTGTAACTTTTCAGCATAAATGCACTGTGTGAATCTGTGTGATCAGTAAGACCCCTCCATAGCTATCAAAAGTTACTAAAAAATGCTGTTTTCCACCATAATACATTGTAGGGAAGCTAATGGTTTACTGTTAATTGTAACAGTGGATGTAAAAGTACTATAAGGTATCCCTTCATTATGTTATTGTAAGTATAAAATCCTTCATTTCAACCAGGAGGTGCAAGTAATTCATTTGTGTGTAAACAATATTTATTTTCAGAGTGCATCACCACATTAAAACAAAACATATCTTATTTTTCAAGAAAGGTCTTGTATTATTTCAAGCATGGACACATGGCAACAATGAGAAAAACAAGCCTGGAATTTGTGCATGCTACATTTTGAGAGATTTGGCAGACCTCCAAAATGACAAAAAAACAACAGAGGCTTTTTAAGCAAATGAACAATAAGACATGCATCATCTATTGTGGCCCATTCTGCATGGTTGGAACTACATCCACAAGAGAAATTGGTTCTATCCAAAAGCTCAAGAGTACGGAGGTTACAACAGGATTGTTGTAACACCTCCCGGTGGATAAAGCCTGCCCTATTTATTCCTACAAAAAAAAAATAATACTGTATTTAGGCTTTTTTGAGTACACTTTTAAGTTCATCATTCAGTAGTTCCTGTAGGAACAGAGTATCAAGCAACTCCAAAAAATACACATAATTATATACTATATATAATAACATAATTTGCTGTTTATTTCATTCATTGGGTTATTTAATTTTTGATAGTTGCCTTTTGTGGTTCTCTTGACAACTGTTAGACATTATAGAAAATAAAAAGAAATGAAAGCATGGTACAGCAGACAATTATTTGTTTTATAAAACAGAGCTATGCAAGCCTTTTGGTTTCTTGGGATTGTTTAGTATCTAGTGCCACCTGGTGGTTTGCAGCAAACACAGACAGTATGTACAATACAGAAAAGAACTGCAGATTGCTGTAATAAATGTATTTTCTGTGAGTGTTTTCTGCATGTATTATCTTTTCAAAAAGTCCCAATGCTGTCAACTGTGTCAACTGTAGTAGTCTCGAGCCATCATTAAAAACTGTACTTTTTAAAGACAACTGTGAGTGTTGATTAGAGCCACTGACGCGTTGTTATACAATAACCTTTTCACATTTTCACTTTTCCAATTTCTTACTTTATCAAATATTCTACTGGCAAATTAAAAGTTGACAATCAAGGATGGCAGGGGGACAGAATATTGAATAATTTCTGTGCAAAATTATAATGAATTTCTGTGGTATTCTGGACAATACCCTCTACTACTTGGGGACCTGGGCATGCCTAGATGATTGCATTAGTCGAAGAGTGCATGTATGCATGTGCGTGTACACGCTTGTCCACCATTCAGTTAGCAATGCAAGACACAGATTCATCTTCCTGTGTGCAACAGAGTATAAATCACTTGTACATAATTAGCAGGGACAAGGTTATGACTGACACTGAATTTCATCTTAATTACAGAAGGGAAATGTGTTCCATTAGTTTTATGGGATTTGCATGAACACATCTCTAATGAGTTAATCACACCTGTCATTGTGCTAGTAAATAGTCACAACAACTGAACGGTCACTTAATTAATTCTTATGGTAAATTCTGATTTTAATCATTAGCATGCATTGTTTTGCATAAAATAAATGCATTCTTTTAGATGACTATTTATATCATGCTGGGCAGCATGTGCTGTGGTGGTTGTGGCACATATATTTCAATCATGGGGCCCAAGAGGGGCCAGCTGTTCTCTTAGAGGGGCCACTTAAATTATATCACAAACTAAGCATTTATTTCAGCAGTGGAGAGTCAGATACTACTCTAGGTCTTCAGAATAAGCTATAAAGAAGGACCAAGTGTCATTTCCCCAACAACGCAATCACTGCATGTACTAATACATGACTTACCCAGCCCTATCTATAGTCGTGGCATACAAAAGATTGGCAACAAGGCCAACAATATTCCAGTTATTAAAACGAATTACTCAGAGCTTAAGCACAGCTTAAGAATTAAATAATAAAGGGATTCTCAAAAGCAGCTAGTAGGCCATCTGCACAGGCTCATTCACCCATTATACAGTGATGCAAAAGTAAATAAACAGCAACAATACCATATACCAATACAATACAATACAATACATACATACAATACATAATATAACCTTCATAATTTCAACAACACAGCAGCAAGGAGTTAATGTGAACAGGTAGTCACAGAGAGACATTTAGCCATCAGGAAACATATCTGCTGCTAGCAAAGAGAAAGCTACAGAAACATACAGAAACAAGGTGTAACCTTATCTGACTCACCTTTTAGACGTCCATTCGGCTTTCTTTCAATTAGACGACGTTTCCATGCCACGATCATCATGTCCCACTGCACTTGTTGGGGAGTTGTCATATAGTTTGGGTTAACGTTATCTTCTCTCTCCATCGCTGCTAGCTTAACCTTACGTTGGTGTTGACGTTAGCTGATGTTATTAGCAACAATTTGACTCTGCTCGTTCTGTAGTTTCATTAAATAATGTTGATAAATGTTGTTGAAAGGCCAGAGTGTGGCACAATTCACTTCAGGGTTTCTTTTTACAGACACGTGCATTCGTTACAGTGACACGACCCCACTGGGTTTGTACTAAACTTTTTAATGATACTTGCTTTTCTTTGACATGTCTATGGTTTTGATAATCTTCGACTTTAACGGAATTAAATAGAATACTGTGAGGGTGCAATGCCGTCTTTTAACCACATAGTGGGCGACATAAACCAGCTTTCATAACACGGGGGGCGCTGTTTCATCCAGCGGAATGTGAAATATATATAAACAAGTTTGATTCAACTCAATGGCAATTTTTAGACTGACGGTCTAAAAAATATATTTCAATGTAGTCAACATTCAAGAACCTAATAATTTTGGTAATACCAGTTTTATTTTGAAAGTAACAGGATGTTTGTATTTCTCGAGCTGTAGTTAAGCCAGTACAGTACAACGAATTATGTTTCGTTGCAAACATTGGCTGGGTGAAGGAGTTCCAAGCAAGCCAAGTCGTCTGTTCATTTTACCGGTTGACATTAAAGTAAGAAATAAATGTAATTACACTATAGCTAGGTTTTATCTACCCAGTTCTGCAGCCATTAACGCTAAAGCCTGGTTTTAGCTAGCGTAGATAAAGCATAAAAGCTTCAGCTCGCTTAACGTCTGATGATAGCTAACATTAACGTTAGACGTTGAGCAGAAGGAGAGCTCATTGATATCTAGGAGGAGAGATGATGTTACGTTGGCCGGGCCACATAGATAGACATACCTATTAACTACTGATATATATATAGTAACGTTAGGTTACATTAGTTTAACACCCGGTTAGGTAACGCAGGGCTAGTTATTGGTGTTTGAACACAGGTGCTGTTTTCTGCAAGAAGGTCACATCGAAACTTTAGAAAGTAAAAAAACACCCACTAAAACATATGCTCCCGTTATTATAACTTGTAAAAACAGTACAAAACAAATGTGAAGTTACGTTAATCGTGTGCGTACACGGCATCATACTGTACGTCTGTTAACGGCAGTGACGTTAACGATAGCAAATTTGGAATATAAAGTTACTTTCCATTTCAGGGCTATTAAGTTGTAAGTATTTTGTAATTATAAAGGACAACTAAAGTGCCCTTGACAACACAAGTGCGTTTAGTAATTTTTAATGTAACTTGTACTTGTAACTGTTGTACACCATGGTAGTAGATGCACTCACAGTATTTTAAAGTACTTCAGATAGGACACTGGTCATTGTTGCTGTCAATGCGTGCTTTTGTTTATAGGAGGTGGATGATGCTGGTGATGCAGTTGCTGAGGGCTACAGTGAAGCATGCTGGGAGCAGTCCCCAGTGCAGTGCTAAGCGATTGAGCTCAACAGTACCTGGGATCAGCTCATCCTCACAACAGTCCTGCACTGATACTGACCAGCCCAAAGTCCTCATCACTGGAGGGCTTGGACAGCTAGGGGTGGGGCTCGCCAAGTTGCTGAGGTACAGAGTTTACATAAAGAGTTTACATAACCGTATTTCAATTATGGATCTATTTCCAAAGGTGGATAGTTGTTTTGTCCTTCTAGGTGGAGAGTTACCCACAGGAGGTGACACCATTGCCTGTAGGCCAGACTGAATAATCTGGAATGCGATCAGTAGCTCGAAAATGCTGTGAAAGCAGTTATTATAAATGTTTCAGACAAATGAAATCTTCTCTTCAGGGTTAATTGGTCCGTGTTGTCCCTATGATTCCAGTTCCCAGAACTGACTGTATTGATGTTTCACCCTCAGGAGACAATTTGGAAAAAACAATGTGATCCTGTCTGACATCAGGAAACCTCCCAATCATGTCTACCATAATGGTGTGTATTTTTGTATATCCTACACTGTGGAATTCAATGTCAATTTAATTTTGTGTGTCTGTGCTATTTTTTAGCACCTGTACAAATCTATAAAATACCTGACTGATGTCCACTTTACCAAAAACACCAGTCAGGTGTTGTTATTAGGCTGTGTTCAAGTGAATTTGTCAGGGTAAATGTTTCCAGACTGGAAAACTGATATGCACCCAAAGGTACGCTCTTGGGGTAAAAGGGTCTAAAAACATGGTAACTTTTTGTGTACATGTGTCCTCCACAGGTCCATTCATCTTCTCAGACATCCTGGACTTTAAGAACCTCCAGAAGATTGTGGTAAACAACAATATCAGCTGGCTAGTTCACTATTCAGCTGTGCTGTCCGCTGTGGGAGAGAACAACGTTGCTCTGGCCAAAGAGGTCAACATCACGGGTATATGCACATACATTTCTGTAATATTTATATTACTGTGGAACTACTGAAGATAAGACACTTTTTTCAGATTTGAAGGGTATGTTACAACAGCATTTAGAGTCATCTTAACACAGACACTTATGCACAGCCTCTCTCTCTTTGTAGGTCTCCATAACATATTAGACATAGCAACCGAACATGGTCTACGTGTGTTTGTCCCCAGCACGATGGAGGCCTTGGGTCCATCCTCATCCAGTGACCCCACCCCTGAGCTGTGTGTGCAGAGACCACGCACCATCTACGGTGTCTCAAAGGTCCACGCAGAGCTGATGGGTGAGGTGAGACACACACACACAACACATTTCTATATACTGTACATTCCTACATTGTTTTTCTTCAGTGTTTTACCACAGAGTCCTGGAAAGCCCTGTTTTTTTTAAAACTTTGCCTGTTACTCTTTGTTAGTACTACCACCACAAGTTTGGGCTGGATTTCCGCTGTCTCAGGTATCCAGGCATCATATCAGCTGACTCCCAGCCTGGAGAAGGAACCACAGGTGAGCAGGGCTGAGGAGGAAGTCTTTAGGTGTAACCCCAACCTTTTTGGTCTAAAGTACAACCCACAGCCCTGTCAAGTGAACTCACGTACCTAGTCATCGATTCCCAATGTATAACACTTTGGCGGTGTGGCTATGGCTCAGTGGTAGAGCGGCTGCTCTAGAGGTGTGTTGTGCTCTGGTGTCGTCGGTCTTAATCTGTTTTTCCATTTCCCAGATTATGCTGTCCAGATCTTCCATGCAGCTGTAAAAACGGGTTGTTTTGAGTGTAACCTGCGCAGTGACACACGGCTTTCTATGATGTACATTGGTAGTGCCAAATCTTTGCTATAGAATAGTGGGGTTTTCCCTGTCAACATTTTAATTACTAAAGTGATATTCATCCTATAATCCACCTCTTTGTCTTTCATCTCTTTGTTCTCTTGTCTTTTGTTTTCCTCTCTTCCTCTCCTACTTACCCATTACTTCCTGTTCAGATGACTGTCTCAGGGCTACTTTAGAGTTCTTGGAGGCTCCGGCAGACGCACTGGTCAGCCGCACCTACAATATCAACGCTATGAACTTTACACTGCATCACCTCATCCAGGAGATACAGAAAGTCCTGCCGGACCTTAAAGTTACCTACAATGTGGATCCTGTCCGGCAGGGTAAAGGTGAGATTGCTGGCAGAACACAGGGATGAGTGGTATATTGATATCTCTACTTTATAGACACAGAGTTTTGGCTTGATACTATAACCACATTGCTCTTCTGTCTCTTTTTTTAGCTGATGGCTGGCCAATGGCATTAGAGGACAGCGCAGCGAGGCGGGACTGGGGCTGGAAGCATGAGTATGACCTCTCTGAGTTGGTGCAGACCATGCTGACTCACATTACTACGGGCAACCAGCTGGCACAAGCCTACTGAGCCTTTTGTAGCAACTCCATACAAAGCTTGATTTGAAAGTCCGCGACACTGAGGTTTTAAGAGAACCCTTTAATACTTACACTTTTAAAAAGGTTATGTTTTTATAAAAATCTGAAGAACCTAAATTAATAACAAATAATGCTATGTTTACACTTAGCGTCTATTGAGTTCTGTTTAGACCACATAAACTACTAACAATATGACAATGAAACTAAGATATCAACCTCTATATCGGAGGCATAAAAACCTTCCAGACCTCTCAATTTCATATTTTTAATTAGATTTGGGGTTTTTACCCATCTGCGTCTCTCACCATGCTCCTCCCTCCTCATCCATCCATCTCATCTCTCTTTTACCTCTCTTTTCTTCTCCATCCATTCAGCTTTTAGTGTGAAACTAATCTGATGCAAGAACATGCTGGATACCATCACTAAGTTACTGAACTTTTAAGAGTTGAATGTACTTTATGTATGTATTTATGTGTCATGTTGTATCTGGAAGTATGCAGGTAACTTACTAAATGTGCATCTGTCATCTGTAGCAGCTAAATGCTTGCCTTAAAATCAGAAAACCAGTTAGCTTTAAATAAGAGATGCACTCCAACTGGTCACCAATATGTACTGTAACCATAAACACTGAAAGGCTTTACCTTGGGTACTGTTACTATAGAAACTGATAATCCTAGCCAGTGGTACTGTAGTTTACAGGTGCTTTAACCATAGTTGCCTAGCAGGGCTGTAGGCTTAAAAATAAGTGTTTGAGTTAAATAATTGTTTTTAAAAGCTACTTCACCTTTGCACTAGGTGCTTTAAATATTTTTCTTTAATTTATTTAAATTATTTTCAAAGTTTCTTTCTGTTTTGGAACTGCGGCCTCTGTGCTCAACATATATGAATGTTGAATCAATGAATGTATTAGCAGTCATTTTCATGTATTGAGGGAACTATAGCTCCTCAGTTTGCAGCTCTACTTTAATGTCTTAAATCTGTGAATGAAATGCGTAGAATGACGGAGGGGCATCAGAGCTCAACTTGTTTTTGTTTCTTTATATGGATGTTATTTATAATGCTATTATTTGCAGCTTTTTCTGTCAAATCAAAAGGACAACTTTTCTCTTTTAATAAATATTTGAATGAAACTAGTTCCTTTCCTTTGTAACCAATCTAGTACAAAGAGTCTTTTGTCATTGTATTTTGATAACAATACATTGACATAGTGAATGCTTTTAAATGTTCAGTGCAGTAGCCCACAAATGGATAATTAGATAATAATAACACATTTTATTGAACAGTAATCCCATAGCGGACAATGAATTAGATCACAAATGGCAAGAAGTACGACAAAAACGTAAGCATCCATCAGGAGTTGAAAAATGTGATATTAAATAACTTGAGATTTTCAGTGTTTTCCCTCCAATTAGCTTTACTCACTGAGGCCATTTCATCTCTCTGCATTCCCATAATCCCTCAGTCCTGTTTTTGCTGTGTGTTGCTTTGCCTTTCTGGGTGCGTCTGAAAGTAAGCAGGGTTGTGGAGCCTTCTGGTGGCCAATGCTGCCCGCTGCAGTTTGAGCTGCAGGATGTCACTGAGCAGGGAGGCCTCTTGGTTCAGACTCGCCAGCATCTGGCCTTCTGTGGCCTTCACTGCTGCACGAACCAACGCCAAAACACCCTACAAAGAATAGAGACAGAGTGCATCGCGCCATACTCTGAAAGCCAAGGTCTCTCCTTGTCAATTTCGTCTGCAAGCAAACAATAGAAAAATGCCTAAAACTGCTGTGTGGTGATACTAACTACACATGTTAGGTTGGTGTAAGGATCCCACAGTCTTCCCATTACCTGCTGAGTCCCCACATCTGTATCAATTTTTGTCTTCATAAAAGCTTTGGGGTCGGCAGCTTATAAAAACTGTAGTCAAACATTGTTGGCAGTGAATATCACCACACAGCAGTTTTTAGGCATTATCCTGTTTGCTAGCAGACAGAACTGACGAGGAGGCACCTTCACGTAATACAATGGAGAGCGGAGAGTTCTTTTCCCTTCTGGTGGGGGCGGGACTTAAATTTGCTCTGTCAGCGCATGAACAAATGAAATTCCAGAATGTTTTCACTTTTTTTGTATCCCTTTGTGAGTCTTACCGCTTCATCCAGTTGATTATCCTCAGGAACATCAACGTCCTCCAGAGTGACCCTTGACCCTTCTTGGAGACTCCGCAGCCTCTCCTCCATCTGTTGCAGCCTAGACGTTAGCTCGGCTTGTTGGCGCTGATGCTCCCACTCATGCAGATCTGTGCCCTGCAGCGAATGTAAAGTACACTGATCCGATATATGATATGTTAATGGTAGCTGTGTGGTTTGCCCGTCACTGATTACAAGGGCTTCATTACCTGTTCTAGAGGACAAGGTGTGGGTGGCAACTGCACCTCCAATTGTAGCTGAGTGATGGTCATGTTAGCTGCGCCACCCACCGCCGCCTGGAGAAGCCTCCGCCGGGTGATGCAGGTGTCTGTGAGAAACTGGGTGAACTCACACCGGTGGACAGGGGTGAGGTTTGACAAACACTCAGACAGCGCATCTCTCAGCAAGGACAAAAGTTTGGGTACATCGAGACCTGATGAATATGAGACGTAGGAGGTTTATTAAACCTAGACATGATAGGACAACAATATAAATAAAAATGTAAAAATAAATTGGGCTCTGTGGCTTTGAATATTTTCGTAAGGCACACAAGGAGTGAGTCACTAGAAATGACTCACTTGACTTTGGGTCATCTGTATTAGATGATCAACAATGACAGGCATTCACATGGTTTTTGTGTATTTCTCGTGCAATTAAAGCTTTTTCAAAATGGACAACAATGTTACAATGAATCTAAGCCTATTTACTTTTGTTGCAATGCAATGAAGCCTTTGCTGCACTTTAAAATCTCTCAGGAAACACAGTGCTCTCTGATGGTCAGGTTAAAGGCTCTTGATCTCTGTGTCGCCGTTAAGAACTGTACAGTACACTGCTGTTGGCTCGGACCTGCGTCCAGCTGTGGGAAGATGTCTTTGGCAATCACAGCTGCCCGGATCACGTTAAACCAGGGGAAGCCACAGTTGGCGGCGAACATAGCGACATCGTACACAAACTCCTGATGGAAGCACCGCCGTTCATCACTGAACTCGGGCCATGAGAAGTGACAGCTGAGCCTCTGCACGCCAGCCTCTCTCTATCACAGACACAAGAACACACAACTGTTATTACTGATGCGTTTTAAAGCTGGCACTGCTCAAAGTGGAGCTTTTACTTTTATCAATCACACAACTCAAATGATCTGCAACTCTGTATTTGGATAATGATTGACTCACTTCGTACATATTGTTTTTGCTGATACATGTGCCTCATTACAGTTATTATTTAGGTGTGGTGTATAGTATATATATATATATATATATATATATATACGTGTGTGGGTGTATTTCAGTACATTTTCTTTTGTTCCATGCTTTATTTTGTATATTTTATTTTTTTAAATAAAAATAAGAAATGTATTTATATGTTTTTAGCTTAGAAACACTGAAATTTCCTGTGTGGGATTGTGTCATGTGTTTTATTTCATTAATTTTTAATATAAATATATAGTTCATTGAATGTAATGTAATTGTTCTGTATCTTAATTTTCAAAGTAACTGTAGTGGATTTGAAGTATAAAGTTGCATAAAACGGAAACACTAAAGTACACATGTCTCAGACTTGTACTCAAGTAGGGTCTGCTACTATTAGGTGTAGGCCTAGCACCTAACAGGTGCCTTGACGATTTACCTTCATTTTCAGAATGGTAAACATAAAGTATAAATGTAAAAAAAGCCATTGTGTAAAATAGTAGTTGAGCTAGCTAAGTTAATAGTAATAGCCTCTCTCTCCTGACAGTTTGTTGAGCTAGCTAGCTAAATAACTAACTATAGGAGGCTACAGCCAACAGTACCTAGTTCTTTTTCTTTAATGTTTACATATAGGCTACAGACGACAGTTGTAGGGGACAATAAGAGCCAAATTCTTTGTGCTTCACCTGTGCTCCTGTGCTTTTTACGCTAATTAGGCTAGCTAGCTAGCTAGCTAGTTAACACTGTCGGTATTGGTAACTTAATGTTTGGGTCAATTTCCTAGCAGCATTTGAAGCACAATGATAACACGGCGTTCTCTACATTCATTAAATAAGAATTCCGTGTGTTAATTCAATGCCCGCCTACCTGGTGTCTCGCTATCTGTGCTATTTCCCTCTCTGTAAGGGAATGCTTTGAATCCATCCTTGATGAGAGACAAAATTGCATTGGTTGCCAATGGAGACGGACGCTGGCACGTGGGCGGGGCGTGCGGCGCTGTACAGCGTTATTACGTCACGCACGTATGACCATAGACCGTTGATATTAATAATATACAGTCTATGCGTATGACGCGTGGTAGCTGACGGAATAGAATAGATTCAAGATTCTCGCAAGAAGCTTAATTTTTAGGTTTCTGTCGTATGACTAAATGTAAAAGGAAATTAACAGTATTATATTATATTTAATTAAATCATTAGCCACCAAATATGCTGAAGTAGGCCTAATCCCATTTATTCGCTTAATGAGTTGACAGTTGACACCTGTTGTTTCCGAGGTTTAATGGCGACTGTTGGTTGACAGCTGATTAGAATGGGATTTACAAAGGTAGAGAGAGCAGTAGCTTTCACCTCAGACACGCTGTCATTGTTTTTGGCACTGAGGTTATTACCGGAGCCAGTAATTAGTCTGTCATGTAACGTGTAGGTTTAAATCAGTCCAGGACTACAGATGGCTAAGGCAGGGCTAATCCTCTCTAACATGGATCCCACTCCTCCTCCTCCTCCTCCTCCTCCTCCTCCTCCTCCTCCTCCTCCTCTCTTTCTTCTCTCTTCTTGTCCCCATTTAATGGCTTTTCAAGAAATAAATCGGGGGTAAAGAGGGTTAGGGTTTTCTGATATAGAGATAACTGATTGGGATTATGTCAAGATAGCCATAGCAGCGATATACCATTTCCGGTCGTGCATTTAAAAAAATAAAAGTTGAATCCCCAAGCGTGTATCGCTAACCCTTGTCTTGTCCTCCCAGGTCAAAAAAAGACAAAAACGTGACATTTGTGTTCCTTCTCAGACTTTTCTTTTTTTAGTTTTCACTACCACCACCTACCTTTTGTAATTCATGGTCAATAACCCTCATTTATGTAGAATTATACTTAATATTTGAGTTATAAAAAGCAGATATTATTATTTATTTTGACTAATAGTTAAGATCAGAGGAACGAAGAGATAAGTTTTATTAGGAATGAAAGTGATTAATTGTATTTGCAAAGAGCGTTGTAAAGAATCCAATCCATTTTTTTGTGGTAATTTGGTTAAAAAGAACCCATATTTCAGGATATAGACATTTTTTAAAGGGGTCAAATTTGACCCAATGACAACAGGAGGGTTAAAAAAATTGGTTGTGTATTTATCGCATTAGTAAAGTGAATGTTATTTTCACTAGATTTTCAGTAGGAACAGAGATCTTTCTGCCCCTTGAAACAGAAATCTTAGAACATTTTTACATGTAATCGCCTAATTAAAACTTTGTTTGGCACTTTTCTACATCTGGTTTAAAGATAAATAGGATTTCATCTATTAATATTTGAAATTTCACACAGATTCTTTTTAGACCATCTTCATTTTAATGTGTCTGATTTGATTTATTTAAATTGTATTAGAATAAGCTAATACCACATCCACAGGCCACTTTAAAGGTGGCATCAATCCCTCATGCAGTTTGTTTAATAAATGATTTTGTAAATTATTGTATTGTATTAACATAAGTAATAATATATACAGCCTATGCAACAACAACAATGTCTAAGTATTTAGACTTATATTTTAAATGAGAGATGCTCAACATGACTTATACGATGGTGTAAATTATTAGTCAAATAATGTCTCATTTTTTGGGGGGGTTGTAAATAGCATACTATGCTCTAATGTTTCCGTTAAAAACTCAAATTCACGGGCGCGACGCAATTATGATTTGAAAGTCAAAACTCTGTACTTCCGGTCTTTAAAACGCTGACTTGACACGTGTGAACATGCGCCTGCGCGCTCTCCGGGGATAACTGAACGCGCAGCGCGACTCGGCCGATGCTCGTCACATCACCTGATTTTAATATCTGACATGTTTTGTCCTGGATCTGTAATCGGCCATTGATCTTCTAGCCCTGCTGTCGGGATGCGTCCATAAAGGTAATTATAATCTCATTCTTTTCCATAAAACTCCTGTTGCCTAACAACCAACATGCACCTTTAAACTCTTATAGATCTGGCCTATAACATCTACAGTAGGTGCAAGTTGTTTTAATAACTCCCTTTGTGTGTGTGTGTGTGTGAGAAAGACAGAAAAAGACCTTGTTTGGGAAAAGGCAAGCCAAATATAGGCCTACATATTATTAACATACAATATGGTAGTTTGTGTGTGTGTGTGTGTGTGTGTGTGTGTGTGTGTGTGTGTGTGTGTGTGTGTGTGTGTATGTGTGTGTGTGTGTGTGTGTGTGAAAGAGAGGAAGACAGAAAAAGACTTTGTTTGGGAAAAGGCAAGCCAAATATACATATTATTAACATACAATATGGTAGATTGTGTGTGTGTGTGTGTGTGTGTGTGTGTGTGTGTGTGTGTGTGTGTGTGTGTGTGTGATCCAGTTGTTGATGATAAAGTGAGTCGCAGGTGAGTTGCTTATTGGATGGGAAACAGACAGCAGGACGGATTGAGCAGGTACAAAGAGGAGTTAGTGACCTCTCCTTTGTGCTGCTGGCTGAACCAATCACACTTCAGCAATGTTGAAGTGACTTCCTTGATTTATCCTCAAGGAATACTCATTAGCACCAGCAGTTTTCCAGAGACCAGCTGCCTGATGCTTCACTTTGACGCCTGGCTCCTGTCAGCACAGGAGCTACTCATCCCTGACTTCCTGTCTACCCAGAATTCTCTGAGGCCCACCTACTCTTTCTCTGTCTCTCATTAAAGCTGTGGAGCAGATACAGGTTGACGAAATAAACGGTTATATATACATAAATCTGAATTATGCAAGGGTGTTTATATCCTAAATAATAATCCAAATAATAGTGCGTTCTTTAAAACTGCCCTTCTAGAAAGCATAACAATATTTTAATGTATATGGTATATTCTTTATCTTTTGTTGCCGTTTTATTTTAGATTAGTTAGGACCAGCTCAAAGGGCATTGCTCTTCAAACCTGAGGTTTGGTTGTAGGTTTACTTGAAAGAAATAAAACCTTGGGAAATTAATTTTTTAGTCATTTTAAATTTAGCGTTGCAGAATCTAAAGCAACAAAGAAAGCAAAATGTCTTTCTCTAAAAAAAAAATCTTGCATAATCCAACGTTAACGCTAAATATAAGGCACATGAACTACAGTGGCTAGAATAAGTTTACACACCCAGGCTAAAGGTGATTAAAAAGAGGAATAAAAAACATCTTTTGGAAATTGATCTTAATGCCTTAATTCAAAACATTTTGGAAATTCCAACCTTTAAGGACACCAATTTTCTTTGTGAATGAATAATGTATTGTAAATAAATAAATGTTCTTCCTTAAATGGTGTTATTTCAGTTATCTTAATAGCTGGTTTGATTTGCATTGAGAGATGATCTTATGAAAAGTTCCCCATGCCAATCTCTAGGTATGGTGGAGGGTATGTGATGATGGGGGGGGGGATTGTTATTATAATTCCAAAGGCCAAGGGAATTTTATCAGGATGCATAGTATCCTGATCCATGAAATGGCCTTTAATAATAAAAATGTGCCTGTCTCTATGGGAATTTAACATAGAGGTGTGTATACTTATGCACCCTGTATTTTAAGGAAGAACATTTATATATTCACAATACATTATTCATTCACAAAGAAAATTGGTGTTATTAAAAGGTTGGATTTTCCTACATTTTTTTAGTTAAGGCATTAAGATCCATTTTCAAAAGATGTTTTTTTATTCCTCTTTTTAATCAACTTCAGCATGGCTGTGTAAACTTATTCTAGCCACTGTATGTGCTTATTTTAAATGTATTTTTACTTCTAATATCAAATAATGAAACAGAGTTCATTACTGCAGTTACAGTTCAAGTACTCAAAGCCGCTCTAATAATATTTTTTATTAACAATAGATCAAATGCTTACTTTTAGGTGAAACCACAGAGATTTAGCCCCCAACTCTTTCCTCTCACCGCTCTCATCAGCATCGTGTCCAGACTCAGCTGTTTTCAAAGAAATGATGAAAAACCCACTATCTGCATAAGAACAAACAGCAGCAGACATAACATACAATACAACATAGCGGGGCTATTAGCAGCTAAAGAGCTCACTATTTGGGGATGCTTCCTATCTTGAGGCACTTTCCTTCTTTCTTACTGTCCACCAGTCCCATTACACAACATCTAAACAGAAATACCTTCACACCCAAACAAAGCTCTTGGTTATATAATGTATGTTCATTTAAACGGGATCGAAGCAGTGAACTAAATAGGGACAAGTGAAAATACAAAGTAAAAATCCATTCTAAATGGTTTTCACTCATAGTAATGGTGTTTTGCTGGTTGTGATGGCCGTAGCCTCCAACAGTAATAACTGTTTTCCTCTTGACACAGTTCAATAGGAGCAGTTAGTGTTTTCAGTGATTTCTAAACAGGAGGCACCCTGCTGTCAGACAGATTGTCTGTAATTACAATCCTCTTCGACTACAGCCGTGTGTGTGTGTGTGAGTGAGTGAGAGAGAGGAAGACATAGAAAAAGACAGAGAACAAGATAAAGAGAGAAAGAGGGAGAAATGTGCTGAGAGAAGATCTCTGGACAGACAGCTGGAGGCCAGGCCACGAGTTGAGATGAAAATTCAATCCCTAAACATGATCAAAATGCAAGTGGTTATTATTTATCAACTGTTTTCTTTCTTTCCCCTCCTCTTACCAATATAACTCAAACTGTAGGCACCTTTCAGTTAAAAGCAAGTCTACAAATTATCAATAAATAAATGCTTTTTGCATCCATGTAATGATAAAGTTTGAATACAAGAAACCATCAAAGTTGCAAATTAGCATATGTCTCTTCTCCAGGTCATGTGCAATGTACAAAATTACATCACTTGTCTTGGCCTCACCATGGCAACCCCCCCCCCACACACACACACACACACAGGTTCTTAAGCAGGCTTTTCTTTCTATCCTTAGCCTCCCCTCCTCCTCCCATCTCTGTCTTCTCCTCTCTCCTCATGTCTCCTCCCTCTATCCGCCTCCTCACCCCCTCCGTGCACCGACTGCTATTCCACCCTGAGAGCTGTGGAACCGAGGGCACTGCTGGGCATCTTAGTTAGTGACCTAAGCTGCAGAAGTAGCTGCCACACACACACAGACATACACACACACACACACACACACACACAAACACACACACACATTTAAACACTTAGTGCTAATTCCTGGTCTGACTCAGCGCGGACAGATTCCCCCTCCAGCTTTTTCTCATCTCTTTGGATCATGGTTCCTGAATATGTGAGTAGTGTACCTAATAGATACTTGTGAAGTGAATGAATTGTTGTTAAATTAGTAACAGAAGTTGTTCTTAAGTTCTTATGTAAGGATTTTTTTTCTAAAAGTCTTAAATTGGTGAATAGTGGTAAAAATGGTTCTTTAGTTGACATTAAGGTTTAAAGATGGGTCTATATTAATATATAGTGACAATGGCTTAGTGGTAAAGTAATCTATGGCGATATTATCTACATCTAGTTGATATAAAGTGGCAAAAGAGGCTCTAGTTATTTTTAAAACTTCCCAAATTGTTGATGTTACGCTCAAAGGGCTAGTACATTTGGCTCAAATGTTTTGTCACTGTGATATCAAGGGTGTTTTGTGTCATTTACTGTCTTTCAAACTAGGACTGTCATTTAATGAAACTAATCTTTAAATGTATGTTTTCAGACATGTATTCAGGCCCCAAAGGTGGAAATGATTTAAAGTGTCAACTTGGAAACGAATGACTTGCAGCCATGGCTCATTTAAAATGTGTGTGTGGATTTTGTGATATTTTTGTAACAAAGTTGTTAAGAGACGTGAAGCTGGAGAGGGATTAGGAAGCAGAGCGTCACATCGGGTGTCTGCAGCTAAGAGCTGTGATTTGGCCCACAGTCTAACCACATGGGACTTAAAAGCCTGCTAAGCCTGCTGGTAACATTCACCTTTTTCATAGGTTGTTAAGTCATCTCAGTTAACTGTCATGATTAACATTATTGTCATTTTATTGAAAATAAGAAGCAAAGCAAAGTGTTACTGAGGGCTGGTTGCTGTAATCTCCTGTCCTGATTCAGGCTACACCTGTTCATATTGTTGTTTTCATTGCTGCTCATATCAGGATATAGGATTTGTGTTGTTTTTTTTCAAAACCCATGTTACCCAAATAGAAACTTTAAAAAGTATCCCTGTCAATCATTATATTGTGAGCTTATAAAACAAAATTAAAACCGTATGAATTACGTACTGTACATTATGCAAGCTGTTTTTTTCACCTGCGTTCCAAATAGGATTTCTCCATGCGTGCTAGGCCGCTCCACTAAATATAGCAGGCTTTGGGAAGCTATATTTTTAACATGTACAGTATGTAGATGTGGATGTAGCTGCATTTGATATAACAGTATGTGACTATTTTCTGTTGAAATTCATGACAAACCATTGGTCTTTTGTCCCAAATGATTTTGATAGAATGAAAACCATAGGGAATCTGGGCTTTTTTTTTTTTAAGACAGGTCAGTTATTACATGCAGAAAAACAACAATTTTAAATTCATGAAGCATCAAACTACTTACCTGACAGCTTACTGGTTTGATTTGGATGACTTTGTACAAAATGTGTGTATCCTGTGGAGCCAAATAACATATGTAACATTCTTATATGCCAGGTAGTCCTGTTAGTGGATGTCTTGTCCTGAATCCCCAGTCAAACACCACGATTAGGAGCTGTGATCTTATGAGTGGGAACAGAAGGCTAAATAACACATAACATCTCTTGAAAACGATGATAGATGACACATTTTTGCTATTCAACAACTTCTTTACATTCTGTGTTGATGTTTGTGTCTATACCTCAGGTGTGTGTGAGACTGCACCATGTACTCAGTCGAGGCAGGGATGTGGGACCCCCAGCCTCCGTCTAAACATGCCTCGTCCGTCTCCCCGCGACCCCCCTCCAACTTACGCCCTGCCCATGTGATCGCAGCCCCCCCAGCCAAGCGGATCACCTTCTACAAAAGCGGCGACAGCCAGTTTCGGGGGTGTCAAGATGGCCATCCAAAAGCGCAGCTTCAAATGTTTTGACACCCTGCTGGACGACCTTTCCCAAAAGGTTAGTGGGACAGGTATCAGAGTTGTGATGGAAAGATTTCTTTTGAAGCTGACTGTGTAGATGCCCCTTTATCGCACTTTAATCTTTCAACTTGGCCACCGCATAAGCTCTACTTCGTCAGATGTTAACCTGCTGAATGCAATTTTATCTGAAGACACAGTTGCAACAGATTTGTACCGTATACAGTACATGTGCATACGTGTGTCCACATACAGGTGCCCTTGCCATTCGGCGTGCGGACTGTGACCACTCCCCGCGGCACCCACGCCATCAAACACCTGGAGCAGCTCCAGGACGGAGGCTGCTACCTCTGCTCAGACCGGCGGCAGGCTAAGCCAGTCAATATGGAGCTGGCCGGCAAACGCCCGACCATCTGGTACCATCACAGCCGGAGGCCCCAGCAGCCCGAATCCTCGTCCGCAACACCGCCCGGCCATCAGTCTTACAGGCAGCGGCGGATCCTGCTGGTGAAGAACAGCGAGCCGGGGATGAGGAGGAGCGTGGTGCTGAGCAGGAGGTCAACCAGGAGCCTGAAGTCCTTTCTTGATGAGGTGTCAGAGGTGATGCAGTTTCATGTACGCAAGCTCTACACTGCTGAGGGACGAAGGGTAAGAATTAGCTTGTTTCTGAATTTTTTGGTCATGGTTTAGAGTGGTTTTATTGCAGATGACAGCTTTTGTACGGAAAACTGACACTGACTGATATTTTGCTCAGATTGACAGCGTACAAAACCTGATGACTTGTCCTGGTACGTTGGTGTGTGTTGGCCGGGAAGCCTTCAGCCCACTGTTGATAAACTTTATCAGGAAGAGCTCAGAGGAAAAACTGCCTGGTCTGGGCAGCAGGGGCCCTGCTCTTGGCCCCAGGACTCCTGGAAATGGGGCCAGATCTCCTGCTACTCAAGGAGCAAGATCCCCACCTCGTGGAGCACAGTCTAGAGCCAGCGAATACAGCGAAGGGCATGAAAGCAGGAAAAATGGTAAGTTTGGGTGAATACCCGTAACACAAACCACAATTGCAACTACGGATCTAGAGTAGTTTAAAGAGTAAGATAAAGTGAAATAACGTTTGCTTTTACATTCCCTTTTCTCTCTCTCCTCAGTTAACTTTGGTCTGGAAACCAAAAAAAGCATAATCCATCCTCGTTCAGATTCCTCAAACCGCTCCACCCGTTTTTCGTTGTCTTCAGAGAAGTCATACAGCAATGGTGTCAGCGCCTACTCCCAGGCCAGACCAGCTATTATGAACGATGACATTGAAAAG
Source organism: Etheostoma perlongum (assembly GCA_026937815.1). Lineage (NCBI taxonomy): Eukaryota > Metazoa > Chordata > Actinopteri > Perciformes > Percidae > Etheostoma > Etheostoma perlongum. The sequence goes on from CM049394.1 coordinate 11,505,792, forward strand.
CGTGTCCTGGTCAATAAAGACGGCAGCTTGTCAGTGGAGATGAGGGTGCGTTTCCGCCTGCACAATGATGAGACCCTGCAGTGGTCTACACAAGTCAAGAAATCCCCATCTCTGACTAATGAATGTTGCCCCCTAAGTCAGGCTCAGCCCCATTACTTGCAGCAGGGCCAATCAGAGAGCTGCTCTGATCCTGATTCCACATCCTTTGACCCAGAGGGTGTGGATTATTCTAACCAACCTGCGCAGCGTGTGTTGGAGGGGAACCAATGTCCCTGCTGTTACCAGAGACAGGAACAGCAATACGACTTATGGGAAAACCCAGCACACAGCCAAAAACAGCATCCTGTACTTCCACCACATCCACCCAGCCACTCCCAGACTCTGCTGAGACATACACACTCTTCTAGCTCTTCCTCGTCATGTAATTCCAGAAGGGTGGTGCGCTGTCGAGCACGAGTCACAAACTGCGGCGCAGGTTCAAAGCAGAGCCAACTGGTCCAGGAGGAGATGTTTGTGACGGAGCAGGTTGAGCGCAGAGTAGAGCTGGAGCAGGATGGAGATACCCATGTCGAGGTGTGCAGGATGAGCCAATGCTGCAGCCGCAGTGAAATAGTTGCCATTGATAGCAACCTACGACCACTTAGCAGGAAGTCAGTAGAGGATGATCTACTGATGGAGCAAGATGGGGAGCGTCCGCTGTCTGCAATCAGTAGCTCCTCTCTAATATCCTTCAATCACTGCAAGAGGACCAGGATGATGACCTGCCACCCAGCGCCTCACAATGCTGTCAATGCAATGAACCCACTCCTTCCCCAACCGCCCAGACTCACCTGAGCAACAAACCAACAAGCAGCATCACAGCTGGTTCTATCCACTCGACAGAACACCAGAAGCAAGAGGAAGAGAGAGGAAGCAGAGCAGTATCTGTAGCCTCATCCTGTCACTGTGGAGCAGCCACCCCACATCCAACAGCTGAAGCAGAGGGGATGGATCGAGCTCCCAGCTCCAAGTCCAAAACGAGCAGAGCCTCAAGCAGGTCCAGCAAAGTCCGGATTCCAAACTCTGAAGAAGAGGGGGCTGCAGATGATGAGGATGAAGATGTACAGAAGGTTAGTGGCTTGTCTGGTCATACGGGATGTTCTTTGCAATCAAGGGGATCCAATGTATGTCCCAATTGTGGCGGATGCAAAAGTGGGGTCAACTCTGAATCCAATAGCAGAGCATCACAGAGGTCTGCGCATTCCCAGCGAGCCTCTCCAAAGCAGGCCGCACCTCTTTCCAGCCAAGAGAATGCAAATAATGGCAGTGATGATGATGGCTCGGAAGATTCAGATGAGTCAACAAAATCCAACAAGACCAACCTCACCAACAATGGCCGCTGCTCTGCAATATCAAACATCCAGGAGCACAGATCATCTAGTGCCATGTCCAGAATGTCCAATCCTGAGGAAGCAGGAAAAGAGGAAGAAAGGGCTCTGAGTGCCACCTCAGCCACAAGCCACAAGTCCAATAGATCATGCAAGTCTGGCTATAATGACAGTCCTTGTGGCACAGGACAAAAAAAGGAGGACAGAAGTCCCAGTGCCATATCGGCTCAGTCCAACATGTCTGCCAAGTCCGGCAGATCACACAAGTCCAACTACAGCTGCACCGCTGACGCGCCTGACATAAAGACAACAGAGGAGGCAGATGAAGCGAACACTGGAGAAAGAGCACTTAGCTCCTTGTCAGCCAAATCTGGTGCCTCAGCGGAGACCAGTGCTTCAGTCAAGAAAGGAACTAAGGTTTCCTCACCAACTGACAATACAGCTGTGGAGGACGATGACACAAACAAAAAACTTCCAGTGCCCTATCTGATACGCCTGGTGAAGCAGAAAGACCAGATAGTGTCATGTCTGCTAAATCAGCTAAATCTTATGTGTCAGTAAAGTCCGGCACATCTCACAGGTCTACTTGCAGTCACTGTACAAGAGCAGTATCTCAAGCTGATGTACCTGTTATCGAAGCAACAGAACAGGAAGAAGAAATGGAGTCAGAGGAGAGAGCAGCGAGTGCCATGTCAGACAAATCAAATCTTTCTGCTAAGTCTAATAAATCCCACAAGTCCATCAAAGGTGGAGAAGATGGAGAAGAAAGGGCAGCGAGTCAAGCGTCAGGCAGATTAGTCAAATCTAACACTTCTAACTACAATGACAATGAAACCGCTGCATCTCCAAGCTCCAAGGAAAAAGAAAATGAGCAGGGAGAAGATGAACAGCAGAGGCCTGAAAGTGTAATATCTGTTAAATCAGCCAAAGACACAGCAAAGACAGAGGTAGACAACATGGAGGACAGAACCCCCAGCGCCATGTCTAGTATATCACACATCTCTGCAAAGTCCTCCAAGTCCCAGAAGTCGAATCAAACCACAGCATCTGCTAAATCAGCCAAAGACACAGCAAAGACAGAGGTAGACAACATGGAGGACAGAACCCCCAGCGCCATGTCTAGTAAATCACACACCTCTGCAAAGTCCTCCAAGTCCCACAAGTCAAATCAAACCACAGCATCTCCAAATCCAAATGAAGCCTATATGCCTTCTATTGAGATAAATGGAAAAGAGGCGCATAATGAAAATCAAGAGCGGGTGGCCAGTGCCCTGTCGGTCAAGTCAAAATCTTCGATAAAGTCCCATACTTCTCAGAAGTCTAGTAAGAATCTCAAACTGGTGTCACCAAGTCCAAATGTTGTCACCTTTAAAACACCAGAGGGGGTTGATGAAGATGGAAATGAGACAACAGAAAGAGCACAAAGTGCTGCATCTGCTAAATCAGAGAAATCTAGTGTTTCGACTTCATCACATAAGTCTCGTCATAAGAGATCAGCTGATTTTGCTGTTATTGAAAGAGCAGATGCAGATGAAAACCTGGAAGACAATTCAACAAAAAGTACATCTCACGAACAAATGCTCTTACCCAGGGGGCCATGTTCCCCACTGACCCACTCACCCAAAGCTGCATCCCCCAGCAGATCTAGCAGATCTGCCAGATCAAAATGTGGCTGTGGAACAGCCTCAGCACTTGAAAAGTCAAAGGAAGAAAAAAGGAGGGGGAGAAAAAAGAAGATCCTGAGGAGCTTGAAAATGAGGAGGCTTCTGAGCGGGCCGCCAGCATCCTGTCGTCCTCAAGCAGAAGGCAAAGGAGAGAATCAGGAGGCACTGAGCAGCCACTGAGTCGAAACTCATCAGGCTCAGTCTCTCTTGGGTTGCCAGAAGACCAGGAAATAGCTGACTCAGACAGTGGCAAGTCCTGTTTCTCTTTTCACACAAATACTGAGAAAAAGGGCAGAGTGAAGACAGTAACTCCCGATGTCCCCAAAAGCTCAGAACAGTCCGCTTTGAAGGAAGAAAGGGAGGGAACGGGTTCCATCATGTCTCAAAAGTCTAGCAGTAAAAGCACTCACAATCATATCCCTACTATTAAAACAACAGGGGGGAGCAGGGATAAAGGTGAAGAAGGTGGGGAGCAAACAACAGAGAGAGGAGCCAGCTCATTGTCAGCCAAAAGCAGCAGGTCTCACAAATCTTCCTGTAGCTGTGGCAACAAAGCACCTCAAATGCTTAACAGTAAGCCAAAGCAACATACTAGTGCCAGCCCAACCAAATCAGCAAATGACCCTGAAACGGCAAGTTTGAAGTCAGCTTCAACGACAAAAGCTGGCAAAATGGATGCCAATGACAACAGGACATCATCTGCAATGTCAACAGCAAGTGCTAAAGCTCGGAGTAAATCCCCTGCAAGTGACAGCACTGAAAATGCCAATGTAGCTCGAGATTCAGGAGATAATGCCGCTGCAAATCAGGCCATCAGTAGACCAGCTAGTAAGGCTGAAGGGGAGGAAGATATCACAGACATTAAGGTGGCAGGTGCCCAATCCAAGAGTCCCCGTAGCCTCAGGCCTGATTCAGCAGTTTCAACTCACTCAGGCTCCAAGATGAAAGCCTCAAAGGAGAGCAAGGCCAAATCCAGCACTGGACCAAGCAGCAAAGTGGAGACATGTAGTGGGAGCACTCTGCATCACTCTACGTCTGCTGCTGATATGCTGAAGGAAACCATAGCTGCTGCTGCTGCTGCACGTTCAAACAGCCGACAGTCCATGGCCAGTAAAACCAGTGATAAGTCCAGGAGTAAAAGGTCTCAGAGGAGCAGGAACCAGACAGATCAAGAGGAACTGGAACTGTCACCTGCCTGTCTGCCCAACGCTTCCCCCAATGAGGTTGTCAGTGACTGGCTGCGGAGCATTCCCGCTAACAGCTGCATGCTCGCACTTGGTGATGGGCTGAATGAGGAGGAGCAGGAGAAGATGGAGGAAGAGAAACCTGAAGAAGAGGAAGCAAAGGAGGAGGGAAATCTGGAAGAGGGGAAAGTGGAAGACAAGAAGGAGGATGTTGAGGCAAACGAGGAAGAACAGAAAGAGGAGGAGGCTGAATTTGATGCAGCAGAGGAGGAGAAGAGCCCAGATCCAGCTCCAGGTGGTGGTGATGCAGCGGGGACTCTGCCCAAGAGTTGGCATTCTTCAGTTGCAGTGATGAAAGTTCTTCTGAGCTCCTCTCCGGGTCGATGTCAGAGCATGCCTGAGGTAAGCTAATGACTTTATGTAAATGTGATTGTATAACATGGAATGAGCAAAAAAAGCAGTTAAGGTTCAGGCTAAATTTCTTCAGTTCTCTTCATTTCTCATCTTACATCTATTTGCAATATGTTTAATGTGAATTTTATCAAATAATCAATTAATCAGTAAAGTGTTTAATCTAAAACACAAAAATATTTAAATTACCATTGTATAACACCGAGAAAAGCAGCAAATCTTCCATTTCCAAAGCTGGAACTTAGAATATTTGACATTTTTGTTGCATTTGAATCATTTTAGAAGCAAAAAGAGGTAAAACGTTCTAGTAATTCAGAAAGGGAAGAGCTTAGGCAGAGAAACAGCTGAAAAAATAAGTAGACTCTTGTACAGCTTTTTAAGAAGCCCTAATTTACCAGGCTATACAATTGATTGAATGAATATCCATAATCTGTCTTCTCTGCTGTCACTTGTAGGTGTCTCCAGTTTATGGTCGTAGGCTGAGCACATCAGCCAGGGGGTTTCTGGACTGTTTGGCCCAGCTACAGCTCATTGAGCCTAAAGGTGACCCCTGGCTTTGACCAAGAGAAGGACCGCAACCAGCAGTATGCGGACATTATGGCCATCCTTCAGTCTCTCTGGCTCACTGTACCCAGAGACATTGAGACCAAGGAGACCAAGGATGTTGGCACGGAGCAGGTGACTCCACCGAGGTCCTCATCCGGGGTGGGAATGAGCAGTGGCTCTGGCGGATCAGGGAAGGAGAATGGAACTCAAGGTGGAGATGAAACAAATCAAAATAAAACAAAAGAGTCCTCTTTACATGAGGAGGAAGAAGGGGGAGCGGAGAAGGTTGTAGAAGAGGAAGAGAAAGGAAATGCAGAGGCAGAACACAAGGAAACTGAGGCAGAACCAGAGGAGACAGAGGTTGCAGAGGAAGAGCTTCAGAGTACAGTCCCTCCAAGTCTGGACAGCCCAAAAGCCTCTGAGGATCCCTTGTCATTGGACAAGAGCTCTGCCAACAACAGCTCCAAATCCCCCACGGATAACGAACAAGAGACGGCAGAGGACTCAGGCAGCTCAGGCACACCCCCGACTGTCCTGCGAGCACCATTGTCAAAACGACTATCCCAAGACCCTGATCCGGTGTGGGTCCTGCACCTTCTGAAGAAGCTGGAGAAACAGTTCATGGACCACTACATTAACGCCATGGCGGAGTTTAAAGTTCGTTGGGACCTGGATGACAACCTCATGCTGGACACCATGATCGGCGAGTTGAGGGAAGAGGTGAGCAGACGCATCCAGAGCAGCGTCGAGCGTGAGGTGAGGAAGATTCAGAGTCGCGCCGGCAGAGGGGGGAAGTTTCCCTGGCCGCCGCAAAGAGCAAATCTCTCCAGGGAGTCCACCGTAACAGAGAAGAGGCGTCAAATATTGAAGGTAATTTCACCAAATCCTCTTTACAACATATGTAAGATCCTGCCACTTCAAAGGCAGAAAGATAATGTTTGATTTATGTTTCAGGTCATGAAGAAAAAGTCAGTAAAAACCGTTGATTGCCTGAGCGATGAAGACATGACGGCTGAGTTCAGCGACCAGCGAAGCGATGACGAGTACTGTCCCTGTGATGCTTGTGTTCGCAAGAAAATGGCCGCCCGTCCTCTCCAAGCTAACCCGCTTGCAGCCAAAGCACCGGTGATGATGGAGTTTGACCTCCTTAAGATTCTGCAGCTGAAGAAAACCCCTGCACCTGCAGTTGTGATGCAATCGGCAGAGATGGAAAGTGATAGCGAGGGGAGGAATTTAGAGGTAGTGCAGGAGGAAGAGGAGGAGGAGGAGGAAACTAAAGAGGATATTAAAGCTAAAGTTGTTTTAGAAGAGACAATTCCAGAGGAAGATGAGGAAATAGGGAACGATGGGGGTGAGGCAGAAGATGAGGAGGAGGAGGAAAAAGCTGAACAGGAGGAAAGTATTGCAGGTGTTGAGGATCAGGAAGAGAAAGAAACAGGTGGTCAGGAACCTGCAGAAGAGGAGACCTCAGGAAATGAAGAGGAAGAGGCAGAATGTCAATGCCAGTGTGCCAGAAATGAGGAGGAGAACGATAAAGCAGAAGACGGAGAGGAGGAAACAGCAGAAGGAAAAGCTGCTAAGGAAACCAGCGACAACGCAGCTGAGGATGAGACAGGAGATGATGAAGAGAGAGCAGGGAAGGAGGATGGAGAGACAGGAACCGAGAAAGAGGAGGAGGAGGAGAGTGACAAGGAGACAGTAAAAGAGGCAACAGCAGGTGAAGGAGAAACCACTGAAAATGGTGAGGGTGAGGAGGAGGAGGCTGAGGTGGAAGACTGTGAGGTGTCTGAATTTAAGGAAGAAGATGAAGGAAAGGAAGGAGAAGAAGAAGGAAAGGAAGAACAAGAAGAAACGACAGGCAAGGAAAGCGGAGAAGATGAGGATTCTGGGGAAACGGAGGATAACAGCGCTGCAAAAAATGAAGAAGAGTTTGTGGAGGGTAACGTCAGCGCTTCGGCAGAGGATGAAGATGAAGGGGATGATGCTGCCGGAGAGGGGGAGTCACATGAAGACGAACAGGAAAGAGAGCGTGAGGAGCCAGGATGTGAGGCATCAGAGGAGGAAAGAACTTCATCAAAGGTAGGATGAATAAATGCAAAAGAAATGTATTTAATTAGAAAAGTTTTACCCAAACGTTCAGTTTGTCTAGCTCCATTTTCACATTTTGTTCTTGCCATAGTTCAGCACACACATCAATTTCCAGAAGCACTTTAGTTAAACCCCTTTTTAACCTCCATACTAACATTTAAACACATAAAGCAGTTGTAATCATATATATATATATATATATATATATATATATATATATATATATATATATGTCAGATAATTGTTGGGTTTCTGTAAATAACATCAAAGAGTACGGTCTTTTATGAAAAGCGCTGTGAGATAACTGTTGTGATTTGGTGCTATATAAATAAAATTGAATTGAATATAGTGACATTAAAGAAAGAAATTAAACAAATTCCATCTGTGAAGCATTTGTATCTGGTGTATAGACAGATAATGAATAACTGATAATATAACTGGTCCAAAAAGACTTTTTACTTTAGACATGGTGAAAGAGAAATCAGTAGATACATATTTTTTAGAGAGACAACACTCTCTAAAAATCTGAATTTTATCCATTCAGTCCGATAACATTTGAAAAGTCTAGAAGAGTTGCAGAATAAAATCATTTAATCCCCATTCAAGTTAGCGGAGTGCTAAACCGAATGTAGCTGGCTACTTTCAGGTATTTTTTTAGCTCTATTATGGCTTCATGTGCAACTATTTTTCCGTCTTTCCATTTCTTTTAACTGACTTTCTAGTTATGCATACCAAATTGAGCACCACCCATTTTTAAACCCTGAGTACCTGAACATGGCCACGGAGTTCAAGTCTACTGCACTGTATAAAAGGAATCTGACCTACTGCAGCTTAACCACTAATTCTAACCCTGTGGGAAAAGATAATCTCGCTATCCAATTACATGCACTAAACAAATCTGTTCTGTTCCACAGCAACACAGCGCTTCCACCAATGGACGACTACTGTTATTGTCAGTCTTTGCATTGCAGTTTACTTTTGCTGTACAACCAATGTGTAGCTGTAATTATTAACACGTAGCTGCCTTAGTACTACCCAGTTTAGATAATAACAACTACACAGAGTTAATGTCCTGTTGTCTCGTTTGTCTCACAGGGCCAGGGGGTGGCTGTGACCGAGGGTGAGGAGGTACACGCCGAAGAATCAGATACTGACAGCAAGAGTCCAAGCAACACCAGCGTGGCTGAATCCCTACACGAGGGGGCCGGAGCCACAGAAGACGAGGAGGGGAAAGAGGGCGGAGAAGATGGAGATGAGGCCAATGATGCTGTTGAAGAATGTAAACCAGAGGAAGACGAGGAGGATGGAGAGGTGGACAAAAGAGAAGATGGAGATGAGGCGGAGAAGATGGAGATGAGGCCAATGATGCTGTTGAAGAATGTAAACCCATGGACAAAAGGGAGAACAGCGTTCTCTTCCATCAGTTCACCAGGACCTCTGTGGAGTCCCAGCCGGGCTCTTTGGAGGACATTGACACAGAGTCACCCAATAACCTTGTCAACTCCGTAGAAGTACCCAAAAGGGCTGCTTGTGTATGCGGTGGTGGCGGTACGGGCCAGAGGAGGAGCCGCTCGCCGGGCAGGGTCAAACGGTCCAAACCCAAAGAGTGTGACGTTGAGTTGAATTGACTTTTAACTCACACGGTCACCAGACTTATGGTCACAGACTCCCATAAACCCTTGCTCTGTCAGTGACGGATAGAGTTATGTAGGCAACAAAAAAAAACTGTAAACAGAAACTCAAACACTTGAAGCACTTTATCACTCAAGATCCGATGTAGAATATGGAAACTTGAAACCTCCACATTATCCTATTTAATTATATGAATTATATTTGTATATTTTGTAAGTTAATTTGGATGTACGAAGGGATATATCTAATTCTGTATGTGTCTGAATAAGGTATATTTTTGGAATATTTTTGACACCCGTGGGTGTATTATGTGAACTTGTTATTTTGTGTAGTGGACCACAGGTTTAATGATTTATTGAATCATATAGCCATTAATATACCAAGTACCTCGGAGATATATGATCTATTTATTGCCTGTTTCAATAGTGTGACAGACCCAGTGTATTAATACTTTGTTCGTGAATCAGTGTAATTCTTTGTCTATTTTATTTGGGCTCATCTTATCTTAAGTCCCTATTCTCAGGGGTTTGGAAGGTCATCTCCAAGCTATTACTTAACTAGCTACTTAAATCTGTAGTCTGTAAAAAAGCCCTCTGTTTTAATCTTATAACCTTCTGTGATGTAAACGGATTACCTTAAAGGAATAGTTTGACATTTTGGGAAAATGTTTTGCTGAGAGTTAGACGAGCGGATCAATACCACTTGTGTCTGTATGCTAAATATGAAGCTAAAGCCAAGAGCTGCTTAGCTTAGCTTAGCACAAAGACTGGGAGCAGGGGGAAACAGCTAGCCTGGTGCTTGAGCTATACTTTTAATTTACTTTTGGATTACTGTCCATTTAAAAAATGACAGATTTTATTCAAAATCACAAACAGTATTTCAGTAGCTTTAATGTATACGATTTGAATTTTCGACATTCATAATGTGTTTCCCGTTAAACATGCTAAAGTGTAAACTGTACCTCATTATATTTTATTATATATTATATGTAGTCCAATTACTGTGATCATTTACTTTGCATGAATTTTCTTTCCCAGTTACAAAACATTCACAACGAAGCACACTGAGCAAAACTGAGTCTGAATTTCAGATTGATGTAAACCTTTCTCTGCTGCTTAAATACAAGAGCGTTTCTTAGTGTGCGGTTAGCATAACCAGCCGTGTGGAACAACAGCCTGAAGCTTGTTACTGATGCCTTACTGTATCCATGGTTATACGAAGGTAGATCAACAGAAACGGAGGGGGAGATCATGGTTAAGTGTCTGTCTTTTGTTTCCTGACACCGTCCCTCTGCTAGTGGCTCTTCAGCAGAATCAGAGAGCCTGTTAAGGAGACTGGAATGGATCAAAGCTGCTTTATAAAATGCTGGAAAATATACCTTTTAAAAACCCCTAAGGAGAATGTTTCTCTCCTTTAACTTCTCTCGTTTAACCCTAGGTGAGTGAGCTGGGCTCCAGGTTTAAAGGGGAGATATTCTGTGCGTGTTCAGGACAGTTTGAACGAGGCAAAATGTGCATCTCTTTTTGCACAGTTTTACAAAATCCTCCTGTTTGTGGTACACAGAGGGTGTGTGTGCCTATGCTGTTATTGGTCTGTTTGGCTGTCCATCAGTCAGTCTGTGACATCACCAAGTAAACATCATGTACCTAGAGCAAATGAATATACGAACACAATAAATAAATTTAAAAAGACGAAGGTGATTCTTGTGTTTTTTTTCCTAATTGGAGCCCTGCATGCTCCGTGTTAACTTCAAGTGAATTCCAGAGCAGTATACTGCATTGACTATCAATGGCAGTCCTATGAATGGTGTGCTTATACTTCCAGATCTAATGTGTACTCTATGCTCTTCCCTAGCATTTGGCTCTGCTCCAAAGGTTTCCAAAGCTGCTCAACTGCTCTCAAGATTCACACACACGTCATGCTAATCCAGTACCTGTGTCTGTGCGTGTGTGTGTGTGTTGAGCCACAAAGGGATTGAGGCTGATTTACATCACATGGACCAACATGGTCTGCACCTGCAGAAAATTGTTACAGCACACCAGGTGAAAAGGTCAGTGAACATAACAATTTGTAACATAATTCAGTTATGCAATGCACTGTATTTGTCTGATTATTATATAACCAATCAGGAAAACGCAGATGTTTGAGTTTGCTGATCACTGAAGAGGTGCATGAAATTGGATATTTATTACTATATTTTCCTGATTTTATTGCGCACAAAATATTCTAACATCTTTAACTCATTCATTCTATCTATACATTCTATTTTCAAAACACTGTCTCTTCTAAGAACAGTAGAAATTGACAGCACATTTGCAGGTTATTATGCTTGTGTTGAGGTGCCAAGTCTGCCCCTTAGTGTTATAACATGGTGTTGCATGGTGCAGGTGACAAAATCCAAACTATATTCAGCATAGTCAATATTAGCTCATAATCAAAGCAAGAACCAACAAAGCACGGCCGTTGACTTAACTGTCATAATTTACACTGAATATAGTAGGGATGAGTTTATCAGCTGATCTATCACTTCTCTGTGAATAGGATTGATTGAATACATGAATGAAGTGTATTTGTGTAGGGACATGACAATGACATGATGCCATGTCAATTATGACAGGCACGCCTCTACAGCCTCCCTTACGATTGGCTGTTGCTCCAAATGAGTCTCTGCTTCCGTGAGAGAACAACCGGTCAGCAAGCAGACCAAAGCCAGAGGGACCACCTTCACACAGAGAGGAAACATACAATACAGCCAGCCACCAAACATACATTCCTGCAGCACTTTATGCACCCCACAGTCTCCTCACCTTGGTCCTGTTTCTGGCGGTGCGAGTATGTGTGGAGATGTCGGAGGGTGTAATGTCCGCTGTCAGCTTGTCCACACGGTAGATGGTCTTCAGGAGAGCTTCCTCACATTGGGACTTAGGACAGCCAGACAGATTCTGGAAGGAGACAGCTCTAATTTAGCGCCAAAATCTACTGATTCTTCTGTCTGGGATTAATTTTTTGCACCACTAAAAAACAATATCAATTGAGACATGTCCTGCATCATTACATTATCTTGTGGCTCTGTCTTTGGGAGGGAACCTGGGTCAAAATGGAAATCTAAAACCTGAATTGTTTCAGTTTATTTAGGGAAACGCACCATGAGAGCACAATATAATGCTGTGTGTCATCACATTACCACAAACAGACACACCAGGTAAAACCAAGGATCTGACAGTATTCATGATAGGAGCTCTTTTTTCAAAATATGTAATTAGGCTGTCAACATTTTTGTGCTATGTGTGCACTGTCCTAGGTGGGAAGACAGAGGCAAAAGGGGCCCAACAGCATTTTATTTTGGTGGAGTTATCAGGTTTATCTCCTGTCGCTCGCCCATGAATGGTGTCACTGAATATACCTGGAGTAAACGTGTGGCTCTGCAGTAGAGTTTGCTGTTGGTGACCTGCACGTCGATCATGTAGTTCTGGTAAATCTTCCCCTTTAAGACGTGAGCACCGGTGCTCACAGCGTTCAGCAGCAGCTTAGTGGACAGCTCCCACTGCTGAGAGAGAGGCAGAATTGATTTTTTCTTCTTCTCTGCATTTACATAATCTCGACAGAAAGGAAACAATGCATACAAAAATAATAACTGTCATCGAAAATAAGACCTATAGAACATGAGGAATAAGAAAAACTGAAAATTGATTGTCCCCCACACTCTTAAAGAAGGGAGGGGGACAAAGAAAAATAGAGTAAATGAGGAAAAACAGGTTATTTATCATGCTCCAATGAGTCACCAAATCAGTGTGTGTGTGTGTGTGTGTGTGTGTGTGTGTGTGTGTGTGTGTGTGTGTGTGTGTGTGTGTGTGTGTGTGTGTGTGTGTTTGTTGTACCAGGTGTGCTAAGATCCCTGAAGCAGGTGATGACCAAGGGATTTTTAATGAGGATAAACACAGCTTATTGATGTCCTCCTGCAAAAAAAACATGCAGGCTTCCTTAGATGGATGAATGGACAGACGGACAGACGGACAGACGGACAGACGGACAGACAGAGGCATAGACAGATATTTACTTGTTGTACAGCAGCTGCAGTGTCTCCATCAACCCAATGATAAACAGCGTGGAGGTTGGACGTCTTTTCTCTCACTCTGCGTGCCAACTTCGCCACTTCACTGACATTGTCTGCGGAGAGGAGCTGTCAAGACCCACGTGTTGATTTGGGACAGAGTCCAAACAGGAGAAAGATATCTCACCGGAGTGTGTGTAGATAAGAAGAACGATGTCCTGGTCATTGAGAAAGGGCAGAACTAGATGCAAAAAATCCTCATGTGCTATGCAAAAGTCAGGACCCTACAGGAAAGTAAAAACATTATATATCCAAAAATCTCCTTAAAGTATACATTATGTACTTTTGGAACATGTCCAATAGTTTTTATAGCAGTTGTTACTTCCTGTGTTGAAATACAAAATTTTATCTTTGATTGTTGCTTCTTGAGTCAAGAGTATTAATAGTGTCAAGAGAAAAAATGTTTAACAATAGGGCAATAAAGTTAAAATTATCAAGATGTTCATATTAAACCCACTTTTTAAATCTTTTTAAGGCTGGCATCATTTGTTTCCTTTATGTAAGTCGTCAGTGGCGGAGTCATTGTGCTAAAATAGTGTGCACATGCACAATGGATTCACAGGAAATGACACATGCACATACAAAGTGAACTCTGGGATTGTATTATTAAGTTCTCAGCATTACCTCAAGTGTTGTCAAATCGACTGAAATCTTACACATAACTTTTAAAACAGTCAATATTAATAATACATTTAAAAATAAAAATCTCAATCCACAAGGGGGATATAAATAGCATTTGCAAATTCAAGTAGTAGCCCTTGACTGAATAGAATGAAGACCACCCAGCAGTATAATCAAAAGATTAAAGCAGACTAATTGAAAACAGCCCAGTCCTACTGAGTTTCATAAAGCAGGTGCAGGATGTATTTCATGTTAATCCTGCTCTGGGTTAATCTAAAAGTCAGACCAACAGAGACAGATGTGTCATTACACGCTGCAAAATAAGAGCTGGTTTCCACTTAATTGGATTTTACTGGATTTCAGTCATATTCATATTTTGCAAGGACTTCTCAGACTTGGAGCCTGCATGTACTGACAGCACGAGTGTGGTTCAGAAAAAGGTTTAATCTCCTGTACAGTGGCATTGTACTTTGTTAACAATATTAACTTCCATCCATCCATCCATCTTCATCCGCTTATCCGGAGTCGGGTCGCGGGGGCAGCAGCTCCAATAGGGGACCCCAAACTTCCCTTTCCCGAGCCACAATATTAACTTGTTCATTCATTCTAATTTTTTCTCTTTTGTTTAAATAGATGTTAATCCATTGTTTCCTTTCACATACCAGGGGACCCTCATTGTTGTTTAGCTCTCTGTATCCTCCGCTGATGAAGCCCCGAACATCTTCGTAGGCTACACACACACACACACACACACACACACACACACACACACACACACACACACACGGTGTATTCACACTTTCATGTGTGATATTGCACAGTATAATCTCCCAGACAAAGTGTTCATTCAGGTGCAAACGTAGCCGTGTTGTTTGTTACTAATGAGTGCATCACACACTCCTCACCTGCTCCAAATGTAGGGATACACTCGCTGGCGTCAATGAGGCCCAGCGTGGCCAAGGAGCCCCAGCCCAGGTAACACACACGCCTACCACACTGCAAACTGGAACACAGAGTAGCAGATAGTTGGGTTCCAAATAGGTAAAATCGTTGCAGAATAGTTTGCATTGCTTAAAACACAAATTATATCATCTTACATATTTTAAATGTCTGCAGTACTGTCTGTTTACAGTTTTTTCCCAATTGCTAACACACTAAAATGACATGCATAGCACAATTATTTAAACCAACACACTGAGAGCAAAACCAAGTCACCAAAAGTGTAAACACATTTTCTGCTTTACACACATTTTGCAATTCAAAATGACGCTTTTTAAATGCACTGAACACGATTCTCTGCATAAGACACAACAATCTAACATAAAGTCCCATTTCTAAACACTGCCATTCAAAATGACTCTACGTGAGCCTATTGGCCAATACATGTGCCACCTGGCCAAACACCTCAATGGTTAATTGGTACCACTTCAAATCAGCGATGGAAGACCCAGCTGTGCAGCAATATGCTGCCTAATTATTTTTCTTGCCTCTTTTTTTGTCTATATATTTTTTCTGCAATTTTCTTTCAGTTTGCTGTTTTCTATAAGCATATTTTTCCAATGCAAATATTTCAACTGCATGTGTATATCTGCAAATACTTCTATGTGATCAATCTAAAGTTTTTTCTATAATTTGAACTATCTTATTATATAGTATTATGGCAAAGCATAGTAAAGATGAGAGTGTTTTTCATTAGTTCCAACAGTGGGTAGTAAAAATCTGGTAAAATGAATGAAGTGTGTGCCATTTGGTGCAAAAGTTAGATTTTTGGTAATGCTATATGTAGTTTTGGTTGCAGTGCTTCATTTTGCAGGATATATGAGGTATTTTGCAGATTGGGTGTGTGGTTTTGTGAATTGTGTTAAGTATTTTTGATAAAACCAGTCTAGTCTGCAAAATTGTGTTTTAGCAATTGGAAAAAAAACTGTCATGAGATGAAAGGCTCATATTGGATCTGTGTGTGCTGCCAGCATGGTCATTTTCTCTACCAGTGGATATCATTAGTCTAAGGAGAAATTTAATGCTTTTCTCACCTTGCAACAAATAAACTTGACTGGGTTTTGAGTGTTTTAACTATTTCTTTATTACAGTGTTTTGTGAGATGTTTTGATGAACCACCAACAAACTGTCAGTTTACTGTAAGAGAGCCAGTATTCTGCTCTGAATCAGTCTGTTTGCCTTGTTAAATAAAATCCAAGGTTACAGTGAAAGGTGTAAGACAGGATGTTTTACCTCCTTCCAGCTGCCTCCAACAGAGCACTTATCCCCTCTTTCTGAGCAAAAGTGACATCCAGAGTTTTCTCGTATGCTCTCATGTACTGCAGGATGCCCCTGTTGGAAAGAAACACAAAGGAGCTAACAACTGCATGTTTTACTCTTGGGTGCAGACTAGGGCTGTGCTGTTCATTGAATTTTGATCGCAAAAAACAATGTAATCGAGAAAAACTGTTATTTTGCACAAGGGAATAGTAGTAAAGGTAATTTCACAGTTCAAGGCGTTTTCACTGTTGATTCTGTCTAACTCTTACTGATTTTTAATTTCAATAAAAGAAACATCTTTCCAAAAGTCTACGAGTAATCGTGTTAAATAATCGGGAACATTGACCAAAATAATTGTAATTATGATTTTTTTTTCCATAATCGAGCAGCCCTAGTACAGAGTTGAGACTAGAGGACCAAAAGTGTGTAAGATGGAGTTTCAGTATAATCTTAGAGTCTCTCTAGTCAGCATATACTGTTCAAATGGGTACAAATGTACAATACATCAACACCAAGATATTCAGATAACTGCAGACAAAGCCTGAGATCATTTAGCAAGCCTTCCCATGCTTACTTGTAAGTGATGGGTGTGCTTGTGAAGGTGGCAGCATGAGCAGCAGACAGGATAACCTCCAGGAGAATCTTAGTGGCGCTGCCTCCTTTCATCCTGGAGGAGCCACTGATGGCCTCTGGCTGAGCACATTCACACACAGTCACTGGCCAAAGTAGAGACACACTGCTCTTTTGAATCACACAAGAGTACATGTAGAGGTTCTTACCCCAACCACTGGGTTGATGATGAAGGCCTTTTGACTTTTGGTAAGCTCCTGCATCCTTTGCACCACACTGCCAAATGTGAACCTGCAGCCTGGAATGGACTCATCCCTACACATTGTTATTTGGGATGTTAAATAAGTTTCATTTTTACATCAGAATGGACATTTCACAGAAAATAATCCCCAATTTACCAACCTCATAATGTTGAAGGAATAATAGTGAAGTAGAACACAATCACACACCTGGCCTGATGTGTAGGATTGAAGCCAACCAGTACAGGAGTGTAGACCTCAGGGTGCTGCAGGCAGAGGTCCAGCTGGCCTGCCACAAATGGAGCCTGCGCAGCCAAAAATCCAATGTACACAAACTATCTTAAGTTATATGCATGTTTGCAAGGTTCCTGACTCCTAAATTAACATTCTGTCCCAACAATGAATTCAGATTCTGGCCAATTAGAGGGGCTTACAGATAGTCCACAAGAAATACCAATGAACAAGACCCGCTTCTTTCCCTCACAGACCTGCAGGGCACCAAAAACATGGGAGTGGTCAAATGCATGTTTTGCTTTAAAAAACATCTTCACGCACACACAGACGCAATGTCCCTGTGTACCTTTTTTAGACTGAGCATGCCCTGTTGGGGGTCATCTTCAGGTGCTTCTTGAGAGGATAACAGAGCCCTGCGGAAAATGAGAGAAAGACTTAACATACAATAACAATATTAAAAGAAAATAACACATTCTTCCTCTTAAAAATGAAAAGATAAATTCATAAGCCATAAAACATGCCCTTGTTTACCTCATTACACACAGGAGTTTGGTTGCTACAGCTTTATTTGGTGTGGTATGACCAGTAGCTTATGATGACTAATGTTAGCTAACGTAAACTAACTTCAGCTACATATTTCTGATTATCTCTGATATTACGGAATTAGTTTGCTGACGTTATTACTCTTCTTTGCTTGTGTCATTATTACAGTATGTTTAGTATGTCACAGATACAATTTTAATACACAAGGTGTGTTTACTGTTGTACTTTTGTGATTGTTTTAAATATGTAAATGCTAAAACATCGTGTTGCAGTGGCACAAGAAAGATTATAAAATCAGGAACTGCCTCAGTAATGTAGTTTTAACGCTAAATTAGTTTTATTACGTACAATTTACCTTTTTATTTTTAAGTGGAAGAGTGCGTTAGAAAGTTACAAGTATGTTTGAAGCATGTTCAATGTAACAAACCCCCCAGCATACCTGTCTCCTCCTGCAATGATGTACGAATAAACTGAACTCTGGTTCAGCTCCCTCAGCGCTCTGTTAAAAGTCGACTAACAACACAAACACACAACACAGGAAGTCATCACTTTTCATTCATTGCTTCCTGGCGTGCAGTGAACTAAATCACGTTTCAGGACAGCTTTTACCGTGATGAGGAACGCCAGCCGACCAGAAGTTCCACAACCACTCAACACAACGACGCTGTCCCGAGGATCCTGTAAGAGAAACAGAAGACAGGCTTTAACAACGTCCCTTACTGGAAATACACACAGTCAGACAGTACATACCTTGAGAATGCACTCCACCTTCTTAGCAACCTCCATCAGTGTTTCCACCACTTGTTTACTCAAGAGTCTCTAAAAATGACAATTTAAATAAATCACTTCCTTAAAAGAAAATTTTCACAATAAAGACTTGTAACAGGCTACTCATTATTTATCATACACCTGTACCTGGTGCGTTGTTATGGAAACCACGCAACTTCTAGGCAAGACCGGCCATTCAATAGCATTCACACGCTACTATTGGCCAGGCGTCCATGACCAATCGGCTATCCTAACCTTAACCACTCGGCCTGTTTTGGGTGGGACTTGCCTAAAAGTTACATATGTTCCATAATAAATTTATTTAACTGTCTATGATAATAACGCATACCTGGTAGGTGCCTCCTGTCTCTTCCTGAAACATCTGGGCGTCACAGGCCTGCAACATCCTCACAATACAATTGGCTGAAGCCCTGTCGATGTCACGCGTCAGGGGGTTGGACTTCTCTGAAACAGGAAGTGACGGTTCATAATCTGGGGACTGAGAAGCATAAAATTAATCATTTTAAGAGTAATTCAACGTAAAGCTGCATTCAAACACTGTTCTACCAGCCATTCCAAGAATTAGGCAATGTAAATTGAAACTGCATAAAATAAATTTCTTTGGATGCTTGTTCATGTTTTTAATGACAAGCAGGAGATAATGATGATATAGCTTAATTTGAAGGAATAGGTTGATATTTCTGATATTTCCCCCTTGCTGAGAGATGAGAAAATTGATGCCACTATCTACTCTAAACTACAGCCAGTCTTTATGCTAGCTAAGCTAACCAGTTGCCGTATTGCTTCATATTTAGCATACAGCATGAGAGTTATATTCATTTTCTCATCTAATACGCAGCAAGAAAGGAAATATGTATTTCCCTAAATGTCAAATTATTCCTTAACTCACCTCCCATTCATGCATTGTGGAGAGACAGTAAGATTCTGCCATTGTGCATGAGTCTGTCCTTTTCTGCCAAAAACAGTTTGTCACAAGAAATGTCCCTCTGTGCAGCCAGTTTCCTTTTTGTCAGTCACAGGAAATGAAATGAAACCACGAAGTGCTTGGCTTTATCTGTGGTGACAAAGTTCACTTAAGGACCTTTGTGACTGAAGAGTGAAAGGAAGCCTACTATGGTTTCCTCTGTCGCACAACAACACAAATGCCCAGAATATCTGTGGATCAATAGCAGCCAGGGCTCATTCTTACAACTATTTTATAGGAAACAAAGAAGAAATAAACTGCAGTCACTCCACATGTACTACTGCAAAAAGTCAAAGTCAACAGCTGAATTTTTTTTATTAAAATGCTCATTTTATGCTCATTTTCAGGTTCATAATAGTATTTAGAGGTTGTACCAGAATAAGTTTACATGGTTTCATTTATAAAAAACACCATATTTTTGGTCATACTGCACAATAATGCAGCTCCTCTTTTCACCCTGTGTGGTGAGCCCTCTGTTTTAGCTACAGAGTGACACATCTCACTTCTAATCCACCTTTTTGGGAGTCGCACCTGCGCAGTAGCTAGGTAAGGACTACTAACCAGTCAGAAGCAGAGTATGAGTGTGTGCCATGCTAGCAGCTAGGCAAGCATTATAACGTGTGTTACACAGTGATGCAGACAGAAGTTAAGCTTGGACTACAGTAGAGCTGCTTGGACCAGTTTGTGAACAGTGTTTTCTCTAGAAGAGGATAAGTCCGTTTAGGGTGGACATTGTTGCTTATTCACTTTGTAATACTATAAAATGCACAAGGAAGATATATAAAATAAAGGAAAGTGAATGTGTGCTATCCTTCTCAAACATGCTTTCAGCTCCACAGTGTACAAAAGCTCCAACTATTTCTCAGCAGTGCAAAAATATTTACAACCCAACAGCTTGTGGAGTCTAACAATTCATCACTTTCACAAACTGTTTGCTGCAGCGTGTCTCACTCCTCCAAACTCCCACCACTGTCTCTCATAACTGCTGACTAATTGCTGTCAGTGACACAGCATCTGACATTTTTCATGTTTCATCAACAAAGACAAATATTATTTCTCCACACAGTTTATATATAACTTCCTTGCACCCACCTCTTTTTTTTCTTTTACACAAATTACATTTCATGTAGATGTATGCAGGAAATGTCAGAGACTAGTGTGACGCATGTGTGTAGCCTCCTACTCCTTACTAGCTCACGAGTCTTAGACATCTGAAGTACTTTATATTTAGTATTAACCTCTCTGAGTCAGTCCAACACCACACCTGTGTAGAGCTGAGTGATAAGTCAAAGCCAGGATAGAGTGCCTCCATGGGTTGTTGGCTGCATCAACACAGAAAAGTCCTAATATGCTTTTTTTTTAATTTCAAAGATACTTTTGTCTGGCATTTTAGGCCTTTATTGGATAGGACAGCTTAGACATGAGAGAGAGGGGGAGTGAGGACTGAGCCTCTGTATATGGGCCAAGGTTCTACTCTATGCTTTTATGTTCAGGCAATATCAGTAGATATACTTTGTTTACCTTGTTTTGACTTTTACAGAAATGTAACAAGCCATTTAAAATGTAATATCTGCCTTTATCGAGCCCACTGCTCAGCCGCTGTGTCTCTGTCCACACTGAACGGGGCAGCAGCACACTCTGATCAACAACATCTGGAGCAAGTGTCTTGTTTGTTGCGTCTCAGTAACTGTGTTTATGTGCTTTGAAATACACCCGACTCAGCCTATGTAGCTCCTCATGAATATTAAATTCCTGACCTGAGTGGACCCTTAGTGTTCCCTGTGTCTCAACTCATTCAAAACCTGCTGCAGCGCTGCATAACACATTGTATTTGGCACCAAACCATGAAAGGTCCTTCAATTTAGAGCAAGCCTCAGTTCTAAGTTTCTAATTCCTTATTCTCCTCCCCAAAGGAGCAAGAAAGTCTTCAACACTTAAGTGGCTCTTCTCATAATTAGCCATAAAACCCTGGAACAGGAAATGTTTTTTAAGGGTGCAGATGGAATTGGACAGTCAGAATTTTCTTTGTCAAAAACAGTTTTCAGCTCTGCAGTTATTCTTTGTCTGACACTAAGTCAACTCCAAACCAATTCGTTTGATCACTGATATCTTAGTTTCTTCACTTTCTGCTGATCACTTATTACTATCTGCATTGGTGTGCCGTCAAATGAACTCCAAACATGTCAAAGCCCCCCCAGCCCCGCCTGGTTTCGACTTCAAATGAGCTCTCACAGCTTGAAAGGATATTTCTTACACTGCCAACACATTTACATGGCATCACATCAATTTCTAGTTGAATTAGTATTTTTATAGCTTTAGTCTGTTTGCATCCCTAGGTTTTGAAATACATTCACATAGTCTGTTCTTCATGAATCAATAAGCTCATGATAAAAATGCACCATGCAAGTCCCACCATAGCAAGTGCAATTAACAATTAATGATGTCAATTAAGCACAGTCTGATGTGAGGTCTAATCAGCCAAAATAAGTGAAATCACCTTTGTATGTGCAGGGCTTTACACTTAGCTGACAATACTTCTGTGGTGTAAGTGGGGATGAAAGTAGCATGGAGGAGGATGAATAAAAATAATAAAGAAAGGAAAAACATGAAAGGAAAATTGCTATAAAAACCCCACTTACTTTTACTTTTGTAAAAAAATATATTTAAAAAAAACGTACGAAGCGGGATTACTACTGATTCTGAAGGCCTTCTCCACCACTGTCAGACTCTATTTAGCGGTTGGAAGTAATCTGTCCTCTCCACTTGTCCTCCCTGCTGTGATGACACTATCTTTAACTGCGGTATCTCCATTCAGCAGAATAAGCCATAAAGCTCCTGTTAACCTTGTGTTTTGGGTGCTTTTGCCAACATTTTTTTATATCATTGTTAGTGTTCCCCTAATTCTCTAATCTCCCATAATTAGTCTTGGAAAGATGACAGGCTGGTAGGGTTTGTTAATAAAATGAAACTCAGGACTTTTCCACAAAGCCCTTGTGGCACATTTTCTGCATATTTGTGGTGTTCTTATCTCGTTTTGTCCTTACAGTCCTTCACTGCCAGATTAAAACTGTCATTTTGTTCCTGTCTGGTTCTATTCATTTCAGAACAAGATAATTGTTCTGATATTTTGAGGTGTGCAGGAGCTGCTGCCGTTTTTGTCTTGAACAGCACGGCCAAATCATCAACACGCAGGAAGTATTTGATCTTAAGGCTTTTTTATAATTCATTAGGATTAATATTGTATAGTGGAGAGACTGCAGCTGCAACCTTCACAAAAGAAGGTTGTTTTTTATCAAATACACAATATTTTCATACATTAATTGTATAATATTACGGTTTTCCTTTCATTACTGTTTATCAAGAG
The DNA here is from genome assembly GCA_026937815.1 of Etheostoma perlongum. Classification (NCBI taxonomy): domain Eukaryota; kingdom Metazoa; phylum Chordata; class Actinopteri; order Perciformes; family Percidae; genus Etheostoma; species Etheostoma perlongum. The sequence goes on from CM049394.1 coordinate 11,528,378, forward strand.
CTTTTCGTGGCATAGTGAGGCTCATACTTTCAATAAAACAGGAGAAACGGTTCAATTTGTTTACTGGGAGTATAGATGTGACACATTTTTTTAATTCATGAAAAGCTATATAGTCATTTGGGAACAGTATTGTCAAACATCTACCATATATGCCTCTGCAGGCTATATTTCTCTGCATTCTTGAACTATTTGGTGTAATTAACCATTAGTTCAAGGGTTAATGATCTCACTCTAATTGTCTCTTGCTCACACACAAACAAACACACACACATACACACACATACACCATTGACTCTCTGTCCCTGTCTTTCAGCCGCACAGCCACAGTCGTCATGACAACAGAGAGGCTAATCTCCAGTGGACAGAAAGATAGAGAGAAAGTGCAAGTGCTTGCACAGAAACGTGCTTCTGAGAACGAGAAGCAAGAGTGTGTGCCATGAAGATATGCAGTGCATGCTTGCATATTTCTGAGTATGCGTGTGCGTTTAGGAAAAATAAAAGAAGTGTGTGTGTGTGTGTGTGTGTGTGTGTGTGTGTGTGTGTGTGTGTGTGTGTGTGTGTGTGTGTAAGCACGCTTGTGAAAGGGTGGCTAGAGCATGCACATGTTTGTGATGTAGCCTGTGCGTGCATGTATTTCTACTTTCATTAAATTACATCACTGAATATTTTTACAAGAGGAATCTCACAATCATTCATCATTCTTACAAAATCCTTATTTAGTCCATCCTAAATAATTCTACTCCTTACATCTCCTAATTCCATCCCTTCTTCATGCTATTTATCAGGCTTTTCTTTTCTTTCCTTACTACTAAGTAAATCATCTTTCCTTCTCTCTCCATCTCTTTTTTGTGGCTCCATCCCTCAAAAATGGCTTCCCTAAATCTTCCAGTCATCCTCTCTCATGCATTCTTCCTGTCAATCTTGTTATGCTTTGGAAGAGCTTCAGCCTGAATCATCTTTTCTCTTTCTCTTCACATCACTCCTTTCATCCCTCCTCTAATTCCTAAATCCATCCATCTTCTCTATCCACGACCTCTAAGCTTTCCAGCTCCCTCAGTCGCTACTCATTTCTCTCACACACACACACACACACAGTGTCCATCCCAGTTTCTCACGTTCCTAAATCCCTATATCTCCCTGCTAAGCAAGCAGGGATCACACACACACACACTGCAAACACACATATGTTATGGCTGATTAGGCTGGCAGAGACACAGGGCAGTCAGCCCACTGTTGGGAATGATGGGGTGGGTGGATGGAAAGTGTCACGGAGAAAGAGAAAGGTGGAAAGTGCAGAAAAATCGATGGGAATATGAAAAGAGGGAGATGGATAAAAGAAAGGATGATGAATGATTGAGTGAGTGAGGGATGCCACACAGTGGGAATCTCATTTTTCCTCCCTCTAGGAAAAATTTCCTTTCATCATTTCATTGGGGAAATCACCCCGTTCGGCTACAGAGTATTGCAAAACCCTTTTATTTGAATGCGCGTGCACGTGCGCATGCCGGCGTGCAGATGTGAATTCGGCGTTGAGGTTCTTATCCGGTAGAGGGCGGAGTAAGAGTATAAGAGAGAAAGTGAAGAGCTGGGAATCTGGAGCTGCAGAGGGCTGGAGCTGCGGACAGGCGCGGATATAGGCTGCAGCTGATGCCGGGTACCTGCACCCTGAGTGCGGTCGGCATGAAAGGCACGAGTCGGGGGTCCTCCGGTTGGCTTGCATTAGCACGAGTCGTGGTTTGAGAGACCAGTCTGGTGTCCGTTGCGCGTCCACACACACACATCCACATTCTACGTCTTAAGAACAGCGGGATGCATTACGTCATAGCCTCCCGTTGCCCTAGATGACCGCGCGCGGGACGGGATGATGCAGGGCCGCTGGACTAGAACAGGAAAGGATTCCGCTGCTGCTCGCCAGTGCCCGGTGGCTGTGTCTCTACTGGACGAGGAAGAAGGGGAGCCGCCGTCGCGCGGCCGCCGGCGCTGATGGCTCCTCTCGCCGTAAGCGGGAAAGAGACACAGCAGTCGCCGCGGCGCGAGAGGGAAGGGGACAGCAGGTATCTGGGAAGTGACGTGGTATCCGCGCCCCACGAGAAAGCACAACGGTGCGGTTGTCGTGCATTTCGCAGGAGGGCAGGAGCGGGAAGGGGAACATGGCCGCGCAGTCGGACGGCTGCAAAGCCGGTGTCGGGTACGGCGGCGGTTTCGCCCAGCTGTACGATGTTGACGGCGAGGAGCCGATGGACTCTGCCGCGATCCACATCTGTCAGTGCTGCCGCACCTCCGCTTGCTACTGGGGCTGCCGCTCAGCCTGCCTCGGCTCCCTGCTCGGCGGGGGCCAGCCTATTGGAGGGGTCGGCATCCGGGAGACTCACTGCCCGCCCCGGGAGCAGCTGTGGCTGGACTGCCTCTGGATCATCCTCGCCCTCCTCGTCTTCTTCTGGGACGTTGGCACGGACCTGTGCCTGGCGATGGACTACTATCAGAGACAGGACTACCTCTGGTTCGGCCTCACTCTCTTCTTCGTGCTGGTGCCGTCTGTGCTGGTCCAGATTCTGAGTTTCCGCTGGTTCGTGCAGGACTACACCGGCGGGGGGCTCGGAGAGGTGGAGGGGCTGACCAAGCGGGGCGCGGTGGCTCTGGGATGCCTTTATCCCGGCAGGGACCGCCTGCAGCTGGCCACCATCTGGCTGTGGCAGGCCACCATACACATCCTCCAGCTGGGACAAGTGTGGAGGTAAGGGGGGGGGCACAAACAACAAAACACACTTGATCCTAACCTGTCACCACACTCCCTATCTCCCAATGTAATTCCCAGTGACTTTATTGACATGAAAGTAACAATGTGGTCAAAGCATCAAAATACAATTTATCAAAATATTCGGACAGTAGCCTACACAATAGGTACAGCTACAACAGTGGGAAATTAAGCTGGGCAATGAAATAATCTCACTTAATCTTCCTCTTTTCACACAATGTGTTTCTTACACACACACTTAAAGTTGGTAGAGTGGCATGTCTACTCAATGTAGCTAGAAGAAAGCTAAGCCCACTTCACACTGACAGGCAGAGGAAGAGTCAGAGAAAAAAAGGGAAAGGCCTCCCCAGCCCTTCAGTTACTATCTGGGACTAACAGACATATATTAAGAGAGACAGTCAGGCAGTGAGAGGGACACAGAAAGACAGACAGAGAGACAGTGATCCCACTTTCGAAGAATGTAACTTTCACACTTCATAGCTCTGGTATATTAACTAAAGATAATATATTAGACACATCCACAGCGTATTTTTAGGGACATCCGAAACGCTGTCCATGGTGCTGAGAATATCTTCAGCACCATGGACAGTGTCTCAGTCGGAGTCCTTTACTTTAGTTGAAGAACAAAGAAATCAGGGCTGTGAGTGCACATTTGTGTATGCACATGTGTGTGTGTGCTCATATGTCTGTGTCAGCGTGTGTGTGACTAGTGGAAAAACAGTGTCATGGCCCTTCCCATGAGAGTCAGCATGCCTGGAGAGTACAAAGAGGAAAAGCATCTGTGTTTCTGGCAGCACATCTCCCTTCTATCTCTCTCACTCTCTCTCTCTCTCTCTCTCTCTCTCTCTCTCTCTCTCTCTCTCTCACACACACACACACACACACACACACACTTGGCCAAGAGTAGGTGCTAATTGTAGTGCTAAAAGCACTGCCGGGAAGAAACAAAAACACACATGGACCCTTTTGCTCCTATGCACACACATATACACACACATATACACACACACAAACACACACACTTTGTATTGCAACTGTAGGCTCCTTGTGTGTGCTAGCTTGTCTCCAGCCTCCTAGCCCTCTATGCAAGGACAGTGTTCACTCTCATTCCCTCCCCCTCTCTCCGAGAAGACTCCTTAATGGTGTCCACTTGCTTCAGGCCGGGTGAACAGCAGGGAGAGTAGAGTGATGATTATGTGTGTGAGTGTGTTTACATTCTGCTCTGCTACTCAGCTGCTCTGCTTTGGTCTCTATATGGTTGTAGGGTTAAATTAACCCTTACACACACATACTCACAGACACACACTGTCCATGCACCCCACCCAGTAATCACCCCCTCAGCAGGCAGAATGGACTCTACCACCTGCAGGCAGTGGAGGGGCAGGAGAAGGAAGAAGAAGAAGAGGAGGGGGGTGATGTTTGTAGCTGAGGAAATGGTATGGCCTGATTGAGACAGATTGCTTAGAGATGGAGAGGCTGTGGAGTGAAGTAGGGGTGGGGAAGGAGAAGGAGGAGGAAGAAAAGGTTGCACATACACAATGTGTAAATGGGGGGAGGGGAGTAGAAAAGAGTGAAAAGAGAGAGGGAAAGGAAGGAATGGGAGTGAGAGTGGTGGGGGTAGGGTGGAGGGTTGAAAGATCTTCTGAATGTGGTACAATACATGTGGTTGGTATCCCTCCATGTTAAGGCATTAAGTGGCTCAATGCTGAATGAAGGGATTTCCTCCTACACATTTAAAAAAAATCCAAACAAATTGTGCTGGGTATTAATCCTTCATTGTTCTTGAGTCAAGGACAAACAGCATTTTGCTGTTTTTTTGTTGAAGCATTAACATATTTGAAGAATTGGATAATAAGGATAGGTTGGGATATATGGGATGGCCCTTACCCCAGAGTGTTCATCAAAACACAGGATGTCAGGGTGGATAACTTTCCTTCTTCAATTCAATAGCATACAGCACAGCAAAGCAAGCCCATGTATATTAGCTCTGCAAAAAAACATTGCAGTGAAAATTCTAGAAATTGTCAGCATATGTCCACAACCAGCCAACCCTGTTAACAGTCAGTTTTCTAGAGGGTAAAACTTACTGTTTCCTCTATCCTCACCGTGCCACTCCCATGACTGTTAGCCAATGTGCCAGCTCAATCCCAGCATCTGCGTTAAGCCAGACCTGATGTGAACAGAAAGTGGTGTGCATGCACATGTTGGCATGTTCCTATGGATGGTGCATAATTTATGTTTTGTGAATTAAGCTTGAATGTTTCAAACCAGATAGCTGTAATAGCCCGGCCATGCAGTCATGCATAATGTAGGAACACATGCACACATGCCATGACACCAATGAACATATAAGAGTAGCAATGCACTCACAGGGAAGCAGGAGGATATCGTTATAGTACATTTGCATACACGTGCATATACACATAGATGCGCCCGCGCACACACACACACACACACGCACACACACACACACACACACACACACACACACACACACAAACTTTGTGAGTGCCCTTAGGTATTTTAATTGAAATCACTGCCTACATTCCACCCACATGTACTGTAGTTTTGTACATCTAGAAATTCACTCAGTATGTATGGAGCAGACTTTTGTCAGAGTGTTGCATTAACAGGATATTTCTGATATTTGTCAATTCATAATCATCTAGATATCTGTCATTGTACCGTGTGCATTAGTGCTACAACTATTGACTGTTGCTATCTATAATTAATCTATTGATTGTTTTCCTGAAAATATTGAAAAGTGCCCCTGGCTATAGCTAATGGTTATAATTTATAGAGGTAAGATATTAAAAAAAAAGTTTTTTATCCAAAATACATGCCAAACCAAAAGATGTTCAGGTAATTATCATATATGATGACGAAAAGCAAATGTTGAAAAAAATGACTGAAACAGTTGATTATTAAAATAGTAGCAATAGTAGCCAATTCATTTTCTGTCAATTGACTAATCAATTAATCAACTAATCGTTTCAAACCCATTTAGCATCGCTGTTTATCAGGTGAAGTTAATCTAGCAGATTATTATTGTATGAAGGATTAATGATAGTAGTAGATTCAGGGATTTTTTTAAAAACAAAAGTTACAAGCAGGCAAAAGACAGAATTAGTAAGAAAGAAAATAATCAAAAAATAGCATTGAGGATAAAAACAAAAAATGTTTAGTGTTTTTATTAATCAGTGCTCTTCCCTCTGACCCCCTGCAGGTACATCAGGACGCTGTACCTGGGCATCATGTCGCGTCGGCAGAAGGAGCACCAGCGCCGCTGGTACTGGGCCATGATGTTTGAGTACGCAGACGTCAACATGCTGCGGCTTCTGGAGACTTTCCTGGAGTCTGCACCTCAGCTGGTCCTGCAGCTCTGCATCATGATCCAGGAGAACCGAGCCGAGACGCTGCAGTGTAGGTGGAGCACGGACTACACTGGAGGGACTGACTTCAGTTCTTCAGACCAACAACGGCTACATGCCACATTAACAAACATAACACCATGGTTTCATGTAGTCCAAAAGCACATACAAATCCACAGCTGCACACACAGTAATTAGCAATTTGCACACATCATGCTCAGTAATTTGTGGCTGCAAATGGTGCTGCATTTAGATTTTCACAGCATTTTCATGTTCAGGAAGTCCTAGAAAGAAAGCACAATCACAGGTGTCAGGGGGGGGATGTGCTAGCCAAACTCCATCAGCCTCCTCTTTCTTATTCATCCATGAAATGTATCATCTAGGTGGCCACCCACTGGTGTTATTCATCTCTATCACGCTGGAGTTTTGGGACACATTCTACTTGTACTATTCTAATGCAAATATGTGACTAGTGCAGTGCAGGGGGTGGATGTGCACATCAGCTGGGACATTAAAAATAACTTCATATTTCAGACTCATACGATTAGGCGTCAGTACTAAATGTTTCTGTCGTGTCACACATGACTTCTTACTTAAGGATGTACTTACATGATTACACAAAACACCCCCATTGACTCATAATAATCTTGTGCCCATTTACTTTTTGTTTCACGAACCTTGAAACCTTATTTCTACTTTGTTCTGATTGATTCACTCAGAAAAGAAAAATGCATCATCATCCACCTCTGTTCTTTTTTTCGCCTCCTGTTACTCTCCTCTGACTCTCCGTAGGCATCTCCTCCCTGGGGTCCCTCCTGTCTCTGGCCTGGGTTCTGGCCTCCTACCACAAACTCCTGCGAGATTCTCGTGACGACCAGCGTAGCATGAGCTATCGCGGGGGCGCTGCTGCACCTCTTCTGGCGCCTCTTCACCATCTCGTCCCGCGTCCTCTCGCTTGCCCTCTTTGCCTCCCTCTTCCACATCTACTTTGGCATCTTTGTAGTGGTTCACTGGTGTGCCATGGCCTTCTGGGTGGTGCACGGAGGCACTGACTTCTGTATGTCCAAGTGGGAGGAGGTGCTCTTCAACATGGTGGTTGGCATTGTCTACATCTTCTGCTGGTTTAATGTGAAGGAGGGCCGGACGCGGTACAGAATGGTGACGTACTACATTGTGGTGTTGGCCGAGAACACCATCCTCACTGGGCTGTGGTGAGTTACTCCGATGAGCTACATTGGCATTTTCTTACATCTTGAACCTGGATGCAACTAATGTCATGTTTAATCAAAATTAGAAAGAGAGGCGAGGTAAAATAACATTTAAAATCAAACTCTTGATAAAAAGCCAATGCAGGGAGGAATTGGCTAAAACACAGAATGTAGGTATACCGTCGCTGTCGGGCGGAAACCTCATACCCCCATATTTGGTCTTTTTTATTTATTTTTTCATAAATCAATGCTATTGATCACCCTTTACATCTGTCTGTGGGTTTTACACATATTTAGCCAATGAAAAGTATTAAAATGAGCTCCTGACTAAATCTCGTAACGCCACTGGATCCCCAATTTGTCATAACTCCACTCCACCTCCATCTTGTATGAAGGTAAACAGTGAAGGGGTAAATAGCCTTTTTCTTTAACAATTTTGGACATACAAGGTTTCCGCCCGACAGCGAACACACACTTAAGTGCACATGCACACACACTCACATTAAATTGAACCCCATTCTGCAGGTACGCCTACAGGGATCCAGTGTTGACCGACTCCTACGCTGTCCCAGCGCTGTGCGGCGTCTACCTGACGTTCATCGGCGGCGTCCTGATCATGCTGTTGTACTACGGCTTCCTGCACCCTGCCAGCGCCCACCTCCAGCCGAGCCCAGCCTCGTCCTGCTGCGCCCAGCTGCTCTGGGGTCTCCCCCTCCCCCCGTCAGCCCCGCCCACTGCCCCACCCACCCCCGCCCACATGGCCAAGTCGCAGACGGAAGAGGATGTGGCTGAGACGTGTCTTCCCGTCTTCCAGGTGAGATCGGCGCCCATCACCTCCAAGCCAGAGGGCCCACTGATAAAGATCGACATGCCCAGGAAGCGTTATCCAGCATGGGACGCCCACTACGTAGACAGGCGCCTGCGGAGGACTATAAACATCCTGCAGTACATAACGCCGGCCGCAGTGGGCATCCGCTACCGTGATGGACCCCTACTGTATGAACTGTTGCAGTATGAGTCCTCACTCTGACACACACACACACACACACACACCAACATCAATACAGCTAAGCACATACGCACCGTAATAAAGACATGTATGTATACATGTCTTTATTACATGGATGTTCAGATTAAGAGAAGATTTAGAAACACATTCTCACACCATACAATGTCGCACATGATCTAAGCACACAGGCACAAAAGCAATCTGTCACTTTTATGCGTGCACACACACACACACACACACACACACACACACACATTCCTTGCGGGCACCTACAACCTATGAGTCCCATGGCCATGACTCAACAAGCTGCTTCAGTGCGAGTCCATCTCTTTCTCTCCTCTATCTTTCCAACTCCTCTGATCACTCGTCATCTGCTCTCATTGATTTAATATCACACGTTTGCTATCCGTTGTGAAGAAAAAAACTAAATATTGAAAAATGAGCGCAGTTTTACTTCGGAGTCTTTGACCACCGCATGCCGTTTATGTTGCGTCGCGCACACTTTCACGGGTTTCAGTAGAATAAAAAGAAGTGACACAAAGAAAGAACAAACGTCACTTTTAATAAAAGGAGTTCGTGAACGTGTTGTCGTTAGTCTTGTCAAAAGGTAGTGTATATATTTTCTATGTACAGAAAGGATGTTTTTTATGTACCGTTGCGTTGTTGTCGACTGGGGACAAAGCAGTTGGACACATCGGTTTTGGGGGTCGATTGACAAGGTTATCAGGAAGAGTAGCAGAGCATGATGGGAAAGATGGAGACACAGAGGGTATGGCATTTAATTAATTTAACTTAAAGTTTGCGCTACAGGAATAGTTTCACATTTTTGGGAATACACAACTTATATTTTCTTGCCAGAGTTAGATGAGAAGATCTAAGTATGGAGCTAGGAGTAGATTAGCTTAGCTTAGATGCTAGCCTATCTACGTTCAAAGTTAAAGAAAGGAGAGACTGGTATCAATCCTCTCTCGTCTAACTCACAGCCAGAAAGCCAATAAGCATATTTCAAACTATTTCTCCAAGCATGCCAACAATTAAGCATACACTGTGTTAGGTCAGCTGCAACATTTAGTCTGAAAGTGAGAACATGAGAAGTTGTAGTAGCTCAAAATACCCAATACCTCCTGAATGGCTGCCAATGTGCAACTAAAAGATTACTGTGCCAAAATGACTGTGCATTGGAAGAATTAGTTTCCTGTTTCCTGACATATACTCCAAAACAAAACTAGCATCAGTTATACATTACAAATCTACAGGCCATATGCTAAAAAAAATCATTTTATTGGTAAGAGGCCTGTCTGTTGTAGTCCCTTTCTCTCACTCAACACCTTGTATGCTTAGCTGTTAGCATGAAGCTAGAGGTGAAGATCTACTGAGGACAGGTGGAGGATTTTAATGCTACAGTTCTTATTGCTAAACATGTACACTAATCAATGTGCCATTATCTTTAAATCTCCAAAATAGTAAAGTCAAAGAGAAGAATCCAAAACACAGTGGCACCATCATCTTGTAGATAAAGGCCCATGTTAGTGGAATAAGTGTCTGCTGTATGGTTATATCATAAATATCAGCGAACACAGGAAGGGTTATTTATATGTATGCCGTTTAAGGTTCCAACAGTTCATCTCCATCATTTCCTCTTATGCTGAGGGTTAGATTATCTTTAATCATTCCGTCGGTTTGCCTTGATAGGCAATGACAAAAATTAGAAATCGTCTCTAAGTTTTCAACTGAAAGAGCCAGTGCATTTTGCAATTATTTTTATCTCTGTCTACTACTACATTTTCCTGTGTGTGATTTCTAAATCATGTTGATCCTACACTAACAGGGTGCTGCCACTGAAGCTGATATAAAACAGTTTTGGACTTTAATCGTCACAACCCTCTCGATAACTTGACTCCTCTTGTAACAAGTCCAATACCAACTCCTCCAAATCCACCCACGGCTGAGCTGTGATGCATGGCTCATTATTTATTGTTTATCCCTTTAATCCAAGCTGTTAAATTGGCAGGCGACAACAAATTAGGCGAGATATCAGTCATCAGCCCGTCGACAGGAACATTGCTCCTGAAATCACACGCCATCAGGGGGCCACCTAACACCGTGTTGCGAGTGTTTGCAAGGTAGTGAAAGTGTTTTTGCCGTCCAACCTTTTCTCCAGTCCCACGTCAATGATGCAGCAGGCAAAAACCCAGCCATTAGACATTTCCAATGGTGCGGTTACAAATGATGAACACAAACACACACATGCTTCTTATTATAGCTGCTGTCCAAGGGGATCGAGCAGGTGAACGAGAACGATATTGCATTTGTTAAAAAGGGGTACATCAACATTTTTGGGGGGCAATTTTGGTCAACTAAGGTTGAAAGCAAGCTTGTTTTCAATGAGTACAATTGGCCATCAAATGAGCAGATCCATCAGTACTTGAAAGCAAATGGCAAGAAACAACAAAGCAACTTTGATGGTCTGCTGGGAATGAATGGAAATGGGCCAGTATATAAACTGAGAGGCTGATGAGGGAAGTGGGAACAGGTGTGTAGATGGTGGGGGCAGTCAGGTGATGAAGGAGGGAAAGTCTAAAGGGCATCTGGTGATGGATAAAGAGGCCTGAGATATGTTTTCTATCATTATGGATATATTGAATCCTTTTATAGACCAGTGGTTGTCTTTTTAGCTTGTGATACCCTAAAAGAGTACTCCACCAAATTAGCTTTACACTCTTTTAACATGGTCGGACTCATAATAGACAGTTAAAAAACAAAAATCTAAATCAATGCAGCAGAACCAGACATATTGCCTATTTTATTACACATATTCTTCCTTATTAAACCCACAATGCAACTCGACCACCAACAGTTTGGTCAGAGAATTAAGTGTGTTGTAGCTAACAGTGGCTACTTGCCTCAAGCTGCTAGCCTTAAGGAGTGGGCTACAGAGCGGTACTCCACACCCCCACACTATTTTCATTTTTCAAACTTGTAGTTTTCAGCCCCAACTGACTGAATTTATCAGTAGTACTCCCTAAGACCTTTAAATAGACTTAGATTGTAAAATCATGTGAGGTCCCCTTTAAAACAAAGCAAAGTCTACTTTTTTCCTGCTTCCCATTTCTGTTAATCATCGTGATTTATCTTGTGATCCTTATTGGCGTCTCTACCCCCTGGTTGGGAACCACTTTAATAGACTAAATAATGAATCCATTGATCAAAAAATGATCAACTGATTAAATAATCCTGAAAATAATCATTTTTAAAACATTTTTCAGCCAAATGTGGCAGGTGAAAAAGGAGACTACAACACCAAAAATGTTGACGTATCTCTTAAAGTTTGACCAATGTGAACAAAGAGTAAGCTTACATTACTTTCCCGTGGTGCTAGCCGATTAAAAAAAAGAACATCTGTTACTTTGCTGCAAGCTAGTTTCAGTAGGTGAACAGAAGCAACAGCGTCGGTGTTCATATGGTGCAACTCGCTCAAGCTACGGAGTCAATTGGTTGCTAATCCTACTTCATATGGTGCAAATATGAAACACACATGTACTTATGGTGCAATAAGGGCAGATTGTCTCTTTAAATTCTATGGTGCAACTTGAGTACTGCCTTCAGTTGCCGGCCAAGGCTGTGCCAAATGCTCCGTCCATATGGACGACTGCTCTTCCTGTCCTGCAGAAGCTATGCAAGTCTCCAACGCAAGGAGATGTGCTTAGTGTACATGCTCACACACACAGACACACACACACAAACACACATGGTTTTCCTCAACAACAGGGAGATATGCTTAGTACACACAGTGAAAAGTAGTCTAACAATATGGGATGTGTCCCTACCTCACTGCTTGAACACACACACACTCACACACTAATGTCCAATAATCCCTTACCCCTTTATAATTTGGGAACAATATTCATATGGTGCTATTGAGTAATGCTGGATGGATTTTGTATTGTCATGGTGACAGTGGTATAAAGAATTTAGCCAAATATGTTTCACGTTCAGATTGATTGAATCGTGTAATTCAATCAAGCTGGGTTTCCTCAAGTAGAGAGTGAACATAAAAACAGCAACACCTTCAGTCTCTGAGAGTGACACATAAAAGCAACAATGCCTTATCCGCTCGACAGAACTGGAGGTGGACTATTATTTATTTTTTTAGATATCCAAGTCATGGTTAAAGATAAACTTTAGGACGGGTGTGCACATTTTTTTGGTCCACTCTGATGTGGATGTGAACATTCACTGTACATTAAGCATGGGTTAGAGCGTGTCAGCACAGAAATGGAAGGAGAACAGCATACTGTGTTAGCACGAAAAAACAAATATGTGACATTTAGAGAATACAGTCAAACATTTTCTGTTCTGATCGTGCTCGTGAATTTTTTGCATGAATGTTTTAGATTTGATGGCACACTTAAGGAAAATAAGTGGTTACTGCAGAGGCTTAAAACGTAGAGTCACAGCTTCATATGTGCTTCTGGGTCGTTAAAGGGAGATTTATGTTGAGCTCCAGAGCAGCTGTCCCCACTAGCTTCTCCCTAGTACTGACCCAAACCATGGCCCCTTTGCAAACCATGGCCTAGAGCTCCAGCCAACCAGAGATCAGGTTTAACACAAATCAGGTCTGACACAACCAAAAAAATACAGTTCCTTCTCTATATGGAAGTATTCATGTGTGGCAGTCAGACTCGGCTGTAGCCTCATATTCCAACTGCAGGTATCCCACCTCCTTATCATCTCCATTTTGTTTTTTAATTCAGACTACACTACATATTTGGATCCACACTCTACAATTGAGTCTGCATGCTACAAATGTCTTACTTCACCCAAAAAACCCACAGCCTTAGCCAGGCCCACTCTGTAAGACAAATCCAGTCAGTGTTATTGTATGGCTACACGTTCACAGCTATGCAAGGTTACAGACAGAAAGGTTCTGGGCTTGGATAACCTTTAGAAAAAAAAATACCACATCACTGTTCTAATGTGTTGCTTGTTCTTATGTCATTGCCTTTTTTTCTTTGTTTGCAAACAAGAGGTGAAGAAAGCCCAAACCGCAAAGTGTTAATGTGCAACAATGCAAACTTTTTTCAAACCATTTGTTTACTTTTTGCAATTGTTTTTAATAATTTATTAGTCTTGCATGTCATTTCTATGGACTTAATTTACATTTTTCTCTATCATGTTTGTCTGTTGGTGGGTTCAACTTGGGGGGGGGGGTTGGGGGGGGTTGGGGGGGGAGTGTAATGCACCGTTAGGGAATAACCAGGATGGATGCAACCTCCCGACAAAGGAATGTGGCTCTGATTGTGAAAAGTAAAACCAGAAAGTTATCTTTTTTGTTATTTGGATAAACACATAAATGTTCCAGTATCAGGGTCTGCAAAGCATATGAGGCCTATGGTTAGGCTGTGTGTGCGTGCATGTGTGCGTGCGTGCGTGCGAGCGAGTACTGTATGTATCAGATATTGCTTCATATGCTTTTTTTAGCCAAAGTTTGACTTACTTGGTCCAGAGCTGTGAAATTATCATTACTCATCATGGTTTCATAGAACTGGAGTCCAGACACTAAGCTGCTTCTGGTCTCAGACCAGTTTCTACCAGATCTGAGTCCAACAAATTGAAATTGAAGTGAAGAGTTTTTTGTTTTGTTTTTTTGGCACATATATTTAAATTGAAGTCGGAGGGATTTCATTGGTTTGACTCAGGTGCAGACACTATAAGCACAGGGCAGGGTCAAACTAAACCTTAATGTAGATGTATCTATAAGATGTACCATGAGCTTTTATTTTGTCGGGGTCATGCTTTTCTACTGTGTTCTTTAGCTTGGAAAAAAATAACAGTAGCTCTAGATTTCGATGTGCAAAAAGTACCTTTTATTTTCTTGTGGTTGGCATTTTGATTGTAAATACCTTTTTCTGGTAATCCTCCTCTGTTGAATCTATGTTCCATGAGTTGGTTAGATGGCTCTTACAAATGTACTGATAGTAAATGTTCTTCATAAATATCCAGAATGTAAGACGAGGGGAGAATAATACGGCTTCACTGAGACTGTGTTTTCGTAAGAGTCTGTGCCATCGTGTTGTCTCGAGTATAAGCACACTGATATTAGATCTGTAGGCAGCATGAAGTTTTGGGAAGGATTCGCCAGACAGCCACAACCGAGCGTTAGACAAACAGATGAATAATGATAGGTTGTCATATTTGTCTCTCACATTCCTGATAAACACAAAAATAAAAGGTTTTTAATTGTTCTGCATAGAAAGACAAGCACTACAAGCAGTGATTAGTGAAGACATTATTTTATTTACAAAATTGTCCATTTTGCCCCCTCATATTTTGTCAAAAAATGCTAATAGGATGACTGCTCAAGAATATTCAGCACTCCCAAATCGGTTTGCTAAATATGAGTCTGGAGCCACCAGCCCGTTAGCTTACCTTAGCACAAAGACTGGAAGCATTAAACAAAAGCTAGTCCAAAGTTTAAAAAGTTGGACAGAGCTAACTTAGCCAAAGTTAGACCTTTGGACAGAGCCAAGCTAGCCGTTTCCCCCTACTTCCGGTTATTATGCTAAGCTAAGATACCCGTCTCTAGCTTCCAACGGGTGGAGGCAGAAATCTCAGAGACAAATATCTCTAAACCTTGACAAATAAGAAGTCTAATAATGTCATTTTTGGAAACCAACCCTTTAAGGAAAAATAAGTAAAAGAGTAATTTAGGAGTTGTGTTTGTTAAAATGGGCATTTTTGATAAGCTTGATAAGATCAGGTCATATTTGCAGCATGCAGCTACATGTCATTGTCAAACAGTTCAATATATAAGCACATATTTCAAACTCGAGGAAGAAAATGTTCTAAAAACAGGGGCTGTCTGGCTAACATCTCCCGTCTTCACTGCAGAAATGATGGCTGCTGTCATCGACCGTGTTCAAACCGCTCCTGCGTCACTTCATAAAAACACCATCCAGGAATCTTCTGGTCTTTGGGGGATTTCTAAATTCTCACCGAATGTTTCTGACCAACCACAAAAGAAACGGGAGAAACAAGACGAAACATTGTGTATCTCTTGTTTGTCTGTGTATTCTGTGTCTACAATAGTATATTCTGGGGAAGAGTTGAATGATATTTTCAATGGCTCTACGTGGCCAGCGTTAGGAAATGTGTTATTTTTGTTACAATACCTTCTGAAAATAAAGTCTATTTATCTGTGAAGAGACAGAGATTTACAATACAGATGACTACATAGAAATGACAGATTTTAAAAGATGTAAAAGATATAAATGAAAACATGTACAGTTCATTTGGTTTTGAACACAATACAGAAATGTATATGCGTCAGTATTGAGTTTGATTTTATATATTTACCATTTTATTACATTGTAATGTTGTGACTGCGATGGAGAAAAAAAAATTATAAAGGAATATAAATTAATTTTTCCAAATGTGTGTCGCTTTTCCTTTACATCTGGGGACACTTCTTTTGAATCACAACATAAAAACTCAGATTTTCAAACAACTTTATTTAAACAAAGATGTTATTAAACCCCCAGGAATCTCTCTACAGGCCAAGGAGGATTTGCATTGTGCCAATTTTTAAACCTCTCAAAACTAGAAAATGTAAAACAGTAACTTTATGGATCAAACACAAATTCAGTAGTACAAAGATGAAGTTTACATGCAGAATTTAAAAATGACAAACACACATAGATATGATGTTTCTGGATGTGGAATTGTTCCTCTTCTTGTTTCAGCAGCAAAATGCATAGTCACACACACATGAATAGATGCATGAACACTATATACAGTACATATGAATATATATAGTTGGAAGCATGCATGCAGCACTGCATTAAAAGATAAGGCTTTAGAAATGAAAAGACCATCCCTATCCTGTCTTGGAGACCATTGGTTCCTACTGTAGATGTTAACCTTAAAAACAGGTTGTATCATTCTAAAAAAAAGAATAATTAATTACCTGAAAAAGCTGGGCACTGTAGTTTTTAGCAAACATTACTCAAAAAGGAGGAAATGTGCATTTGCTGGGAACTACTTTTAGCTGTGGATGAATACACAATTGGTGCCCTTGTGCTCTAGTGACTATTTGGGGCAGCAGGACGGAGTATGGTGGATTGAGTCCATATAAACTACAGTGTCTATGTTACTTATAGTAAAGGAACATGTCACCCAGTGCAACAGTGTGGCTCATTGATGGGTCACCTCACCACACCACACCTAAACGTTTAATTTTATGATATTAATCCCTCTGTAAAGAAATGTATCTTAAATATCTCCTTAAAGCAGTTGGTGCATCTTAATAGTAGTCTTTGGTATCATTTATACACATGCTGTAAGTACAGAAGGGATACCTTACACACCTTCACTTACTGAATCATTTGCATAGAAATAATCCTCTTCAAAACACCATTTCACTTTACTGTAGCATTTATAGTTATTTTTACCTATCACACTATAATTCAACAGTAAAAATGTATCAATTCAGATGTCAAATTTCAGTTTTCAGCATGCAAGTATGGATAAAAGGACTTTTAAAGCGTTGTTTATTTCAGACTCGGGTATCAGTGTAACAAACAAACCAAAGGGAAGGAAGCAGGAAGACAATCACAAGCTCTCAGTGAAATCCATATGAATCTTGAATGAGCTACTGGCTCCCTCTTCTGACAGAATGTAACACAACAAATACAGCACAAAGAAATAGAACACAGACAAAATAAACTAAAGTATTCTATAAACAGCAGAAAAATATAAAATAAATCTCTCAAGTCAGTATCTTAACAAAAGTCTTTTTTAAACTTTAAATTTCCCAGAATAAAATTATTAATCTCAAATGGTCTTAAATATTTTCTCACAATAAGTTACATTCCACTACAAAACCTCCCACTGGCTTCTTCAAGTCTATTGTAAAAGGATTCTTGTTTTAAAACAGTAGCATTAGGGAAAGTCAGTGACAACAATAGTTTTCACTATTTATAGACGTTTGACAGTAGGCCTCAAAGGTTTTAAAACAGGTTTTTCTGCTGCGTGTGTGTACGTGCACATAAACAACACACATAGAGCACACACACACAGGCCAGCGTGAAAGCTAGAGCAGCGGCCTCTGTGAGTAAAGTGCAAAATACCTCTGACCATAAACAGGTGACACAGATTAGTGTGGAGTAACCGGCACGGACCGGTTTACTCCAACAGGGGGTCGTCATCGTCGTCGTCATCGTAGTCAACCTGTAGCCTCTGGAAGGGCCGGGGGCCTGACGTCCGCCGTTGGCTCAGCAACCTGAACAGAACTGAAGAGAAACAAGTACGGATAGTTTGTTGATCGGTTGGAGACACACAGTGAATGTCACGGATTTAGCTAAAAATCTTGAAAACTAGGGATAGAGCGATTATCGGGACGTTTTTTGGCAATTTGCATCGCCATTTTAGTTGATTTATCAATAACCGATAAAGTTAACTGATTAAAAAGTGGGCTACTTTGGCTCCGCTACAGCTCTGTCTGTCCCTCTGCTTTGTTTTCACTCCGTCTGAGTGTGACTTAATGTCCCGACCCCAACACTATCTGAGATTCTTTTACTGTCTATTATGTGGAAAGTTTCTAACTTATTAAATCATTTCTTTAAGCATGAAAACAAAAGTTTTGTGTTGGAGTTTGTAATATTCCAAAATCTTAAATTTTGACTTTTTTTTTCTCTGTATATGCATATCGTTTCCAAAAATCGGTTTCAATAACTACTGAAAATCGGTATCGGCCTTGAAAAACCAGAAAAGGTTGATCCTTACTGAAAACCCCAAGGTGCTCCAGGGGTCTATCCTGGGTCCCCTTTTTATTCTCTGTCTAACATGCTACCCTCTGGGGCATATATTGCATGGACCTAACACATATTCATATACTGTTGCAAACATTCAGACTTACCCGTGATTGCACTGAGTACCAGTAGGACCCCCACCACCAGGCCGATCACCAGAGGGGTATCCCAGCAGGTCTCAGCCGCCAGCAGGCACCTAGCCTGGGTCAGCGTGCCGTTGTTGGCCTGCGGGGGCACTGACAGCAGGTGGCACATGAGTGGGTAAATGTCCACGCTCTCTAAACTGCTGATTCGATAACCCTGACGAAAGCTGGGCCCCGACGCTGCCATGAAGGGGTGCATGCTGGAAAGGGAGTTGTCGTAGCCGTGATCGCCCACTGAGGGGGGGAGGGAAGGAGAGAGAATGAGAGCGAGTGGGTGGAGGTGATTTCAGTTGACTTTGTAGCTAACCAAATCTCTGGCTATCACAGTATAGAGAAAATAATTAAGAGACGTACATCTTGGCAGCTTCCCTCGCTGCACTATAGTCCAGCCTTCGTCAGCAATCAGTATGATTGGCTGGATGCGCTCATTGTTCCGGTAGTGCAGCCTATCAGGGATGGCTGATTTCAAATAGGCTGTCATATTGGGGTGGCACTTACTCAGCAGGGCGAAGGTGGCCTCTGGGTCTGCAACGCACATGCACAGAAATAGGCATTTGTGTGAGCAATGGCCTAACAAAAACCCACTAGAGAAAAGAGTTTCAAATTTTGACTGATGTACTTATTGGTTATGTTCGTATGCAGGCTTTTTTATCTCATGTTAGCTTAAGTAAACCTGGCTACCTTTATGTGGGATGAGGGCTGTGACAGGTGAGAGGTCCACCAGTGTGTAGTTGTCGGGGTGAAGGCAGTTGTCCAGCTGTATGAGGCGCTCGGCCGAGCACTGAGCCATGCCGTGGTCACTGGTTACCAGGATGTTGACGCGACCCCAGAGGCCGGTCCGCTTCAGCTCAGAAATCAGCAGGCCTATGTTGTTGTCAACCTGATCGCATACAAAGTGACACAGCCATTAATAATTGTTTACATCAAGCAAATGGGAAGTGACAGGAGTTCGGTCCACATATAATTAACCCTCAAATGTGCTGAGACATTAGATTATGCCAAGCGTAGGCCATTTTTGACAACAAATTTACACATTTATTGCATCTTTATCAAAATAAACATCTGTCAAGCAAGACTTACCTGCACCAAGGAAATATTACCAAAACTTCCTGCTTCCATCAAAAATAATGCCATTCAATACAACAACCCAAACAAATTTCTGGCCAACAGTTAAACCATTGTTAGAAATAATTGCACCGGCTTCATTTACCGGCAGGTTATTTCCACTATATAACCTGCTGGCCCACTGGTGAAAATGACCTAGCTTCAGGTTAAACCGTCTACAAATTAACTGGATACTTTCTTTCTGTGGCAAGTGACCACAGCATAAGCACATTATACGCATGAGAGACTAATGGAAACACTGCTTGCTTCCAGTCTTCAGAGCAGAAGATTTCAGGAACCTTTTGTGTCAGGATCTAGTGAGCTCTGAGATTTTGAGCATAACCAAATTGCTTTACCTCCTTCAGTGCAGCGCTCATGGCAGTGAAGTTGTCCGGGCCAAAAATGTGACCTGACCGATCTGGCTCTTCCCAGTAGAGAGCTGCGAACATCACCCCTTGCTCCTAGAGGAATCGGGGGGATAGTACAGATGTCAGATAATGGCTACTAATCCTTCCAGACTTCTCAAATGTTATTGCTTTGTGCAATAAAGTGTCATAAACAAGTAAGTTAGTCCAGTGACAGAGCAAAATGGGAGTGGAAACAAGGAGAAATACAGTGAAATATCTGTTACTAAAGAGACATACAATACACTACACATTGAGCTTACTAAAAGTAACTTTTCTACCTTTTCGTCTCCCAACATAAAGTTTGTCACGTTCCTCAGTCGTTGCTGGAATGTAACATGAGAGTCGTATGGAAGGAAGTGTGACGCTGTGCGGTTGTGGATGGCTACAGTAGAGCCGGGCCACATAATGGCTGCCGTCTTGTAGCCGGAGTCCAGCGCCGTGAGCCAGAGCGGCTGCGCCTCACTCCACCACGCCGGGTCGGTGTCATTGCCATCGCCAACATGGAATTTCTTGTGGCTGATGGGGTCGTACATGTTACTGGACAGAATACCGTGAGACTCAGCGTACAGCCCTGTTACCTGGAGAGGAAAAACAATGGCTAGTTAGGATCACTGGAACTCTTTGTGATGTTACTATATTGCTTATTACAGTTCATTCTATCATCTTCTATTATCTACTATATTATGAGACTTAATTGCTTCAGTTTGGTAAAATGTAGTTGGAGCCGAGCAGTTTAAACAGCCTTTTCATGTTTACTTGACTGATAAGTGCATTATTCCGTGTTGATATTATCAGACTGGACAAGCATCAAGGTTACCAGGCTGTAGTGGTTGGAAACGTCTTGGTGATGAAGACGTTGGTGAGCTCCTCCACCAGGACCCCTTGACTGTACAGGAGCTTCAGGTTCGGCATGGGGAACCTCTTCACGTAGTCTGCCCGGAAACCATCGAATGACACCAGCAGCAGTGGCGGAGGACCCTGCTGAGCTGTGTTGTTTTCTGTGGCCAAAGCTCTGACGCCACACAGGAAGCCCAGCAGTAATTTAAGTAACATCCTGAAATAAAAAAATTAAAAATTGTTTTCTACAGTTCCATGTGAATAGACATGGTGTAAGACAGGGTCTACAGTCATGCCAGATAAATGCTAATGTCAGGATGCTAACATACTCACAATGCAAACATGCTGATGTTTAGCAAGTATCATTTTTGATCAGTCCATTAATTATCACCTCTTTGACCATTATAACTTTTGAATGATAGCACTAAACTACATAAATTCTGAAGAGACAAAACAATACAAAACTGTAACTGAATCAGCCCTTCCAAATAACCCAAGTTGTGGAAAGTGCACTTTCAATTTCACTTGGCTAAACTGCCATTAGTGGACTGCGGTTTGGTTGAATACCACTAGGCAACAGTCCAAACCATCAGTCAAACTTTTCAGGGCAAAGCTACAAAAAAGGAAAAGGGAACTGAGAACAACTGTCTGGCTATGTAACGTTTTCCTACCATTTGCCAATCATCATTCTCACATAGAAAAGCACATAGAGAGAAAGTGTTGCCAAAAATATTCTTTGACGCTTGAGTTTTACATCACCCTGCTCCAGTAGGCAAAATGAAAATTACAACAAATCCACTATAGATGTATGAGTGATAGGTTAATTCCCTGATTGTTAGTGCGTGTCTTGTCTTGCTTTAAAGTCTGTCATGGGAAAGGGGGTTTCTGTGAGTTTGTGGAGTCAATTTACTTTCTGTGTGGACAAATGCAAAAACTGGGTCAACTGATAATAGTATATCCGAGTGGTGGAGGAACTGGGTATAATGAATGCCCACAGTTATCTATATTATAATATTATACATAATATTGTTTTTAAAAAAGTGTATAAACCTCCTCTGCCTGTTTTCTCATACAACATCCTGTTTATATGCATCCAATCACAAGACAAACAGACACTGTTGTTACTATAACAACACGGTTACAGAACACTAAACATGCTGGTAGAAAACTCAGTCAATTTCCATTCTTCGAGGACACTTCAGTAGGGCAGGCAATCCATCCCAGTTACACATGTGACAGTTACATGAATACCAAACAAATGTGCATTTTAATAACAAGGACAAATGAATAGTGAAAATCATACATGACTGCAAAAAGGTTATTTTACTGTAAATTAACCTACAATTTGTCCTGTACAGTAATTCCTTCAACACTCTCTTCCTTTTCCACTCACTTCCTTCAATCCCATTTTCTTATTTACTTATTTAATTCAGGGAGTTAAGTAATTCCGAAAGCAAAGATCTCAAGATGTGATCTCAAAGACGCATGAAAGTGAAGTAAATGCTACAAAATTAGATTCTCTCTCACACAGACACACACAGACACACAGACAGACACACACACACACACACACACACACAGACACACAGACACACAATGTTGATTTCTAAGTTTGTAGTTACACACCCCCTTCAGGCAACCTGTTCTTCTTCTGCACTGCTTAAGAGCAATATCTGGATCTTTTTTTGTATTTTTTCCCCACTGTCTCTGTCTCTCACTCATACACAAATGTTTGTATACACAAATAAGGCACTAACGTAACTAACGTTAACTGACTTCCAGCTGAAAAACTTGAGCTCCCCAACAGTCTGTGGATGTATTAGCTAGCTAGCGTTATGTGTCAAATAACCACAACCACGAAGTCGCCATTCTTGACGGAAAACACGAAAGAAATGTCAATAATAATTGCATTTATAAATACTGAAGACAATGCGGAAGTCAAACAAAGAATGAGTGAAGTAACGTTAGCTATAATGCGCAACAAATTATTTTTTTACACATTTATTTTTTTCGTATTTTCAATATTAGCAGAGGAGCGTTAGCTGTCCGCAAAGCATTAGCTAGTTTACTAACGTTAATTTTACAGCGTGAACATGTTGCTAACAGTCTTTAAATGAAGTTACCTGATACAGGACTGGCAGGTAGTTGTCCTCCAGACAGTATCGTTGAATAACTTTCCTGTTCGGTCTACTTTCGAAGCAACATTATCATCATCACTCGACTTCCTCAAAATCTACTTGAAAATTCACAGACGTTGAGACCGGCAGGTTGTCGAGCTAGTAACATTATTTCCATAAAGTTCCGGTTTCACATTTCAAAATAAATCATTCTTTAAAATGCCACACACCATAATACAAAATAATGACGTTTTTGTCATCTTCAGTTACGATTTTTTTTTAAATAAATATCAATTCAACTTTATCTAATAGTAAATCCAAACCCAATGACATATACACATTTTTTTACGAGTTTTAAAAACGGAAAACCTTTGTTTTGACGTTAAAACGGCGTACCTCTGGTCTTGTTATTACGACCTTGACGTAACAATTGATGGACGCTTTAACTTAATTGGCAGTTCAAGCAGCGAATCAGCGTTCTCATTTTGGGGGGCGGGACTATGGATATATGTATGGGTTGTTGGATGCCCCATGTGGTTACAGTAAATGCAACATTATAGCTTGCCTACTTTCGTGAAAAAAAGAAAAGGAAATCCATATAGTATTATAGTGATGGATAAAGTATTAAGATCCTTTACAAGAAGGTCCAATACAACACTGTAAAAAATACTCCAATACAAGTAAAAGTCCTGCATTCAAATGTCCTGCATTCAAAACTTTACTTGAGTGAAAGTAAAAGTACTATGCTATTATCAGCAAAATACTACTTAGAGTATCAAATAAATATTCCCCGTCCCAGTGTTTTACTATTAAATATAATGTTTTTGTACTGCTGCATTAATTTGTATGTTGCATTTTACTGCTGCAGATGTTTAGTGCAAACAAATATACTGTTGGGTGGGTTAATCTACAGCAATGCATCATATTCTATAAGATCATCATATGTTTGTAGCATCGCTGTCCTGTGAGATCCACATATCTCTAAAAAGTCAACTTTTCATGAGCTCAGCCCTGTGACAACCCATTTTCCAGCGGATCCAAACAAGTTAAAATAGAGAATTTAGCTGAAGAAGAAGGAGGAGGAACACTATATAGTTTTCAGTTTATCACAACAATTTAAAATCAACTAAGCTAGATAGTTGTGGTTTCCACTGGACAGGAAGGGGCTCCAGCTGAAATGATGAGACGATTAAACCTGTTTGGATCTCCAGTTTTCCAGTTGCTTTGAGTACTTTTACTTGTAATACTTTAAGTACATTTTTCCTGAAGCTACTTACATATTTTTACTTAAGTAACATTTCCAATGCAGGACTTTTATGTGTAACAGAGTATTTTTACAGTGTGGTATTAGTACTTTTACTTCTGGATCTGAATACTTCTTCCACCCCTGATGCCATGTCTATTCGAGTTGTGTTCTCCTTTAAGGATCACCACTGTCCTTTTCTCAATGATTTCTGCCGTCCCTGTCCAAAGTCCTGGGGTGCTTTTTGATAAGGTAGGAACGTTTGGCACCACAGTCACTCTGCTGTACACCTTGACACGCTCAACCATTCAGGTCTCTGTTTGACCTCTTCAGGCAGAATGGAACCTGTGTACGAGAACCCCGATTCCACCTACGAGAACCAGTCCTCAGGTGAATATGACCTGACGTACGAGACGCCATACGCCGAGCCCTCAGACCTGACAGCAGAGTACGAGAACACTGGGACTCGACCAGTAGCGACTCCCCCTTCTCTCCCACCACCTCGCCATCCCACGGAGGAGAGGAGAGGCAGTTCCTCCTCTTCTTCCTCCTCCTCCTCATCTTCTTCATCTTCCTCATCTTCCTCACACGCCAAAGATGACAAGAAAGGGGAGATTGAGGACTTGAATAGGGTGGAGGAGAAAGAGGAAGAGGTGATGATAATGGTGGAGGAGAGCAACAAAGAGCTGAATTCAGAGAGGAGGTCTCCACAGGCCGAGGCGGACAGGGGGAACTCATCACGCAGGTCCTCATCTTCGTCATCATCGTCTTCATCAGCCTCTGAGAAGCAGGAACCTACGGAGAAGCCAGAGCCTGATAAGGACGGCCCTACAGTACAACTTTTTGTTAAGGTAGGGGATTCACTCCGTAAGGGGATTTCCAAATTGAGTTCTGCGTAACCTCTGTGACACTTTATGGTATGTGTGTGGGCACAAAGACATGCAGGTTGCATGCTCAAACAAACAACTTTTCTTTGAACTAATTTGTAGGCCTCATAAAGCTCAGTCATAATCACATTCATGCCAGTTGCTTAGGAACAAGGTCACTGAGTATGTCCTAAAGTGTGTGTGCAGTGTGCACATGTGTCATACAGCATGTGTGGCATAGTGTACACAGGAATGTGCTACATCCAGAGTTGGACATTGTTGTACTTAATTTGCTATTGTTTGGGCCCTCCATACCTCCATGTGTTGTTCATTCACACCACCTTCTATTCATATTTTATAGGGCATGATGTTGAGTCATTTCTCTGTGTGTGTGTGTGTGTGTGTGTGTGTGTGTGTGTGTGTGTGTGTGTGTGTGTGTGTGTGTGTGTGTGTGTGTGTGTGTTTCTCTCTGGTTCTAAATATAAGTCAAGTTGAACTTACAAGAATGTTCTGACTCAGTGCCAGGATAGCTGGGGATGGTTGCTGTTGGATGGCTTTGTGAATTTGTGTGTGTGTGTGTGTGTGTGTGTGTGTAGATAAGTGTGTTGGTTGGTGAGCTTTCTATCTATCTATCTACCTGTATCTATTTATCTATGTATCCATGCTGAACATTGTACCTCCACACCCAAACACTCACACTCTAAATGAATTTATTACATAATCGGCACATTCCACGCTAAAGTCCAGTTGCACTTAAGTATACCGTCATAAATTTTTATGACACTTTGAAACTACAGCTGCATAAATTACAGCAATATCACACTGAGGTTATTGCAGTAGAATAAGAGTGACTGAGGTCTTCTGTTGGCCGCACAAAGCACAGCAGTTCCAAACTATTTTAATTCTGACTACCACAAATGTGTTCTTGAAGTGTTAGCATTATGTTAACATTGGAGCCTAGCTTTAAATACATAGTATCTTACATATTCAGTATAGAGACAAATCCAGCAAAATAAACATAATCAACAAAAAGTTACTTACTATCTCATTAGACCCCTCCTGTAGACTTCTCTATCACTTCTGGAAAAGGGCAGGGCATCTGGATCAAAGTCCTTTTAAAACAACTTTATTAACATTTACAACTACAGACATGGTGGATTACTGTAACAACCTTTTAAAAATGGTCTGTCAACATTTATAAGATTTACTTTAGCAGAAAATGACAAAACCTTTTGGATTTCCTAATAATATATAATATTAATTATTATCATTATTATCATTATGTTTTATTATTATTATTATTAAAGAACTACTGTGAGGAAGTGTGAGGTTGGAGGAGGATTTCCCATAACAACCTAAATGTTATTCTTATCAATGGTTTATTTAACTGATGTAGTAAATTTTGTAAATTATTTATTGACTATTATAAAGTCAATAATTACAGCGCCTTAACCCTTTTTAAATGTTGGTTTCATTAGAAAGGGTACTGACATTTTATTTGTTACTATCTGAGCAATACAATTTCCCTTTAAAACTGGTCACAATTCTCTATCCTCAATAATTTCCTTAAACAGCTGGGTACTGTAGTTTTTAGCAAACAATAACCAAACAGAAGGGAAGTATAGGGCATTTGTTAGGGACCATTTTCAGCCATGAAATAATATCATATATAATAATCATACATTTGGTGCTCTAGTGAGTATTTACAGTAGCAGTATGGTGTGTATGTGGGATCAAGTCAAAATAAACTACAGTGCCCATGTTCCCCATAATAAAGGAACGGGTTTAGTCTTCAGACGCAGCCCCAGCATGGGACCCATGGGTGCTGATGAGTCTGAGAAGGAGACGATGACTCTCGATGATTCAAAGTCACCCGGTTGTGTTGTCAATCAGAGCTGTAAGAGGTGAGAGGGGCAGGGCACCTTTGGGTGACAAGGGGGTTATTTTTGCCCGACACCGTCACGGCCCACTGCTGAGGCCTTGGGTACAAACTGAACCCCTCACACACACACACACACACACACACACACACACACACACACACACTCTCTCTCTCACTGACGCTCGTCCTCAGCTGACACTCTAATGAGCGTCTATGGGACCAAGCGGACTTCACCGCATGGAGCAGGAGTAGAATCGGCTGTAAACTGACACGGCAAACACACACACACACACACACACACACACACACACACACACACAGACACACAGACAAACACATCTACACACTTGTAGAAACAAAATATACAAGCAAAGCGTGTTTTTCTTAACCATGACGGATATTGCAGCCGAGGAGGACAAGGACCCTGATATTGAGCTATTTGTCAAGGTGTGGTATGTGTGTTTTGGTGTATAGATCACAAGCTGACACTAGATCAGTTTTCTTCTCACCTCTAAATTACATTTCTATACTAATTTTACCATCTTACCTTGCATTCTGCCTGTAACAGCTTTTTGTTGTTGCTGAGGTCAAGTCAAATTTAAACTGCAGACGCTCACATTAGAATATGTAAAGTGTGTTAGTGTGTGTGAATGTTGGGGGTGGCTCCTTTAAGTGTGTGCATGCCATGTTGTTGTTGTTGTGTGCTGATTTTCCATGTGTTAACCTGACACCCACGTGTATTGACAATCTCTCGCTTTCTCTCTCCCAATTAATTATTACTGGGGTCCATTCAGTATTAAATGATCTGAAGTTATGATAAAATATGTGTTTGTGTAGGTATTCCTGTGTGTATCTACAGTGTGCACAGGTTTTAGCATGTCCCTTTGCTGACCAACACCATCTAGATATATTGCTCTTTTATCGTCATTTAGAGAATATTGCCAGCCTATATTGTGTGAAGAATGGGAGTGTGACAGCCCGCTGAGTCTACTGTATGTGCACTCTTTTACATGTTAGCTTACTTGTAAGGCAAATTACCAACATATTTATAATGAACAAGCAGTTAAATTTTTAAAGGAACAAATTTTTTTGAGCGTTAGATGAGGTGACTGATACCTCTCTCGTATATGTACGATCACTATGAAGCTTAGCTTAGCATAAAGATTTGGAGAAACATCTACTGAAGCTAACACAATCTGCCTACCATCACCTCTAAAGCTAGCCCTAATTAACAAGTTATATGTTGTTTGCTTAATCCATATAAACCCATAGTGTGAAATATAAGTGTGGATGTTTTGGTTGATGGAACGAGCCAGGCTAGCTGTTTCCCTGTGCTATTAATGCTAAGCTAAACTAACTGGCTTCTGGCTCTGCCTTCCTATTGCCTTCCTATTTCATGTACAGACCTGAATGTGGTTTTTACAGCACGATTTACATGATATCTAGTAACTGGGCTGTGTGTTTTCTGTATAAAACAGAAAATGTAAGATTAGATGACTGGACTTGTTGCTTCAGAAATTTCAGTGTCAGTGTCTAAACAAGATAAAGAAAAGTAGATCACGCGTGTGTTTAAAGTTCAGTGAAAGTGTGTGTCTTTTTGGATTGACGGGACAGTTGCTTTTTGATTTCTATAGCTAATACACTGCTACAGTATTGTACAGTAGGACACGCACGCCCACACAGGCAGTGAGGCGGCTAATGGAAGCAGTGTGGATTATTCATGTTGGACTCAGTGTCTCATTACATTACAGTGTCCTATTGCACCTTTGTGCGTGGGCAGTGGGCACACACACACACACCCAAATGCACATATTAATACTACTGATCATATGTCAATTATAAATGGGTGTACATATACACAGACCCAACCTCAAACCCACCACTTCAAACTAAAAGGCACTGATTCTTCTTCTCTAATGTGTGTGATTTGTCAGTGGTGTGTGCGCTGTGCATCTGTGTGTGAACCAGTGTCTGTTTTAGAACACGGTTTGTGTGAGTATCCCTGTCAGTGTTTGTGAATGAGCGTGGGCCTGCATGATGCAGTTTGTGTTTGTCTCCATTTCTATAGCAGTAGCCTATTAGTGTCTTACCATGTTTGTGTTTGTGTGTGTGTGTGTGTGTGTTTGTGTGTGTTTACAGGCTGGGAGTGACGGGGAGAGCATCGGAAACTGTCCCTTCTCTCAGCGCCTCTTTATGATCCTCTGGCTGAAAGGTGTAGTCTTCAATGTCACCACTGTTGACCTTAAGAGGTAACAATACTATCATGTATGTTGTCTTTGCATTGGGGTAGAAGAATAATCTTATTATGTGTAATTTCATTGTGAGGCAAAAAAATGTTTATTACTTACAGTACGTGTTCTGTATGTGCAAACAACAAAAGCACAGTGACAATGGCTAACATTTAAGGTGACATTTAGCTGACACTTTTATCCAAAGTAACTTACAACTATTATATAAGTCAGAGGTCGCATGCCTCTAGGGCAACTATGGGTAAAGTACCTAACTCAAGGACACACTGGTTGATGTAGCATAGAGGGAATCGAACACTGGTCTCCCACACCAAAGGCATGTGTCATATCCACTGTGCCACCACCACCCTATGTTGGAACTGCTGTGAATTTAATTATGCTCTGACCCAAAGTTCTGTTTTGACAAATACATAAAGGTAATGAACAAAATCTCAAAAGGTCAAATTAAAAAAAAACTTCACTTAAAAGAGTAACTGTTGTTGGGAAATGAAGCCCAGTGTTAGCAGCAGCTGAGGCTGAATAGACAAAGAAAACTGTTAGGTGTAATATAATATTGAAATAGCATTTCATTACAGATTTATCTAAGGTTGTAAAAATGATTCCACTCTGATTAGGAAACCAGCTGACCTGCACAACCTGGCCCCAGGGACACACCCGCCCTTCCTCACCTTCCAGGGGGAAGTTCTCACTGATGTGAACAAAGTAGAGGAGTATCTGGAAGAGATGCTGGCTCCACCAAAGTAGGCCTCTTGCACTGATAAATACACGCAGGGTAAAGGAAATAGGGAGTCACATCCTATTTACACCATGTTCCTGTTCCGTAGGTATCCCAAACTTGTAGCAAAGAATCGGGAATCAAACACAGCAGGAAATGACATATTTGCCAAGTTCTCCGCTTACGTCAAAAACACAAGACCGGATAAAAATCGAGGTAAGCAAGCTGTACACAGGCATACGCATACATCTATTATAATCAAGATCAACTTTGATGACCTTTTCTGACCTGGATCTGTGTTTCATGTGTGTGTTCCAGCTTTAGAGCAGAGTCTAAACAAGTCCCTGGCCAAGCTGGATGAGTATCTGATGAGCGCACTACCTGACGAGGTTCAGGCGGGACACCACAGGGGCGAGGGAGAATCCAAACGCAAATACCTGGACGGAGACGAGCTGACGCTGGCTGACTGCAACCTTCTGCCCAAACTTCATGTTGTCAAGGTGACCAGCTTTGGATTGGTTTGGTTCAGCTCATTTGAGTTTAAATTGTGTCTTGACAGCACTGTTACAATGACTGGTTTTCTGCAGGTGGTGGCGAAGAAGTACCGGAACTATGACATTCCGTCTGAATTCAAAGGGGTGTGGCGTTACCTTGGCAACGCCTACAACCGAGATGAGTTCACCAACACGTGCGCAGCCGATGTGGAAATCGAGCTAGCCTATAAGGACGTTGCTAAGAGGTTGGCAAAGTGAATGCATCACTAACACAGTCACTGTTGTAGGCCTACCTTTATCTTCTTTTAGAAAATCTACTAAATCATACTTCTGACACGCAGCATACACTTTTTACAAAGCATGTGTCATTTTTAACACTAATGTGCTGAAATGTGGTTGAATTTAGTACAGTGGTGTGGTGTCTCAAAAAAAAGACAAATGATTTGTCTTTTTTTTTTAAGTTGCTTTGTAGCGTCTTAAGTCTTATGCCTCTGTAATAATACCATAAAACTAAGGCTGAAATTGTTTGGTTATGGGGATTATTCTGCTGATAATTCTCAAACCAAATTATGATTCTTGGACCATTAACAACCATTAATTTTTAATGAGGAAAAAAGTTTGCAATTGACTGTAAACCCCCCCCGAACAATGATTGTCAAATCGTAGTTTAACTATGCTCGGCGGGCCTGTCAAGCTTTAGGTTGTCAAAGTGAAATTTAAATTCTGCATGTAAAGAGTTTGGAGGTGTCATTACTTTAGCCTTTCCAAAATCAGTAACAAAAGAGCAAGGAATGGATTAAACAATGTTTTTTTGGGACCTTTTTCACCTTTAGTTTTTGACAGGACAGTTAGATGAGAAAGGGTGAAGACCAGGAAGTTGTCAGAGGTCAGATTTGATCCCTTGACCTTTGCATGGAGGTATAAACCTCCAAGTACATGTGCGCCTGCTCTACCACTTGGCCAAGCTGGCCGCAGGATTACATAATGTTTATCTGTATTAACGTGCTGTGCCACGACGGAAAGCTTGACAGGCTAAGGATTGTGGGGGCCTAACAAATGGTTGATTGTAGATGTCAAAAGTTAAAAGGGAAAAATAAAATGAATTTGCTGACAGCAGATCCCCAGTCAGCCAATGTTTGAGCTCTACTAAAGCCTTTCTGCTTCTTAAATGCTAATAATTTACCTTGTGAATTTACAGATGTAATAGCTGAAAATGGTACTCATAAAGCAGGGTTTGATTGACCTGTCCTTTTTTCTGTGGAATGGCTGATGCTGTATTACATTGTTGAGTCAAATTCATAGACATTGAAGTGTTGTTGAGAATGTGTTTCAGCCAAAGTAATATGTCTTTTATTGGAGGTAGCTGTCAGCTTTGTAGATTTTAGAGCTATGGTGAGGCAATGATTGAATGATTGACTTTTACAGTGTTCCACCACAGTTTATGACTGATCCTTGTCTGAAATGTTCTCAGTGTAATTCAGAATAAAACTCTACTTTCAAGTTGAAAAATCGGCCTGTAGTGAAAAGAAAAAGGACCCGAACCAAGAAAAGTTGACTACAGCTGTTGTGTTGTCATGCTATGTTAATCATGATTGCTTTTTGTGGAAATCAAGCGCTCCTCCTGCCTTTAGCTCTTTATGTACAGTGAATTATATATGTCTAAACATGATATGAATGTGAATTATTAATGTCATCAAATAACTACCACTGTCCCAAGGAGCTGCATGATAATATCATAAACTTCACATTTATGTAAATGACTGTAGCTCATCTGTATTCAAATTCCTTCTGATATTAGAACCATGAACCCACTGTGTATATGTCGCTTATTTGAATAATAAATCTATTTTCTCAGAGACTCAGCTTGAGAGTTGTTTTTTTCCCCACTGGAAACTGTCTCATTGATGTATCAGTGTGGTATACACTTACACAAGAGAATGGATATTGAATGTGTCTGTCCCTGAACATAAAGCTTTTATTTTGTTACACAGTGCAAGGAAGCTTTGTTGCTGATTTGTTTATGTAAAATCATGCAAAGTCACCTGCAGCGTGTCATGCTGTTTGGTAAATTTATAGAATTTTGAAAACTTATGCTGAGCCACACATATTTTAGCCATTTAGAAATATGTATCCTGACCTCTGACAATCACCAGTCCTTTGTGATCAATAGGCAGGAATAAACCACGTACTGTATTTCCCTGAAGGCGTGGCTGTGTACACAACTTTTTTTTCACCCTTTGCTTTCAGTTATCTGCTCCCAGCAGGTTCCCTATCTCTCTGTCAGCCTATTTTCCTGCCTTACCCGAGAATGTTTATTCTATTTCCACATCACAACTGGTAGAAATATCAGGCTTCCTTAACTTTAGATATAATTCCCACAATAATTACCAGCTGTGTCATGCCATTGCAAGACAATATTACCATGCACCCTAAAATTTTGAGCAATGGTTTATTTTTTTAGCGCTTTTGAGAAATGCACAACTTAATGTGTTTTCTAAACTGATTAGCTGGATTACAGCATTTCTACATAAAATACAAGGACCCCATTGCTGAGGCATAAGGAGCCTGTTTCATCTGACAGGCAGCAGATGGCAGTAAACACAAAGCTTTTATTGGTCTGTGACAGCATGACCATATAATTAGGGACCGTCCTCTTTTATCCTGTCTTCCCTTTCTGTTCAACTACCTTGATGTGGCAAATGTTACAGAACATCACTTCCATCGCATATATTTATTTCCATTTATTTTTCACAGGCCTAGTAGTAATTGAAGATAAAAGCAAACTTCAGCTAGCGAGTAATAAAAAAAGCAAAAGAGATTTAAATACCCACTCTGTTACAACTGTCTCTGGTTTCCATTATCCTTCAGCAAAGGAGAACCCGAGAATGGAATATAATAATGTAATTTAATTATACAAGGTTTGTTGGATGTCTTATTGCTGTGACAGAGTCATAAAACTGACAGATTCTAAGATAGCTGCTTTTCTGGGAGTGTCTTATCTTAACACTACAGAATTTACTTTACTAATTTATGTCGTGAAGAGTGCTTAACTTTATTTAATGTGTGCCTCACATAGAATCAGTGGTGGAAGAAGTTAATTTACTTAAGTAAAAGTAACAAACCAAACGGTAAAAAATACTCTTTTACAAGTTAAATTCCTGCATTGATAATGCTACTTAAATAGATAAATGCAGTACTGTAGTATAACCTAATGCAGATGATTAGCTCCTGTAAGTGTTCTACTATAACATTAGATCTTAAATGCAGATGTATTGAGGTAATGTTAGCAGCATTTTACTGTGTAGCTGGTCAAGGTGGAGCTAATTTTGTGTTTTAATGACATACCATAAGCTGTCAAATAAATGTTGTATAACAAAAGTATAAGGTGTATCTTTGTATTTTAGTGGAGTAGAAGTATATGTCACTGGAATTGTACCCTGTATGATTTCAAGTGACAAATAAAATTGATTGATTGAAGTGTCACAAAATGTAATTGCCCTGGGAAAACAATTCCACGTCCTACACGGCAACAGCGTAACAGAGGTTGAACATATTTCCAAACTTCCAGATTTTCCCACTGAAATTTGAGACTCATAATTCACAGTAATGCTAAATGATGCTGGTGACAGTTACTGCTGATGAATGGATAACTTTAACTTTAGTGGGAGGCTATGACATACAGGTTAATAATCATATAGGTTGATTATTTACAGACAAGATTTAGCCGATGGGGCCGGAGGAAGTCCAGGGGACATGTTTGCATCAACTTTAATTTATTAATCCTCAAGTTCAGGCAAGGTCACAAAATAATTATTAGACATCTTTATGAAATAAACATTTAACAAGAAATAAATTAATTTACATTTGTCTAAAAATAGCATCCAAACACATGTCAAATTGCATTGATATCTATAGGCTCTTTTGTTTTCTATCTCCCAAAAGGGGTGCGGCCTTGACGTTTTGAGAAGTAGCCTGTCACTCCCCGATGTAAGTCAAGTGCAGATTTCAGTTGCGCACGCGTCACTTTGTGACAAGTAGCCTACAAGATGCTAACGAGAGACTTTTGTAATGTCAATACAGTAAAAATGGACCTACTTAACCAAGTTCGTTCACTGCTGGCTACAAGTTAGCATCAAACACAACAAAGGCTGTCACTTGAATGGCGTTTTGAGCTAACGTTAGCAATGAAACAGCCATAGATAGCTAAAACATTTTTGAAATGATTGCTAGCTTAGCTACAAGCTAGCAATCAAACACAACAAAGGCTGTCACTTGAATGGCGTTTTGAGCTAACGTTAGCAATTAAACAATCACAGATAGTTATGTTTTTGAAATGATTCCCATCTTCTGTTATTGTTAGTAATGAGAAAAGTTTATTATTTCATGGATTTCACAAATTTCAGTATGACACATTATGCCGTAAACTGTTTAAATCTGAGCGTGTGCAACTAACATCTGCACTCGGGGAGTGACATAGCCTACTAGTACAGCCTGCCCCTTGTGCTGGTGAGGTATGTTTTCTGGGGGGTGTTAACATGCAGACGCTCCCTAAACTGTCACTCGCTTTCTGCAAGTGGGCAGAGCAAACAGGCTCGTGCGCCGTGGCTGGCTGAAATCATTCCAGTCTGCTCAACGCAGCGACGTCTCCACTCGCTCTTACCCTGGATTTTGAGTCCTATTACCACCCGTATATCATCACCTTGGGCTACCGACAAAAAATATTTAAAAGGTAAGCCCCTTTCTGTGAGGGTAGCACCTCCGAAGTTCGTTTTCTGCCTCATTGTTAAGGGACTAATGCTGGAAGAATAGGCGCAGTGTTGTAGCTGTGTGCTCCGGAGTGGGCGACTTGTCATTGCGGCGTTGCGTGTTTTGTTGTGAAATGTGTGGTGGTCGACCGAAGCAGCTAGCCGCCTCAAGCCTCAGAACAAAGCTAATATAGCCAGAAACGTGGGTAGCTTGCTTGTTACCCGGCTAGCCACATTAAAGCGAGCCTGGTTGGCAATAGAGCTGAATAGCTAACGTCAACGCTAGCTGAGTTTTTGCAGCCAGTTAAGGGAATCATAACGTAAATCGCTGCAGAGAGCAGGGGGTCCTTTTGTTATTAACGGCCGGGTTCAGCTAGCTTGTAAAATAAGTGATAGTACCACAGTGTAATACAGTAGACACGGATGGCGTACCCGCACAGTCTCTCTGGCAGGATAACATCATTGTGTTGGGAGCATGTCTCGAACAGGTTGTTAAGAATGACGTTCAACTTGTCTTGGTTTTAGTGTCAATTTACAGCAGTGCTTCGTTAATGGTGTACCCCTGAATGAGCTAATGAGAATCTCTACAATACCAAGAAGAGCGCTTAGCTATTTTTTATTATTTATGTGTATTACTCTTATGTGTACAATATTCGCCAAGGAGAAATCAGGTGATATTTACAGCTGCACTGTCAGTGTGCCAGTAACAGAACCATTCTTCCTACTTATCTTACAACAGTTTTAACACACACACACACACACACACACACACACACACACACACACAGTGTGATCAAACAGTAACTAGGCATTCCACCTTGTTATATGCAAGCCAGAGAGATAGATAAGCTCTGGGTTTTTCTTTCAGCTTCCAGAGATGATGTTGCCTTTTAGTGGCACCGACTCAGGCTGGGGAAGTTAATCATGTTAATTCATGCCTTGTAGGCCCACAGCGTCTTCTTTGGAAATACTTGTCTGGAAGGGTAGGACCTGTATTTTTGGCCAGCATTACCTGTTTTGAAATGAGCCTTTGGAACATGATTTCCAATATAACCAAAACATTTATTTATGGTACAGTTGAATGCCAAGATGATTATATTCTTCACGTTTTACAACTGTTTATTGATGACCAGAAAAATAGTAGAAGGGAGAAAAAAGTCATATCAGTCAGTGACAAAGATATAATGAGATTAATGCGTTTTTTTTTTTTTAGTTTCTGTTCTGTTGGTCCCTCTGGCTCACTGCTGAAGCACTTATCTCACCAGTTTAGTCCAGTAATTTTCAGTCTGCACCATGAACAGTCTCGTGTAATTAGGTTATGACATGCTGATTTGATGTGATTATAAGTGATGTCTCTTTTGTCATTATCGTGCAGGCTGCAAGTGTGTACTTTCAACAAGAAGCTTGTCAAAACAGCTTGCTTGTGATTTGGTTTTGGTAGTGGTTAGCAACACAGGGCACATTCCCTACTGGGACAGTAAAGTAAGTCCTATGTTATTTAATGTGACTCAGCAAAAACATTTCTCCTCCCTTGGTATGGTCCACAAGCAAATGCTGAGTATAGTGACCATCCACCAAGGTGAGGCCGACTTTATAAAGAGCTCTTTCAGCCACCTTTTTGCTTGAGCTCTTGGGATTATAAATCAAGAGGAAAAGGATCTTTGCTTCATTGGAGGGGGGTGGTTTAGGGTGGAAAGCCAGCAGAGGCAGTGGAGGGATGAAGAAGGAGCGATTGAAGATGGAGGGAACGGGGAGAACTGGGCTGTGGTGATGGATGCCATGCAGGGAAGTGGAACACTTGGCCTTTCTGTGATTAAAGGACTCCTGTTCTCTCAGCACCAACACGCCTACACATACGCCTAGAGCTGCAACACTTCCAAATCTTGCTGTACAATATAATTGTCTCTTTCAGCCAAATTTTAAATATGTATTTATTTTATTATTTTTATTCCTAAAATAAAAACAGAGATGGATTTGGTAAATATGGATGATACTCAAAGACTGAGATGGCTGTTCACATGTGAAACATATAAATTAGCCAGTTATCTTCAGAAATCAGGGGAAAAGAGGAAAAACGATCTTTATCGAGATGATCTGTAGATGGTGATTTGTGTTTGGGTGTGGTTGTGTGTGTGGGTGTGTGTATACAGTATATGTGTATGTTTATGCGGGTGTTTGTGTGTATACAGTGGCTTGAGAAAGTTTACACACCAATGCTAAATGCTTATTAAAAAGAGGAATAAAAAAACATCTTTTCAAAATTGATCTTAATGCCTTAATTCAAAATATTAAGGAAAATCCAACCTTTTAAGGTTACCAATTTTCTTTGTGAATGAATAATGTATTGTGAATAAATAAATGTTCTTCCTTAAAATACAGGGGACATGAGTATACACACCCCTATGTTAAATTCCCATAGAACCAGGCAGATTTTTATTATTAAAGGCCAGTTATTTCATGGATCAGGATACTACACATCCTGATAAAGTTCCCTTGGCCTTTAGAATTAAAATAACCCCATATCATCAAATACGTTTACCATACCTAGAGATACTTTTTTTTTTTAATTAACCCGGAAGATGTTTGCTATAAAAGTTTGTGGTGTCTTGTAATCCCATGTGGGATGAAATACAAATTAAACTAAAACTATTCATTATTTGGTTATATCAGTTATGTGACCCAGATAATGTAATAAGATTAATACACAGCCTATAAAGTAAATGCCTCCTTTATTATCATAAAACATTTTTTCAAACCGTATCCCCCCTGGTCATTTCTGTTGCTATGGACATGTATAGGGTCAAGTGCCAACAACTAGCATAACTTTAGCTCAACAGTTTGACCAATAATCACATACAAAATTACAATTTCTAAACAAAATCACTAATAACCATCAACAGTAATAGACCTTCGGACATTGATAATGTTGCAATTAATTGTGATTAAATGAAGAAGCTGCAATTATATAAAGAAATTGACAATTATGTAATAGTTGTTCTAGGCCTACTTACACCTGTCTTCTCTG
This sequence comes from Etheostoma perlongum, assembly GCA_026937815.1. Classification (NCBI taxonomy): domain Eukaryota; kingdom Metazoa; phylum Chordata; class Actinopteri; order Perciformes; family Percidae; genus Etheostoma; species Etheostoma perlongum. The sequence goes on from CM049394.1 coordinate 11,566,357, forward strand.
ATTTGTATGCTTAGTCTGGTTTCTGATCACTAGTATCTCCAAAGAATACTTGAGGTCAGAATGAGCGATAAAATCAGCTCTTTGGAAGACGATTCGGCCATGTGTGTTAGTTAAAACCCCCCACTCCAGCTAGTTGGCACTAGCTGGAGTGTAGAAGATTTGGATTGCACTAAAAATGAAGACCAGCAATAAGATTAGTTCAATGTTAGAGGCATACAGTGCAGGGGTTTGGGATTTAATGCAGTCAGAGAAGGCCCTCACAGGAATGGTGATATCATTGGGTGTGTGTTTTGCATACATCTTATAGAATAACAGTTCATTGCCCTTAAATGGCGCACCTAATTCTGAAACTACTTTGCTTTCATGTCACATTTGATTGTACTTTAAGAGTATTTTAGGTAATTGTACTTAAGTGTGTGTGCATCTTTTTTTTGTAATCACATGAATGTCGTTCTTCTACATATTGTAATGAGACCAACTTATTTTAGCATAGCAACTCAGCTTGTTTGTGGTGATGACAGGAAACAGGAAGTGCCATGACCACTGTCAGCACATCATCGGCAATTCCTACCCACACTTGTTTCTGACATGCAGGTTGTGTTCAGGATGGTCCTCCCATCTCTCGGCGTGTTGTGGCAGGTTAAACCTGCCGGTGCTAGTCTGAGGAAAGTGATGCCTTAACTGTGTTTTTTGTGGCTCTGTAGATGACTTCGTGAAGTGTTTTTTTAAACAAGCTTATCCATTACAAAGTTGTTAACAGCAACAAAGGACAAAAGAAACCAGTGTTACAAGTTTTATGGTATGCAAAGGGATGGCGTGTTTGTCAGCCCCCACATGCTTCGAGGGAAATGTAGAGAGCATTTCCTCATGTCAGTTTTGATGTATTCACTGTGTGTTGTGTCATTAGTGTTTCATAGAAGTTGTATAACTTCCCTTCTTGTCAATGGGTCAAGCCGGCAACAAACTGCCCTGTCTGTTGTTTCCTTTATATTTTGGCTTTACCTTTTTGAGTTTTTTGCAACTCAGGGGAAAAAAACAAAAACCCAACTCATTACAAACATGGACTGTCTGTCCACAAAAGTGAGACAGATACAGCCAAAAAACTACTAAACTACTAAACACAATTTAAAAAGTCTTTAAAAAATCCAACGTAGAAGATTTTTTTGCATCACCTAGCTACTTGGCTTCCTGATCCATGAGGATGGTGTGACATTCAGCATGTTTTGTTTCTCCCGGTCCAAAAGTGCTGAGGTTTTCTTCCTTTTGGTGAAGTCAAGAGTTCACTGATTGTCTGGCCAGTGGGGACATATTCTCATAGCATCCTCACTATCAGTTTATTAATGAAAAATTCAGAAAAGTACAGCATTTTGTTTGTCTTCTAAATATGTGAAGATTTATATGATAAAACCGTGAAATTGGTCCTTTTGAAGAACTGTTTGAGCCCGTCAGTGACTCAATACAGAAGCCATTCCCATTGATCAGGTTGCCTCTCAAGTTTTAGATAAACTTCCTGAACTTAGCTGCAGGAAAGGCCCGTCTCAAACCTGGGGTTAGCTCTTGGTATCTGGTTACGAGCTGGGTTCCCACCAGTAAGGTGCTGAAGCTGCAGCAGGGCCTGTTTCTCTGGAGGGCCTAATGAATAATTTAGAGGCGTGGCTTATGTGAAGAAGTCCCATTAAGATGCAGAGTCACACCGGTCTCCATGGTAGCAGGACCATATTATCAGGATCACGTCTCCTTTGGCCAGGCAACAGGCGCAGTCTTAGTCTGGGAGAGGGTAGACATTGATTGGTATGAGGAATTTCACTTTGCTGGATGAGGTTTTGAAAGGATTCTTGTAAATGATCCCAAAACTGGAGCCTGTAAGCATTTAGTGCCAAATGGAGGACTGTCACAGCATCGGTAAGAGAAAAAAGGTGGGCTGAGCTTGGCAAAAGAGCCGTCTTTTTATAAAAAAAATGTCTGTACATGTTTATTGTCTTTTGATGTTGATGATGGGGCATAGAGTAGTACTCAAACTATTAGACTATTGGTGGATTGACAGAAGATTAATCTGTATCAATTGTGATTATCAATTAATCATTAAGACATTTTAGAGCAAAAGTTCATTCAATTTATATAAGACTAAGAAAAGCAGCATATTCTCTAGGTAACTGTGCAGCTCATTGTGAGCCCATAAGCCTTCTTTTAAAAGTAAGTCACCACCAGAGAGCTTTTAAATTACCTGTGAGAAAGAGAAAGTCAAGCTTTATAAAAGCCTATTTCTGTTCTGGAGAAAAATGGATACTTTTTCAAAGTTGATCCATAATTGATGGCCAAAGCTACATCTAGAGCATATTTCACTACTTTCTGTCGTTATGCAACAAGCTCTTAGTGTATGTTGCTTCAGTTCAGTAGAATGCTCTTTCTCTTTTAGATCAGGAGTAATGCATTGGAATTAATCTAGACCTCCTTCAATGTGCTTTACTTTTTATAGAATATCCCCTTAAACTATACTTTTAAGGAAGTTATTTTCAGCTCCATTAACAGACGCAAAGGAAATGGACAGAGTCTTTACCTCACTCAGCCATCTGGCCCGGTCTTAACAATTCAGCATATGACAGAACAGGGTCAAAGGCTGTGTGATTAGGACTCCGCTGGAGAAAATATTAAAGCCTGAGATGATTATATTGGCAATGATGCAATATCATTGTTTACTCTTAAGCCCTGCGACTTTACCATAAACTAGTTTCATCTGTGCAGACAGGGGAAATAAGCTAAGCAGCCATGATTGCAACAAAGACATATACCACTTACTGAAACCTGCAGGTATTTGTTAGTCTGAACAGGTATTTTTCTTAAGCTGGAAAGTATAAAAAAACAAGGTTGTACTTTGTTATGTAAATGCTTGGTCACGGGCTGCGCTGGTTGCCTTTTTAAACTAGAAATTTGACTGAACTTTGTCTGAACTGGATATATTTTTGTTTCTTGGTAATCAGTGTGTCTCTCTTCCACTTTGCAGACTCTATTAGTAACTGTATTTTGAGGGATATTTGGTGCTTTGGAGACGTTCTTGTATCCCCTGATTTATACTTTTTCAAGTAACATTGTCATAGAGTTTTGAATATTTGTTTTTGATTTAGATAATTTCACTTTAACATTAATTAGTCTTTTCTGTTGATCACTCAGATTTCCACTCTATTTTGTAAAGATAGACTTTAAAATCAAACAATTCAAACACAAAATAAACAGTTTTCCTTAAGAACACAGTGAGACAACTGTGAATCAGGACCCAGGAAACCCATTGAAACCAATCTTCAGAATCACTTTGAAATGAGCCTCCTTTTCTTCATTCCTGCTTTTCTTATGTGTGATTTTCTTTTTCTGTCAGTCACAGTTATCGTATCCATCTTTTAAAATAATGTTTCTGTTATTTCCTTGTGAGGGAGAAGTGGGCGTATCAGTACTACTGTGTGGCCGGTACTTAAACTGAAAAGTAAATGCAATTTTAGAGCTGAGTCTGTTGTCCCTAACAGGAAAAGGGCCTTTGTGGCAGATTTGAGAGGACAGTGATTCCTCCCAGGCTTGAATGATTTAATTGTTTCTGTCTTCACTGCCTCTTGAAACCTCAGGGTATTGTGCGCTGCTACTTTTTCCCCAACCATAAAAATCATTCAGAAAGCTGTTATGTTATCATCTCAAGTTGCGAGAGTTGTATATTCTGCAACCTTAGCAGGCTGTCAACCCAGTTTCACGGGGCTGTTGCTGCTGAGAGCCAGAGGGCTCCCTGCCAGACAAATTAAGATCTGAATTAGCAACCAGAAGGTAACTGAGGATATACTGTATGCTCTGCTTAGGGGGGAGGCAGGGGGGGAGAGTTTCCTAACAAAGGAGTGATGTCGCGTGATGAGTTTCAGTGTTAGATAAGATGGATTGACACAGTAAATCAGGCTAGAACAGAAAGCAAGCTCTGACTGGGAATGTGTGTCTATTCAGAAACTGAAGCGATAGAGTCAATGTTCTGTGTAGGTTTTGGCCCATGCGCCTTACAGCGATGTACCACGGGGTATTCTGAGCAGCGTTCCTCTCCAATAAACAGCCCTGAAGCCTCCTATCCTTGTTGGCGCCCAACTAGCGAGTGCTGCCAGCCTTTTCCTGCCTCCCTCCAACAGAATCCCAAGCAATGAGAGACATCCGATGTTATCAGCACTGCAGATTGCACAGCATTACTGCCAAGGGCTTGTCTCATGAATTCACAGTGCAGTGTGGGGTCCCCCCTCCCCACCGAAAGCCTTGTATTGCACACATCACAAAGCAAATTAGAGTGAGTTAAATGTAGAAAAAAAGATACAGGAATTTGCATTTTTCTTTGTCTTCATTTTTGGACAATAGACATCCCAGCTTTGTTAAAATGTATCAAAAGATCTCTGTCTGTACAGAAAACAAACATGAGCCTTTGTCTTTGTCTTAAATGACTGAACAATTATGGTGTGTCATAACCTGCTGTTAGATTCCAGCCCTGTTGGAGGCTGCTTGCAGCTGTCTCTGACCTATTTATGAAGTTGATGGATGGAAGGTGAAAAGAGCCTTTTGTGTTTCTTGGAAAGGTGCTGCTGCTGATTTTCTGCCCACAGTTTGATGCTGCTGATTCAACCATCTTTGCTGTGCCTCATTCTGAACACTGGCCGCTTAGATTGGGGAAAAATATTCAAAGTAAATAAACAATAGTAAAGAATGATTCAAATATGGACCGGTGCAGGTATTTTGGTTGTGTCGGGGTTCTCGTGATGTTGCATCTGTGGAGGCGTCTGTGGTCCTGACCTGGTTGGATCCGATTTGGAAAGAACAGAAGAAAGACACAGCTCAAAAGCAAGGCTGCAGAAATCCCCTCCTTACATCTAGCCTCATTTACAGCTACAGTGGTTGAAGATGAGATGAGAGAACACCTAACATTTTTCTTTTGGCTTGATTGCATGCTGGAAAGATTTGTTTTTTCTTATTGTTGCCTAATAAGCCCGTAGGCATTTGTTTATTCATGCAGATTGCCTTTAGGGTTGTCAGTTAAAACTTGTTTGAACTATTTAACGCCTTAACAAGTGCTTCAGGGCTGCCTTATTTTGCAATATTGCAAAAGTTTGATGATTTCTATAAAATCTATAAAACGGCTCACATAGTAAAGCAAATGGAAATGTGATTTTTGTTTAATATGCATAGCTTTTTAGAAATATGCATATGTTTGCTCCCATCTGATTAAATACCTGTTATTAAAATGTTACATCTGGTAGTTATGGGCTGTTAATTTACAGCATTGATAAACACCAAGAAATTAAAATGTGTTGTGGCATTTGCACTGAGGAAATGGGAAGTTGTAGATGACAAGCTTTGTTATACGTGTCGGAAACAAACAGTACGTGGTTAATTCCTGAGAAGGGTTTAGATGTAAATGAGACACTGGAAAGTGCAACAGTGAGGTGGTACAGCACAAAGTTAAAGCTGCAACAACAGGAAATGAAGAAGAGCTTGTGGTTTGTGATGCGATCACTAACTGAAAGTTTACCCTTGTAAGTGTCTTGTATCCACAAGACAAAGATAAATTAAACCATCTCCGGATTTCAATCCATCTTGAATGCTTCTTAATATTGACTGAGTCGAGCTGTTAAATTCTATCATTTGGCTTTTATGGTGTTACAATGAAATCTGTGACTCTGCAAAATGCGTCACCGTAGAGATGTCTATCTGCCTTAAATCATTTTGTGACTGTGTGGAAAAAATCTGACCTGGGCAAAGGCATTAAAAAAACTGTATGAAAATAGCGTTCTTTTCACTGTTAGTCTTGTTTGGTGTTAGAGGTCATTTATGATCCTCAGATGAAAAATTACAGTTTCAGACAGAAACATTAAAAATTTACATATAGTAACTTGAAGTGAGTTTTTGGACTATTGGTTGGACAGAATAAGCCATTTGTCAACATTACCTTGGACTCGCAGAACTTGTCATGGCCGTATTACACTATTTTCTAGACTAAATGATTGACAGATTAATCAATAAACCTTCTTAAGGTAAATGTCAATTGTAATCCTCCTTTAACTTGAAATTTAGTTTGACTAATTCACCTTGTTCCTGACCTTTAGCCTCCTACAGTTTAGTCAGAGTAAGTGAGTAAAACCTTGACATTTTACATTTCAAACCTACATGCTTAACCACAACACACACACACACACACACACACACACACACACACACACACACACACACACACACAGTAAGAAGAACAGCTTTCTTCATTTGTCTAGCAGAAAAGTCTGTTGAACATTTAGCAAAATATTGAAATGTGTAACAGAAAATGCATATATTTAAGATTTTGTTTGTGTGCTTGCTTGTTAGTGAGGAAGATAAATTATAGGCTATCCAAAAGTGTATATATTGAGGTAACCTCTTGCATAAATTCCGTGCAGTCCCATCCATCACAAAGATCACAGCGTTTGGGAGAGACAACGCTGTTCTGTGTGTGTAGCCTCTCATTCATGAGAAGCATTACACTTTAAATTACTTTTGAAGACCTTATCTTGTTTTTAGCCAGTAGCAACAAATATTCTTGCTTAAAGCTGTAGTGGTTTCACGGCAGACATAATCTACACAACCTTTCTTTTAATACTTGTGTCATTTTTTGAATGAGAAGATTTTAGTTGGATGTGACCCTGTCTAATAAAGTTTTCTCTGCACTCATCCTGGTATATACTGTATGCCTCCATTCAACCTCTCCTATCCAGTCAATTGAACACAGTTTGGTGTGTCAATTTCCTGCATGCATACCATATGAGCTTCCACACACAGGGACCTCCAGATTAGATACAGTGTGCCTCTGTGCTGCTATGTGGTCTGGCTGCTCTGCCTAAAGTAACAGGCTGGAGATCTGTACACTCAGGTCTTATTCTTCCCGTTTGGTGACACATTCACGGCTAGTTCCTCATTCTCTAAAACCTATTAAAATTCTCTAAATCCTGTTTGCTTTGTTTTTTTAGCTAATGTAATGTCGGCCGGTGCTTTATCACCTTTAGTGTCTGGTCGATGGCTGTGTAAGTTATTTGTCACTTTTTGAAAATCCCTTGGTACCCTGCAGAATCCAAACACCCTGTTATATGTCACTTTAACCTCAGCAATGCATTACCTTATGTAGCAGGACAAAAGGTTTCTGCTTGAAAGAAAGCCATATGACAATGTTATTTTGAGCTCTCGGCTCTTACAATCGAAGTGGATGTTAATACAGAGCCATAACAAAGTCAATGTTGTCATCTTATCTCATTGGGTCTGGGAATCTCCTCCGCCTGATCTGCCCCCAGAAACACCCTGGGCCTTTCACAAGGACAGGCGATGGCTCCATGGTTATCTTGTTTAGAGTGATCAGTATAATATGGTATTCCTATGGAAAAAGTTTTAATTATAATCTGAGAAAAGTATGTATCATATTTTCTAACACTGTATTATGGTTAACACTGCTTACTCATTTTTTTGTTGTAATCATGTACATGTGGGTTTGACTTAGGTGTCAGAGCGCCCTCATTGTCTGTGTCTATCAACCAACTAACCACTCATCTTTCCTTCTTCTCTGTCTCGTCTTTTCTGCGGCAGGATGCAACAGATTGGACTCAGTCCACTGAGATGTTACTGAGCAATGAGGATGGGTCAGAGAAGGAAATCCCTTCGGTGAGGCAAACAAGCTGCGCGCCACACCCCAAAACCACCGCAGCTACACCGACTGATGCAGCCATGCCCCGTCTGCCTTCCTAAATCTCCTCCCCTGCCTCTGCACCTCCCCTTGGTCAAATCAGAGTCACACCAGCCCCAACAACTCCCTGTAAAGTCAGCATGGCTACACCATTTCTGTGGAAGCTGTCATCCCAGAAGCTGGGCTTCTTCCTGGTCAGCTTTGGGTTCATCTGGGGCATGATGCTGCTGCATTTCACCATCCAGCAGCGAGCCAGCCATGAAAACAGTGCTGTGCTCAGGCAGCAGATCCTGGACCTCAGCAAGCGCTACATCAAGGCCCTGGCTGAGGAGAACCAAAGTGTCATGGATGGGCCCTATGTGGGTACCATGACAGCTTACGGTGAGTAGGCCAGCTCTCAAGTAGAGTTCATGTGTCCCAGGTGGGCGTTCTCACAAAAAATTCATTAAAAACGCATGACATATCTGGTACGTGGTACAATCTGGTAAATGTGATGTGTACAGATTAATTTCCCATTTTCCCAGGATTAGCCCGCTATTAGCAAAGCAAAATAAACGTGTTAATTGATGCTGTATGAATCATAACTTTTTTTGATTTTCACAAGATCATTACCAGACACTAAAACAACAAGAGAGGTACCCTTTGATAGAGTTGGGATGTAGGGCTGGTCTTTGCTCCTCCTCTCTTTTTACATCTCTTTTAAATTGGAGCGACTGGTTCCACTTGTCTACCTCCTGAGTAGGCACACCATTGCCTTTTATTCAAAAAAATTCCCTGGGAGATTTAATGCTGATACAGCTGTATCGAAGCATAATACTGCAATAGCACAGGTCCAGGAGACCCATCAATAAGTTATTCATGCCAATAATAGACCTGTATGGCTCAATGGGAGGCTTCATTAGAAACCTGAGATTGGAATTGATTGTTCTCTAATGCCCAGAGAAACAACAGGATACAGTACAGCTTTAGCAGATTAAAATCAGCTCCCAGAGAATGTAAAGAAGAAGCTGGAGGATGCAAAGACACTAGTGCAATACTTGCTTAACTTATTTAAAGTTCCTGTACATTAGTGTTGTGCCATGTCACATTGTTCACTATAATACTGTAATAATCTTTAATATGATTAAACAAATTCATAAAGAAGTGATGGCAATATTCTGACTTGACGTAATTATGTCATACCGTTACGCAGAGCAACAACAAGCGAGATTAAAAGCAAAATTCCTACCAGCCCCACGGGTTTAACCTCACTCATTGTCCTGTGTTCACGTTCATTTAAAATGGAAGAAAATCCCGGAGCTCATCTATCATCTAAAGGTAGTTCGGTTTCAGGAGGGCAGACATGGAACAGACTACTATACTTTGCAAAATATGCCACAAAACAATTCTTGCTAAAGGTAGCACTACCACGAATCTTTTTATTACCCAAGCCAGCGTCTACTTCCAAAAAACGGTCAAACTAGTACGTGTATGTACTGGGCTTTACGGTAAGAGCATGCAAGAGCGGACCTCAAAATAAAAGCTACCTTCCTGTGAACTGTGGCAGTTTCACAGTCATTCAATAAGTCGGTCTGTCAATAATAAATAAATGCATAAATAAAAATACATAAATAAAACAAAATGAAAACTACTGCTTACAAACTGTATTTCAGAGAAAATTTGAATTTCAATTGCGTGAATAATTAGTCACACTAAATAATAAAACATTTCCAAAGATCAATGTGGCTTCGAAATGATGGCAGCCTAAAAACATTGAGATTAGTATTTTAAGCCAACCCACTATGAGGTAGCGCATACCGAAACTACTGTCAGCAGGCTGTACTTTCCTTTTAAAACGACAGTATTGCTTGAGCTGCTTGAAGGAAGGAAGTCACACATATGGATTAATTAATCGAGTAATGTGTAATTCAATATGACCTGGTATTAATAACTTAAGATGAAGAAGGAATAGTCTTTACAGTCATTATTCCCCAGACATATGCTTTTTTCTCCAAGAAGAGAAACATATGCCTGGATACAACATTTAGCTACAAACAAGGAGTTATCCTCATATCATTATATCGTTATCATTATACAGTATAGTTATCCTCATTATCATTATATCCTCCATCATTTATCATCCAGTCTGTAGATTTTCCTGTAACATGATTCACAGTTCTAGGGAACAGTGGCCTGTCCAGTTGGTTTTGTTCCCTTTTATGATGGATAGATTTTCATGGTAGTGCCGGAGCTGCAGCACAGTCTGCTGACCGCCGTCCAATATTACATCCAAATCCATTTCATGTCCTTGATTAGATAGGGAGGCAGCAGAATACTCTGTGCTTCCTGAGCTCACTGACTTGGCCACTGATTTGCCCTGATACAATTTGTAGAAACCGAGTTTCCGCCTTAGGTACCCATAAATGAGCCATTAAATCTTTATGCATTTGGATTTAATATTGTGTCTCCTAAAAGCCCATTTGTTAAGTCAATTTTATTTATATAGCCCAATATAACAAATCACATGTTTGCTTCTTGGCTCACAATCTTCATCTTCTTTATTACATATAGTTTTAAATATTTACTACAATTGTCTTTGCTGCTGATTGATTACTGATATTTCCCTTGGCTAAAGGATAAACTGTTTGCTCTTGAAAAGAGAACGGAAGAATCTTTCTATAGGTCTTTAGTCCAAGAGAGAGCAGCACTGTTCAGTATCGAGGAGATTCCAGGAGTTGACTCGTCAGTCACCAAAAACGTGTCTCTCTACCTGAAGCCTGTCTCGAGGCAGTCTGTCATACCATCTTCCTCCTCCACAGTAAAATCAATTGTGACACGGAGATGATCTTTCCTTTTCCACCGCCCCGGAAACTGAGCCGTGCAGCCGGGCATGACGAGCCACCTGAAAACTGTGTCATGTTACCACACAGTTCAACAGCTATTGTGGATTTCTTTTGTGGCATGGACACATATCACACTTGTTGTCTCTGCCTTGGCCTGATCCATCAGAGTTCAGGAGAATGAAGCTGCCCACAGCAAGGACCGGGTGTGGTCTAACCTCATATTGCAGGTCTAATCCTCTCCCTCCTATTTATGGAGGACGGTCATTGTGTACTCCTTCCCGTATGTCTTATATTACGTTTGTAAGATATGGAGAACCCTGACAGGCTTGGTAAAGCGGATGACAATACACAATGGAATCACTGATGAAGATTGTGCTTGTGTAATCACTTCTTTTTAATGCTCACAGGCTTAAGGAAAAATCCCCAGATCATTGTGCATCTATATTATGTTACATGAAACTCTTATTAAAAGCAGAAAAGTGAATTTCAGTGTTTTTTGCAGCTCCAGGATTTGTTTCGCAACTGTATCACCTCGCTAGGAAATATTGAGACAGACAGAAATGTGTCCCTAGGTGGGCTATTACTCATCTGGTTACCTGGCATTAGTATTGGTGTACAGAAGGACAAGTCAAAGCATTATTCACAGTGCCATGGATGTTTTTCTAACACACTGGCTAATGAAGCTCTCTGATTTAAAGCCTCACATTTAATTATTGTAAAACCTGACATGTTCTGCTCTCCTAACAATTTATTACACAGATACAGAATATGCACATATCTTTTTACACAATGTGTATTCTTTTTTACGCTCTTATTTCTACCCAGACTGCTGCTTCTGATTGTAAATGCAAGTGCAAGAAACAACTGAAGCAAATTACTGTTTACATGATGTCTTCTATGCTATCATGCTATCGTAGCAAGTTAACATTTGCTAAGGTACAAGCCAAGATATTAGACAGGCCTTGCTGGAGAATCTCGCTGATGTACAGCCTGAAGTCGGTGGGCACAGACCTCTATGCCAGGGGTAAAACAAAGGGGCATTAACTCTGGGCTCACCCCCCTTTTTATAAATTATGTTCAGCCCAATCGCTGGGCAAGGTTGTTGCTCCAAAGCGTTCCGTTTGGTTTCTTTCTGGTCTCACTGCGCTGCTCTCTGTGCTTCTACTCTTCCCAGCACACAGCTCGACCAAAATCAGACAAATGCTCTGGCATCTCTCTTCAAAGGAATCAGGCTGGTGTGCTCTGCCAGGCCTCGTTGTGTCCTTGCCAATCTCTCTGACGTGATGAAAACTGGCGTGTCAAATGCATCGTGCTAAGGGAAAATATGGCGCCGGTTTGTGATAGACAAACTGCAATTATCATCATCTGATGAAAGCACGCTTGATGCACTCTTCATCACTTCTGCACGCATATAAGCCAGTGCATGATGATATAATATACTATGAGGTTGATGAGTATGCCAGACCTCTTTGCTGCAATCAAATAGCATGTTGCTGTGAACATAATGTGTTATACTCTATATATCATTTACAGCAGCTCAAAACAACTTAACATTTCTTTGCAAATGTCATTGCAATTGCTGGCGGTTGCAGTTAAGACATTACTACAAGAAATAAGGCCAAAAAATGCCATGCCTTAACATTTTTGAATGTATGCCCTCTATTTCTCATTACTGGTCTGCGTCCCTCCTGCCTTTTCTACCCTTAGCTGTGTCCTATGCGGATAATAATAAGATGACCACAGAAATGCATAGACTCAAATTAAACAGCAAGGCTACTAGCTCCAGTTTTACATTTAACATTTTCATTTACATTTAAATGAGCCTTAAGCTGACTACCTGAAATCCAAATACTTGTAGTGGGAGATGAAAAGTCCACATTGTGGTTGAGCAAGGTTCCCCATGTATGTATTCAATCTGATGATAGTAAAAGAATTGGAAGCTTTTCCTTTGTCAGAATTTGGAGAGTTATGGCTCAGTTAATCAGATACAGAAAGATCTTCAACCATAAGAAGCCAGGGGCCAGTTGGAAGTTTTTTTTCTTTTTGACAGCCGTATTGATGTCTTTTTTGGGGATTTCATGCTGAATTTGGGTCAGATCTGATATTCTGTATTAATGTAGCCCAACCTCTGACTCTTGTTTAACCCCTATATCCTAAAGCACTGCAGGGTACCTGACAGGTTTCATTTATTCTAGTTTTCTTGTGGGAAAATAATAAAATAAATTATTTCACAACTACTTGAATAATCTGATTCACATTCTTACTTGCAGATTTGAAGAAGACCCTTGCAGTGCTGCTGGATAACATCATGCTGAGGCTTGGCAAGCTAGAGTCCAAGGTGGAAAACATCTACAACGGCACAGGGGGGCAACCTGACCAACGGCACCAGCACTGCTACACCCAGCGCCACAAATTCAGAAAAAGTAAACGTGGCAGGTATGTATTCTATTTTCACTTTCGAATTTAAAAGTGTAGTAAGTGTGCATGTCGTGGTGAGGTGGGAAGGGAAGGATTTGTCTTAAGTCTTTTTCATAAAGGCAGACATTTCAGCCCAGAGGATTGGAGCTCAAAGAGAAAACTCACTCTCTCTCAACATCCTCTCACAAAAAGTTGACTTCAGAAAGTTATTATTCAAATAAACTGTGACTCATGTATGGGCAGGTTTTATACTCTTTCTTTTTCCAGAGAACCCCTGTTGTTTAGGGTATGAAAGTGCACAGTAAACCTATAGTAGCTAAGACCAATTAAAGAAATGAGGATTAGCTGATTGTGGCTGTTTTCTATGACCCTCGATTCATTTAAAAAAAAAATCCCATTGGGAAAAACATTCCCAAACTCTGCCAGTATTGCACAGTGCACACCAGGCACTTTATAGGACCAGACCACATCTTTGGACACAATTCAAATAAGGCCTCTGTTCACGCTCCATGACCCTTTTTATTAGTTTTCATTGATTTTCCTGACAGCTTTCAGATGATGTATTCAGCCCAGTTGAGAGAGCGAGGTGTTGATATTTCTGGGATCCTGGGGCTCTCAGTTGTTTACACAGCATTAAACCGTAAGAATGTGGAATCTGTGCTCTGAGGCAAATTATGCAGAGAAATCAATCTATATAGATCAGATATAATAGATCTAATCTAAATGACAGCTGCTGCACTGCCATTTCTTTATCAAATGTGGACACTGCCTTTGTAACTTTTTCTCTTTTAAGACCAATTGACGTCATAGACGGCACTCTGACTGTTGTGAGGACTCTGATAAAAATCTGACTTCCTTTGTACTGTGTTTGAATACTTTTTCTATGAAAAGGCAAACCACTGATGCCCCATCCTTTCTGCAACACATTGCATCCTGTCTATCTTGTTTCATCTGGGTGATTATAACATTTAGTCTGGGTTACTTCATCCTGACATAATATGTTTGAGATAAATGAAAGAGCTGGTGAAGTGATGACTTCTTAGAAATTAATATCTATTGGGTTTTTGTGAAGATGTCCCCTTAGAAACTGTGATTGGCATTTGTCACTACTTTCTTACATTTTAACTAATTAACTAACATACCATAATCCGCACATAATGAAAATAAATAATATTGTAAAATAGGTTTTATTAGAATACAACAAAACCATACAAACATCTAAAGGTTAAATAGCTAGACTCTAATTGTATAAAATCCAGTTTAAAAAGGACAGATGTTGGCAGCCTAGCCTCCTTTACACACTGTCTCCTCAGGCTGTGTGTACAGGTGTTGGTTCTCTCTTTGGTCTCAATCCGTCCTTCGAGGACTTGAGAGATGAGACACTAATCTCACACTATTGTCGGGGCTGCTCTTCGCTTCATCTCCTGTGTTGTGGAGTGATACTACCTGGACCTGTGACCCATGTCAATAAACCTGCAGTGCCATGTTCGCTTAAAACTTGAGGCAGTACCCTTGAGAGACAACATTTGGATCCTGAATGCAGGTCAAGCTGACAAAGCGGCAACTATCTCTCTTGGCAACAAACTAAACGGACCGGCAGAGTATCCATTTGAGCATGCCCCCTGTCTTGGAGTGGGTGGCAGACGGGCTATTGCCAACTTGTCTTGTGCTCCTCCCTGACTGGCAATTACAGAGATAAGAATCTGGACAGTGAGGGGAACACGCCTGGCTTTCAGAGAGGCTTCTATCAAGATGGAGCTGGGCAGCAGCCCTGGGCCTGCATTGTCTCCACCTCAATTGTATAAATTTTCTTAGCCAAAGACTCTGGCACGTTCTGGACCAAACCTGGATCTTTGTAGTGTTCATGGTTTATTCCTGGCTTTTAGTCTGCTTTTGTAACTAATTTACCAGAAAATATGCTTGTTGTTTCTTTCTCTTCTTCCCTATACTAGCTCTCTGAAATCCCACATGGCACAAATATGGGTGAGGCTATTTTGAAACAAAAACATTAACGGATGCCCCAGATGTTTAGGGACACTTCCCAAACCCTCTGATGACCTGCATACCGTGCTGAATTACATTTTGCACTACATCTTTTGGTTCACCAGTTGATCACACACTCAACAACAGAGCTTCATACTAAGCCTCATGTTGACGTGTGATCAATGTAGCAGCTACTGTGAGTCCAACTTCCCTTCTGCTACTACCTCCTGCTGTTTTAAACTAACAGCTGTGTACACACTGTGGAACACAGCTTATTTTTTTGTGATTGGTCATCTCACAAAAATATGGCCCGCTCTCATTGCTTTACAGTCACACTCCATTGTGTGTGGGGAAAAAAAGGTGTCTACGTGCCACGTTTTTTATTTGCCACAATGCAAGCTCTGTCTATGCTCAGGAATAGCTTGTTGCATTTGGCCAAGGACAAGAGGCACAGAAGCCCCTCATTGGATCAAAACAAGTCGATCTGGCCTTGGTTTCTGCGTAGCTGGATGCAGATGGAACTTGGTCCAGCAGCAGTCCGTGACGCCTTGGCTATCGTCTCTCGCCGATGTGGCTAATCAACCTCACCAGCAGTGTTTCATCTGTGGATCGGCCTGTGGTGTGGAAGTGTAATCTTCTCCTACACACACAAAGTCTAGGCGTAGGGACAGGTGTAATGAATGGTCAGGTGGGGCTTTGAACTGGGTTAGGTTTAGGGTTTGTTCCCTCCACGATATATTTCTTCACCGCTTGCAAGTGTGTAAAGTTGTCAATGGTATCAAAATGTTTTTTTTTTGGTACACAGAGCTTTTACAGTTTACGGCATCTTCACTGCTTGTCTCTTTCAGCCATTGATCCACTTGCATCTCTGTTTGCCGTTCACGGTGAAAGTTGACATCCAAGGTTTCAATGTCAACAAAGGAAAGGGACAAGGACAGGGTTTCTGCTGCAGATTACACTTGTCCTGGTTACCTCATGATTTCATTGCTTCCTGCACTTTATTTCCAGTGTAAACATTCAGCTGATGTCCTTACAGTATCTAACTTAAAAGGAGAGCAAGAAAGTTGATTTCAGTTTTATACTCAGGGACTCTTCCTGCAAAACCTAAAAAAGTGAATTTACGAACAATTGCATAAAATTACTTTTTTGATACTGAAAACATTTTTGGGACCCTCTTAGATTTAGAGCAGACTCTGTAGTCTCTATTAGCTTTGTTGTTGGGGGCCTTGATACCTCTTCAGTGTACAGATCAATACTAATAAAATACACCCAAACCCTCTCAGTGCAAATAAGTTGCTGCGTTGCTGTCTGCTCCCACACACTTTCAAGCAAACTCACATGGATCCTGACACTCAGCACTCTACAGTTTAAATTCCACAGCAGCATAATTGAGCAGAAATCATTAGTTTTTGGTGGTGCTAATTTATACTCGTTTACTTTTAAGATTTTTTTTTCACACTACTATAAATGGACACAGTTACTGAAGGAAAAAGTTAGAGATTGCTCATATCCATTTTACTTTTCTTGCAGATTATTTGCCATGGTTGATTTGACTGGGTCAGTGGCGACAAATACAATGCTTTTCCTGTGGCTGCTTCACAATCAAAGCCACCCTGTTTTTTACCAGTTGAGCGCTTTTAATTTATAGCAGCTTCAGTTGGAAATGTTACATTTGCTTTAGAGGTGGCTTGATACAGTATAAAGAGTGAGGTTGGCTGTTAATAATTATATAGAATTGTGCTGGATTACATACATGCAATGCTTCCTGTAAATCCCCTGTATGAGTAAAGTGAACATTGGACTCCACCACTAGCAGTAAACACTATTATATAAAAGGTTATCACTGAATGTAAATGCATTTCAGTAAAGCATTTGTTAAGCAGTTTTGCTTTAATTTTCATGTCTAACTTGCTACAGTAATGAGTGTGCAGGATATGTTGCTTGATACAGTTTTATACAACCATTCAAATGCCTCCTACCAGGTAAATGACTATACTGTGACACAGTGAGTTAAAATTACAGAGGTACAAAAACAATGAAACATTATGTTTGACGCAGTCAAATATGAGACCTGAATTTTGATGCATATGATGTGGAGATCCGGAGTGGAAGTGTTTCTCAGCTCCACAACCTAAACCTGTGCTTACCTGCCTGTTTAAGAGCGTTACGTGACAAAGTAAAGAGGACTGAGCCTCTTCAGACCAACAGACAACAAGCACAGACAGGCTCCTTCACTAAGGCTGTTGTGCTTGTGTGTGCGTGTGTGTGTGTTCATTTGCATATGAAATCCATCGCAGAAAAGCGTGTGAAAATGTGTCTGTATCTAGTGTTGTACTATTGCAGGTCCTTAGAGATCCCTCCCATATGGAGTGCATTAGATCTACTTATAGCAGTGTTGTAAACAGAACTGCAAGAAAAGTGCAGACAGCTTTGCTTTTATTAAGTTTTCTGCCTGACACACCGTAGAGCCTGGGAATGCTTCCTAAGGCATTGTTGACAGGGCTCATGGGCTTGACACACAGTTAGCTTGAAGTATGTAAATCACACTCATTCTACATCTTCTCGAGGTAAAATGTCAAACATTCCGTCAAACCCCCAGAATGTTGGCACGAGAGACGAAGGTAAACAACATATTTTAAATGTAACTCCATAGCCATGTAAGGCGCTGTTGTTTATCTTAGAGATGAATTTCTAGCAGCACTCTGCTTCTTATTACACTTCATACCGAAGATAGCGGTGTGATTACAGCCGCTGTTCAGACACTGAGCAGATTCATTTGGATTTAAGGCATTTTAGTGATTTACTGTGGAAGGAATGTACAATCAAGTTCAATTGTTGAATGTGTTGAACTAGGTTTTTTAATATAGGTTTATATGTAGTTTTTATTTCAATGTATTGCTTTTTTTTAATCTTTGAAAATCAAAAAATGTAGTTCATGTAATTGCTGCCTCGTTTTTTTACATGGGGAAACCAAAATTGTACATTCAAAATGGAAAATTAAATTAATAAAATAAAAATAATACATCAACATAGTCAATGTCTGTTCCAAGGACAGTCTGGTGGAAGAGCCTTTTTCAAATTTAAAAAAGTGCCTCCCACCATGCCATATATCCTTAATTTCTTACCCTAGAATTAATTATTCAATAGCTATAATGTTTAAGGTCCAGAGATTGTAGTCTGTAAAATGTGACACCGGCCCATCTGTCTTTTAAAAGGGAGGGATTTTTGAAGGTGTCTGTTTAGTCAATCATTGGTCTAAACTCCTCAGTTCTTCCATGGTGTATGAAATAACGATTATCATAATTGATACTGCAGTGTTTCTTCACTGAAACAAAGGGTTAGAGCTAGCTGCAGCATAACAACAATTAAATGAAAGCTTTTTGCTAATTGTCTGTAAATCAATTTGAATCAGTCAAATCAGAAGTGAGTTGAAGCCCATGCCTTGAAGAGGTAGGGGTGGGCTAGGAGGAACATCTGGGTCTAACGCACCATTGCCTGGCATGCACCCCACTTTTTCAGACACTCTATCCGTCTTTTGTTTTCCCTCCCTCCTTCAGTTGGATTCAGTGGCTGTTTTGCGAGCTCTCCGCTGATCATATAATTTCAAAGATGGAATTCTTCGGTGTGTTTTGAACATGAATGTAAAAATATATGCTATTCTTTCCCTCTTGCAGGTTTTCTGCATCTCTGCATACTGTATGGCTCGGCTTCTCTTTGTACGCTGCACTCCATTTCCCTCTGAATCCTATATCCTCCATTGTCTCCTCTTCCTCTGTGCCAGCATTGTTGTTGAGCTGATTAAAGCCACAGCCCTGGCGCTGTATAATCTGCATTGCCTCCTTCTACCAAATATCAGCCATTTTGGAATCAACATGCGCACACTGTGCATATAATATACACAAAGATCCTCCAACTGCATCTTACTTTCATTCAGCTAATTTTTCTTCAGGCAAGAGGGGCAGGATCTACATCTGAGGATAGAGCAGCAGATGCAGGCACACTTGAACTGAGAGTAGAGATGCAAAGATGCACTTGCACACAGTGACTCGCATACGTATAATCTCACATACATGTTCATAGATGTATTTTAAGATCCCATGTATTCAACCTTTAAATGGAGCTAAAAATAGTTTTGGATATGCATTTTGCAGCTCTGTGGCTGTCATGCTGCTTTACTCATGTCAACACATCACTGCCATGCCCCTGATTAAAACTAAAGCACATTTTTTCACTTTACTGTTGACAGGATATACATATGTCTGTCAGGTTACTGATGTTTTATTTCAGAGGAAATGGAACATTTCCTCTGAAACCTGTATGTAGCTTTTTTTAGTTTAGAGACAATGTCGACAATTCTGTTTCATTTAAAGTCCCTCTCATCACAACAACAGCCCAAAGCCGTAGATTTCCAGCATTTGTCCAAATCAACAGTGGAACGATAATCATAGCTCTACAGTGGTGGGAGCTACTCAAGGTTTTCTGGCTGCCTTTTGTCCTTGCGCTGCTCTTTGTGCAAAATCTGAATCTTCCTCTTGGATATTTTCGGAGAGAACAGTGGGCCGATCAGATTGCCCGAGCACAAAAGAGGGGCTGATTATAGCCAGACGCTGTGCTCTTTGCAGCAGAGGAAGGGAGAGAAAGAGGGGAAAAAAGAGGCTGGAGAGCAGGGTTACATGGGGGAAATTTGGATTTGTTTTTTTGCCTGAAGGACTTCACTGTGGAACACTTGTGTAGACCAGAGACAGTGCAAGGCATGTGTTTTGACCAGCCTCAAACACGTGCCCCTCACACTGGGAAGCCCCTCTGGTGTGCGTGTTACCCTGCTGTGTGCCTTTGGGTGGCAGGGCCTAGACAAGTGGTTTGGGGTTTTCATCTGACGTGCACAGCAAAATCTCACAACACACACTCGTGTAATATAAGAGAAACAGTTGGGCTGGAATAATGCCTGTATTGTTTGTTGATTTTGGCCGAGTTGACCGTGTGTCATTTTATCCCCTGTCCTTCTCCAATATGATCAAATAAAAATTCCCTCTTCTTTTCATGAGCTATTTTATGTTCTTCACCTTTACTCCCCTCAGATGAGCTGATACAAATGACAAGGAAGTTATTGAGAATTTGTTTCTGAAGGGCATGGGGTAAACAGAAACTATCTGTGCACCTGGGGTCTGCATGAAAAAGTGAGAATAGTTGGTCTTAACTATTGTATCTGTGGGTTCAATTTTCCGACTATGCCTGCTCCGGAGCAGGTTCAGTTCAGACCAGAGGGTTTCAAAATGTGAGGTTTAGAAATCATAGAAATAAGACGCTCTGTCTAACTCCAGAACTTGCCTTAGAATAATCGGGTTTTTAGTTTTTCTTCAGTATCAAAGTCATCCAATGATAGTTCATTGTACATCCATGGACACAGTGCAAACAGGATGGTTTGTTAGCAAACTCTGAAAACTTTTAATGCATAACTCACTGACTACATGATGACACACTTCCTGTTTACATCCCCCCTGTAGTTATAAAATATTACTAATGGATTCTACAGTAATTAAAACTGTGTGTTCCATTCTACTTTGTTAGCAGGGACAAACTTACTTACTGCTTTTATTCAGAATAAGTATGTAATAAAAAGCACCAAAATGTCGCTATGGAAAATAATACTGAATATGTTCACATGAACTTGCACATGGCAGGATAGGAAAATCCCAGCTTTGTGATACCAGTTATGCACGATTTCCAGTGTTGGACTGGTTAAGGCGTTCAACCCAAGAGGCTCAGAATTAGTAGAACTTTCTTTGTGATACAGTCTTAACTTCTCTCCATCTGCACAGCTGTTGATACTCTGTGGCTAAGAGGACACTGTCCATCAGCCAGCCTGTCTACTGTCTAATTGATGAGCTGCTGCAGAGATTCACGCAGAAAATAAACACACACAAACACACACACCAATGCTTCCGCTTCTTCTTACAAAGTGCATCTAAAATTAGTGCTTCTACGCCACTGGAACAGAGGACATAAAGATGAGGAAAGCTGCACTTTTCACCCCTTTTCCTTTATATTATTCAAGCTTTTCAAACTCTACATAATCACCATGGTGACACTTAACACACCATTTACTTTAGAACCATGTTGGTTCATTGCTGAGGTGTCTTTAGAAAATCATACTATAGAGTACTTAATTGTCACAAAACTCTCAGAACCCTTCTCTTGTATGCCAATAGATTAGTTGGTGTCATTCCTTTTTAGTGTCCACTAACCAAACTGTGTCATTGGAGCCGGGCCTTGGCAGATTTCCTGTTTTTTGAGGGAATGTTTTTAGTTACGTGTGAAACCAATGAGAGTGAGAGAGATGAGGAAAAAGAGAGCAAGAGAAGTACACAAGAGAAAGAATAACATCAACCAGATGTCCTCAATCCAATTCTGGAGTTGTCAAATTTCACATTACCTCATAGACTTGGACATACACGGGGAGGGAGAGGAAAAATAACCTTGTGTGTAATATTACTTATTTTTCAGAGATACTATATTTAAGCGCCATCGGATGGCCAACACTGTGTGCTAGGAACTGGCTAATGGTGACCTCAGTGCTGCGAGAGGCCTTTTGAAAGATCTCATCTGTTTTTTCTCTGTACATTACATTTCAGAACACTTCTTAATGCGTCTTCTACCTCATTATTTTTTACTTTAATATTCCTCTATATCATTTTACCTTTCGGTGGTATGCTGGTTTTATCTGTTATAAATTACCTGCTCATGTTTGCCTTGATGTGGTTGTCAAAGATCTTTGCTTGAACTGCTGTTAGAATGTTATTAAAAGAAGGTTTGGCATTGTAACTTTACTGTTAGTCACTCTGACTTGGTTTCTTTGTTGCCGTTTACACAACAGAGGTATGGTTTGGTGCTTGGCTCATCCCCCCCCACCCCCCCCTTTAATCATTGGTTTCAGCGTGTCAGTCAAACCTTTCGCCACCCTGTTCATTGTCACACTGTATGTCTGACAGCAAATATGTAGCTGCTTCAGTGTGCCCACGCCTCCCTGTGAATTTTCCTGGTAAGTAAAATCTCCCTTTGAAACAGCACCACCTCTTCTGTGTTTGATTATGAAGGGGGCTATATTTAGCTGCTCCTTGGCAGTGGCTTCTTCTGCTTGATTAAAGCTAGGAGAAGATTTGCCTGGTGGCTTTGGCGCACGCTGGCTGACTGGCTGAACGACAGAATGAATGGCAGGCTTCCTGGTTGGTTGGTTGGTTGGTTGGATGGATGACTGGGCGTCTGAAAGATGAGATAACTCTTGAGGAACTCTTGAATGCTGCACAATACAGCCACTTTACCAAACAAAAAATCCCAAATCATTTTTTTTAAGCATAACTCTTGCCAAAATGCAACCTAGGGTCTTTTTGTGAATGTACCCAAGTTAAACTTTCATTTGAAGGCTACATTAGGACTGAAGTACCACTTTTAAGACTTACCATATTACCCTTTTACCATATTACCCTACCATATATGGCCTTTTGAATGGGAGTGCTAGGGACACCTCTATGATGGCATCAAAATAGCTATTTTTAAAGCACTAAGAAGGCTTGAGTCGACACAACATGAAACTTTGCTCAAAGTATCACCGGGGCTCTACACATGAACTCCAGCATTGAGAATTGAGTTTGCGTGCACAGAGTTTACTAAAAAAGGTTTGAACAACTCACTTAGCTGTTGTTTATGCTCGCCACCATCTTTGTCAGTCAAAGAGAATGCAAATGGACAGACTTCATAGGAGGAAATGTCATTGTTATATGAAGCTCCTTTTTTAACTACAATTTCAATATTGTTTTTCACTAACGACAAATTATCACTGCATTTATATAGAACTAAGCTTTAGGAGCATTCCATAATTACTCTCCTCCCTCATATATTTTTGACTTGCTAGACGGACGGAGCCCGGAAAAAGCAACAGCTAAGTGAGCCTTTCTTTTCAGTGAACTCTGTGTACACAAACACTGTGCTCAATGCTGGAGTTCATGTGTAGAGCCCCTGGTGATACTTTGAGCAAAGTCTCATGATGTGTCAAACCTTCTTAGTGTTTTAAAAATGTTGATTTTGATGATCATAGTAGTGCCCCTAGCACTTCCATTCAAAAGGCCATTTGACCGAAAAAGGATAATACAGTCAATCTTAAAAGTGGCGCTTCCATTCTAATTAGGCTTTTAAACGAAAGTTTGACTTTTGTACATTCACAAAAAGACCCTAGGTTTGCATTTTGTCAAGAGTTACACCTTAAGGTGGCACTTTCAGTTTCGGAAATCGAGGACACAAAGGCAATATAAACAAAGGATGAAAAAAAAACAACAAGAAGGGACACAAGTCAAGGACACAAGTATGATGCACACTTGAAATGTCTCTCTAAGCCAAGTCGCAAATGTGAGTGCCTCAGCTCAACCCACAAACTCATTACATCAGTGTGCTGTTGGCTTCCAAGCTTTTATCTATTCACCGCACAGCCTATCATAATGCATTATTTATACTCTGGCTGTAAAGGTCAGTGGCGATGACGTGTACGTCTCTAAATGGGGATATCAGGATGGCGATTATATGGAAGGGAAGCCTGCATGAATGTAAATCCTACAGTGATATTGTCTTCCTGGGATATTAAAAGCAATGCAGGAAAAATATCAGAGTGACTCCTTCCCCCACTGCAGTTGCATTCATTTTGTTTATTGCAGAAAGCAAACAAATGTCTTAAATGCCTCTCGACCAGCTTGCATCATTGTGGGCTTGACTGGCCCCGCTCTCAGCTCTTAGTGGTTTCTGTTGTTGTGGAGTTATGATTGCTGAGGCAAAGGTGATCCTGTTGGCTGACAATCATCACTGACCACTGAGTAATGGGCAGTCTCCAGCTGTCATTCCAAGATGCAACTGGTCTGAAGTGCTGGGACTGTACCACAGACTGTCATCTCTATAAACGGATATCTGCATATGAATGCAGAATCTGCAGGCAACGGGACAAGTTTTTGGTATCAAAAGTGTTTTATAGTCTGACGACGATTTAGCTTTTTATTAGCTTTTTTTATTTATTTATCTGCATTCATGTACAGATATCTGTTTTATTGAGACATTGTCTCTTAACTCCTGTGTACAAAATATACTGTATATACTTGTATTGTTCTTCATACAAACATTTGTATTGTTTAGTCAAAACAGCCTATAAGTAATAATATAAATTATACTGTGTATGTATATTATACATATAGAAATATGTTTGTTAAATACAACAAATAAAATCTGCGCAGCCTTATCACATTTTGCCACACTGTGAATTGAATTCAAAGGAAATATAAAAGTTGTCATGAACACTGTTCTGCTCCTCTAACAGAGATCATAAAACAGCATATGACAACAAATGAACAGCTAAAGCAGTTGTGCCGCATGTCATATTTAATTGATGTTGCTTTTAAACGACTGCTCCGAGGGAAAGATGTCTAATGTTTTTGTCTTTGGCGAATCTCCTGTGGGTGGGACTAAGACGAGAGGAGAGGAATGCACAAACTGGGAATTGGGAAAGGGCTCAAGAATCTACAGCAATGCAAGCAGCTCTGTAAGGGTTAAAGGTATACTCACAACAGTGGTGCTTTGAGCTAAATGCTAATGTAAACCAGAGAGAGAGAGATTTGTTTCTTCTCCTTTTCTATGTCATGTGTCTGTCTGTCTCTTTTGTCATTTACAAGAGGAAGTTCCAACTGTTCAACCACAACAAAGAAAATGTTGAGTCATCAAGCAGATGCAATCACTTCAAAAAGGAGACTCAATTTACCTGTTTACCTGACAAAAAAAAATGACACCACCCAAACTAGCAGTTTGTTCGACCAGTAGTGCAGTGGTGTTTTTCGTAACACTAGATTTGGTTTAATAAACACGCTAGCAAAGCAACCTAGTACTAAAAATAAGCACAGCAGAAATGTCATACAGTTTGGACCACATGTTCAGTGTTATATCTTTTAAAATGACAACAGAAATAAACAAGTTTGCATCTGAAGGCTAAGGTATTGTGAACTGCAGACTAGAAGTGTGTTTGTAAAACGTTAACGTTTGCAGATCTGCATTGTCTCGAGTGTGAGGATCATACATCCTGCTAAAGCTACAGACAGTGACTGACTCGGCCTTAGTGATTACACTCCCTCCCTCCCTCTCTCTCTCCCTCTCTCTTCCTCCAGACCTCCTAAACGGAGCCCAGGAGAAGTGCGATCTGCCGCCTTTGGAGGGTTTCCCTCACTGCGAGGACAAGGTTAAGGTAAATCACACATCACACAGACAGACTTTCCACCCCACTCCCTGTGTCTGTTTATCGGTCTAAGAATAGGTCATTTTGAAATCAGTACAAGAAGAAATAGGTAGCAAGAAAAATAAACAGCACCAGCTCCAGAAATTTCACCTACATAAACAGACAAGATGGCATCAAACTCACATGCCCACACTTTGTTGACTGACAAAAGCTGTTCTGGGAAGAGCAGAGCAAAAACACTACAACAATGATCTAATTTTCTTACCGCCAACAGTCCATGTGTGGGAATATTACACTTCAGACTTCAGGTTTAATTTCACTTTTAGGGGCAATGAGGCCTGAGCGAGCCCACACACAAGTTCCTACACACAAATAACAATTTTCTGTGTGTTTATGTGTGTTGGTCTCCCTGGAGCTGGTATCATACACACCATCTGCTCCGCCAGTCCCAATCCTCCACCGATACTGTGAGCATTTCCAACTGGGCGGCAGGCGATGCCAAAGTCTGCTGGAAACACGCATCCCTAGAGCTCTTAGGTTGACTTTTAAACAAATGTAGTACAATCTCCATGCCTCCCTTCACAATCCGAGCAACTCTGATCCAATCCCATCTGCTGGGTCTCCCCTCTGTGAACAGTTTTCAAAACTTGATTTTATATCACCCTGTGTGTTGCTCCCTTAGGTTACTGTTAGTCAGCATGCATGAACTAAGCAGGATATCAGTCAGTCCACATCTTGGTTCAACAGCCCTTCCACTTTGCATGTATCCCAGCATGCGGCTTGTCATTCACGACAATGCCAAAAAATTGCTAGGGATCAAATCAGGAGAGGGGGGATACTGCAGCACCTTCTACCCTTGACCCCTTTAGTGTTTTGGTATTATTTATTTTTTGGAAGATTTATAAAAAAAAGCATGTTGTTCTGTCTTTGTCAAAACTGCCATTTTCACATTGATTTATTTTCCACACATTCACACATGAGCACTACCCCAGATCCACCTCCCTCTTTTCCTGTTGGCAGCTGAGCAGTTCCGCTGGATGACTTGCACATGTATTTGATGAAAGGGAAATAGTGTCTCTTTTATTTTCAAACCCCAGATTTTCCATGTCATTCCAGGGATTGAAGGCAGTGACTTTTAGGTCTCAATCCTGCTTCTCTAAGCTCAGAGCCTTAAAAGACAGCCTAGACTATTTCCATGAGGATAGTGAAAACTAGCAGCTCGTGCTATAGGTTTTGCAACTGTGCATTATGTATTCCGTGAGCTTCACACCCCGCCCACACACCACAGTCACTGGTAAACATCAACTTGACTTTTTTGTATCCATCTAAAGAGCTTTATTATTAGAATTAAAAAAGCTCCACATGACTGTTTGGCTGTCAGTGTGAATGGCAGAGAAGGGTTACTTAACAGCCGCTGAGAAAATACATTTGACTGCTATTAGCTTGCATAGGGCTCATATATTTTACAGATATTAAAGTCGTCGGTGGAGGGGATGATGTGGGTGAGAATGTATGTGGGGTTGAGATTTAATCTTTCCTTTTCCTCTTCTTCCTCAGTGGATGAAAGAGATGTGGCGCTCAGACTCCTGCTATGGCAACTACGGTGTGGATGGATCCACATGCTCCTTCTTTATCTACCTCAGCGAGGTGAGCCGTGTTGGTGTGTGTGTGTGTGTGTGTGGGTGGGTGTGGTTATTGAAGCTGTCTAACTAGGTTTCTAAATACTAAAGTGTCTCTGCGTTTTCTCCCTCTGACCTGGGAACATAGGGAACGTAGAACAAAATCAACACGGACTGCATACATGTGTGTAATAGTAACATGCGTGTATTGTGCATTTGACCATTACATTATTAAATTGGTCTAGCTATATCAATATATAGACTTTTCAGTTTTTTTTTGTTTGACATAATGCAATAGAGGAATGGTAAAGGAAGATCAGTCACCAGTCAAGGTTCTATTCAAATGTAATGCAACAGAATTTCCATAAGATATGCAAATGAATGAACTAATGCAAAACACTCAAAAGGTTTTAAAAGATTAAATTCAAAGGGAAACAGAAAAAAAAAATTCTGGCATACAAGCAGTCTGCTAAACCTAAATGATAGCCAGCCTGGCAATATTTTATATTTTTGTTATTGTCAATAAATCCCATGAAAAGACCAAAACCAACAGTTTGAATCACAATCAGAATACTTTATTGATCCCCTCAGGGAAACTATTTAGTTGCAGTTGCTCACAGTCCCATTCAAGGTAAAATAAGAGGAAGTCAAAAAGTGTACACAGTAAATAAGTAACATATCTACAATAACACAAGTTACAAGTCAGATTAGGTCAAAAAGATTTTCAATGGATTGCACACATTCTATTGTTGTGCAGTGTCAGTATGAATACAAGCACACAACATTTTTGCTCATGTAGCTGATAAGTATTGCAAGAATTATTATACATAATTGTCCAAGAATATTGAGATGTGATGTGGGGGTGCGTGCTGTGAGACCAGTTTTAACTCTTAAACATGTGACACTGAGGGAGGAGTTCTATAGTTTGATGGCCACAGGCATGAATAACATCCAAAATTCAGTGAAGTTCTATGGCGCAGAGGATTAAGATAGATCAGGCTTTAATAGACAGTTACATGCAGTGTGTGCTGGTTTTGGTCTTTTCATGAGATTTGTTGACAAAAAGTGTTTCTATCAAACTTCCTAAAGGCCATATTGCTGGAACTGTGATGGGAACGTGAGCATATAACATTTTAATAATTTAGCTTCTGCACCTGTTAGTCATAGTAACTTACAGTGAGTACAAGAGTAGAGTAAGCTGCGATTACTGCAACACAGTAGCACATAATGGGAGGTTCAGAGACCACTCTGTCACCTGAGAACGATCATATAACAATGAAGTGCTAAAAATAGGAGCAAAGGAGAGAGGCAGATAGGATTTTATATTTAATGAGAGCAAATTAGAATGTGTTAAAAAGGCCGGTGTGGGAGAAAGAAGAAGCAATTCAGTGGGGAGGGAGAGGAGGAGTGGTGTGAGGTACTTCTAGAAGAGAGTTTTCAGCCTACGAGGCAAGACGTGGAATGACTTTGCTACCATGCCTAGTCTACATATCCTTGTCAAACAGGAAAAGCCCTCCTGACCGACATGGGCAAGTCATGCATTATTGACGAGCACTAACGTATAGAAGCTTGTGTTCTTTCAAGAGACACTTTGAGACTTTTCATTTTGCATGATATGTCTTTGCTAGACCAGTCAACATGGCTAGAATTCATCCATTTATTGTCGCTGATCATTTATTGTCATTCACCCCTGAGAACCAAGCTGAAATTTGTTCCGATAAAGAGCTCTGCTTCCCATGAGATGTGAGTTATCATTTCAAAGATCCTTAATAGATCTTAGCCATGATTAGCATTCTGTTTGATTTTAATTCTTTAAGTGTGTCTCTCCCTGTTCTCTACTGGGAAATGTTGTTTAATCAAGTGCTGATTCAAGTGAGAATCATGATTCTCCTTGTTCAATGGCAGGATATTTTATTTTCTGAAAAGTAACATTTTAGTCATAGCTTCAGCCCCGGGAAGGTCAGTTAGGTAGCTTGTTATGAATATTGTATATAAGCTGAAAGCATGGCAGTGAACAAAGAAGGCACACAGAATGCCCGGCCTAAATAGAAGTTAGATGGACAACAGCAGAATCCATTAGGGAAGTGGATCCTTTTCTTGCTTGTTCATATTCATTCAGTGTTTATGAAACAGGGATGCTTTACACAAAACACATTTGCTATTAAGACCTGCAAAGATTGGAAACAGATGCATGTTCTCTCTGCAAGTCTTGATCTAATCTGCTAATCTTACAACCCTCAACCTCCACTCACGGTTGCCATGGCAATTTGCATGTATTTTCATTTAGAATCTGCAAATCTGTGTGGCTCGTCTGTTATAAGCAGACACACAAATACACGTCCTTTGCCATATAATTCATATCCGTCAACCACTACATTAACCTTGCGAAGAGGAAAATCAGAGAGGGCAACATATCATGATGGATGTCGGCTGCAGAAGGTCAAGGCTCTCTCTCTCTCTCTCTCTCTCTCTCTCTCTCTCTCTCTCTCTCTGTGTGTGTGTGTGCACGTGCCTTGTGCTGTGAGAAGGAGGATAAACACACCTACCTTATCTTTAAGCTGTAGCGTTGACAGAGCAATATTTAGACTGCTGTTACTGAGATAGGCAAGACACACACATACTCCATATTCCTCTCTGTAGTTAAACACGAGAGGAAGGACATGCTTAGGCAGAGAAGTGGAAGTAGAGCACAAAACGGACACTTGATTAACATCAGATGTAATCCTGCTAAGATGGGCCAATATCCCACTTTTTTGTCCCGTATGGGCATTTACAACGGTGCCACCCACACACACACACACACACACACACACACACACACACACACACACACACACATACATACATACATACATACATACATACATATATACATACACACACTGTAGGAAGTGAGACTTCTAATGAGTTGTGCTATATTTCCTCATAAACACAGCCTTCATTGCAGGATGAATACACATTTGCAGTTCCAGTTTTTTTCAGAAAAGTTTAGTGGAGAAAACCAATTAGTTTGCGCTCCATTGCTCTCCAGACATGTGCAACATGGAATCAGATCTAATTTAGCTGCCCTTTATGCAAATCAGGGGAAGGGCTGCTCATTCACACCTGTAGTCTTAGAAGATACCCTGCTAAATTATAAAGCGTCATTAAAACATAATATTTAGTTAATATCCCCCTATATCAGTTCCTGAACATGGATTAGCTGACTTATGTGTGTGTGCGCTTCTGTGTCACTAAATGTCTGGTATGTTTTCTAAAGTGGACACTTCTTAGTTGTTTTTGTGTTCGGTTAACAGTGAGCAGAAACTGAAAATGTTCCAGTAAAGTAAAACAGTATTTTTGATTTCATAGGTGGAGAACTGGTGTCCTCGCCTGCCTTGGAGGATAAAGAACCTCAATGAAGATTTAGACAGGAGGGGACAGGTGAGAAACAAAGCAAACAGCTCCTATTCACTGTAAAAAAATAAAGTATTAAAGTATTAAGTAAAAAAAGACATTTCAACTACCTCCACTGCTTTGGAGAGCAGCATTTCGAGGGCTTTCATCGTAGGCATGAGTACCAGGATAGCTAATGGTCTCTTCGCACTACTTCGCTGTTAGTTAAAAAAAAACACACACACACACTTAGCACCTTTTACTAGAAAAAAATTTGATGTATTTGGGTGTCACATTTTAAGTGTCAGGGTTGTGGTCCAAATGGCTTGAATGTATTAATTTTAAAGAGGCTTGCATGTGTGTGTGTGACAACTCCAGACTTTGTGACAGCAAGTTTTTCCATTAGCATATATTTTTAAACTGAGCCTGTCTCAACATTAAGTCCCACTCCATCATCCTGACAACACATAAGAAAATGACATTTGACACCATTTAATGGGCTGTTTAATTATAAGAAACACTTGCTCACAAAATATATAATTCTTTTAAATGGCGCAAAATGGCAGTAAAGTGTGAGAGGTAATTTCTACTGCAGTGTGTATAATCATGTTTTTAAACAAGGCAGCAAATGAACAAGAAGGCTGAAGCTGATCCACAGCACCAACATGCCTCGATGGCATAAAAGAGTCGAGCAGCTTTCGTAGACCAAATCCGGGAGTGACGGGACCTTGGGATAAATCTGGAATAATGATCTTCTATCCCTGCCAATGCACCAGCTCACTCAAATCCCACTTAGAGCGCCTCTCTGGGCCGTCAGCCTCGTGCACAGTCCACCGTATCAGCGTTCCTCGAAAAACACCCCCCCCCCCCCTCACTCTGCTGTGGGTGAATCAATATTATAAGCACTCTTTATCCCCTCTCTGGATGCATCTACCAGAGCCCTCTGTGGAGGGAGATGCCATTTGACAGGCTTTGGAGATTTTAATTCAGGCCCAGGAAGTGATTTCCTGTCGTGATGAGGGATGCTAATGCGCTGCAACAGCCTTGTTTCAGCCACCTTAGCAGCTGGTAATGGCACTGTGGTTTGAGGTTTGTTGGTTTCGCTCACCCACTCTGTCTCATTTACTGCTTCTCTTCTTTTCCTTTCTTTTCTTTCTTCTGTTCTTTGATTTCCATGTCTGAAATACACAAATTAAAAGTATTGATATGTTCCCCTTTATAATGCTCTGTGTGGAATTCAGATGAGATATAGTACAGTGTAGTGTGGTTCAACAGTTGACACAGTTTCACTTCAACTTCCCGTTAGTCACCACTCCTAGAACACAGGATGCGCTTGGCGCAACACACTGTTAGATGTTTTACAGCTGGATTTGGTTTTGGACATAATGTCCATAAATGCATCCTACTGTTTTTGATTATAAGTCCTCTCCTCTCCTCTCCAAAGCCTTCGTACAACTGAGCTAGAAAAGGTGTGACTGATGTATTCACTTCTTTCAGACTACACAGCCAGAGCTCACGTTTGCGTAAGCTCATTTGCCCTCAATAAATGATTTCCTCTGTAGATGTCTCTCCGACTGTTTATGATGGTTATTATCACCTCAACAAAATTACTAGATGTCCAGCTTAAGTGATTATAGAGGTTTCTTGGACAAATAGGGCACATGCAGGCAAATGCAACGTATTCAACATCCACTCATCCACCCATTTATCTATAAACCATCCCTGCTTCCATCTGCCAATCTAAGGTGGTAAAATTTAAGATTTAGGCAGTTTAGATTAACCTTTTATCCTTTAGCATGCAGTGTTTGCCTTTGAGCTGGGGCTCAAAGATCAACTTTATTGTCCCACATTGTGGGATATTTGTCTTGGGCACTTAACTCATGCTGCAGCCATAATAAAAACAAACAAACACAGACCGCATGTACAAACAACAAATACTGTACAATACCTTACCAAAGGCCGTACTATGTCCCTGATGGTGTATATAAAAGCTCTTCTAGAAGGGTCTCCCTCCAGGAAAAAGGCCCTTTAGCCATTTGGAAAATGCAGTTGTCAATATTGCAATTATAAATTTGATTAGATACATTTTTTAGGGTCCCCATGGAGTTACGTCATGGCAGCAGCAGAAGAAGGGTGAAAGCACTTGAAACAAACAGTTATTTCAGATAACAAAGCAAGCAAGAGGATAACAAATTGAACATACTTAGAGTGTCTTTACAGTGTCTTTAGATTAGATTTACAGTTTTAAAATGAATAGCTTACTCCGAACATTATCTGGTGTACAGGTGGAGGTACAGTACAGCAGTAGCATAGATACAGTACATATAATGTTTCAAGTATTCATGTGTCTCCGTGTGCAGGCGGAGGTCCGGACCAGTTTTGAGGAGCTTTACCGCGTGATGTCACAACGAGAGGAGTTCCGCTGGATGATGCTGAGGATCAAACGCATGGCTGAGCCGTGGGTCAGCGCCATCCGCTCGCTGGCTGCCAAGCAGAACCTGGCCCGGCGTCGGAGGAAGAAGGTATGACGTACAGTGCTTAGTCGGACAAAGGGATAAGCAGGCAAAGCAAAAACCTATTAGAAACAGTGTTTACAATTTTGACTGGAAAGCTTTTGTGAGCTGGATATACTCTTGATGTAATTAACGCATCAGGTGGAGACAGAATACCATATACAATTGTCACAGCCATCAGACACCCACAAAAACAGTGTAATTCCAAATTTTCATTACTTATTTGGACGATCTCCTACTCTCATAAAAATATATCACAACTGGTCAAATTCTAAAAATGAGAGGAATACAAACCTTGTAAGAACTTTCTGAAAACATGTAAACATACACACCGCCCCACTTTTGTTTAGGGAAGAAATGGTGGTGGGAGTGGGCTGACATGGATATTCCATTGTGTCCAAAGTTGGCAGCTCCTAACACTGAATAATCCACACGTTCCACTGACCATGTAAATAATTCACATCACATTCCCGTGATACCTTGGTGCTGATGCAAAGCAGCGTCCTCCCTTAACAAAGCAGAGAGTTCAAGAAAAGAGATCTATCCATCTATCTGATATTCCACCTATCCTACCTTCCTGTTCTGTGTGTCAGTTTAATCCATTTAGTCTATAATTAAACAAAGAATGTTGTTCTCTTCAGATACTTTCAAAGCTAGGTCTTTATTTCAGATGCTAATCTCTTTTGGATATTAATCCGCACATATTAATCCTTGACTAATGTGCGCTAGGACTGGGTTTGGCTGCTATTACTTCCTACTCCTGCTGTGGAACACTGTGTTCCCCTCAGCAGCTGAAAAACTGTGTGTGTGTGTGTGTGTGTGTGTGTGTGTGTGTGCGTGCACGTGCGTCCGCTAGCTGCTGTTGCACTAATGCACTATTGCACTCGCAATAATCTACAAAAGGACTGACAGTAAATTGTGGATATTCCTAAAAACAAAACAAAAAGAACCCCCTAAAAAATCTCTCTTGAATGCAAAGTAAATTCTACGCTACATAATTTAGAGTGTCACTTATTCAATTCCATACCTTTTTTCCTTTCATTAGATCCTGGTGCACTTGGGCCTGCTGACTAAAGAGTCGGGCTTCAAAATAGCAGAAAACGCCTTCAGCGGTGGCCCATTGGGAGAGTTGGTCCAATGGAGTGATCTCATAACCACGCTGTACCTGCTGGGCCATGATGTTCGCATCTCAGCCTCCCTGGCGGAGCTTAAAGAGTCAGTACCAAACACACTAAGAACTATGATATTCCTTTAGTGAATACTCCCCATTTATTACGAGTTAGACTTCAGGATGCATAATTTCAAAAGATCCAACTTTCTTTAGTGCTTGCTTTAGTCAGAGTAGACTTTAAGCCAAACAGCCTGAGCCAATGAAAATGATTGTTGTGTATCCTGATGCTTTAGGTCAGATATAAATGTTTGAGAGGGAAGAAACGCTTATTTCCAAGCAACAGGTTTGCATAATTTTTGCTGCATTAGCGCTGTATGCTTTAAATGCAACCCTTGATGAACTTTTGTTTACCAGCTTTTTTAACATTTAGGTTAACCAATTAGCTTTTAGGATTCAGTTAAATATGATTGTATATTTGTTAATTGACTGAAGGTAAACAAATGTTTCTCCCATGTTATTTGTGAAATATTTAGTAGTTTTTCCAGGTAGAAAAAGGCTGCTGCCCTGACTCAACTTGTCTAGTGGGTGCATACTATTTGACATGGATATAGAGCTGCTGTGGTGCCGAAAAGTAATCTGGCCTTCTAGCCTCACATCCTCACCATGTCAGGGAGGATTTTTTTTTTTGCTCCATGTTAAGAAAAAAATACATTAGTTAGTACCTAGTCAATACATTTGGCCATAGTTTTTACATATCTGGCTATGAGAAAGTTATTTCCAAACTTCTCTCCCCAGGATCATGCGCAAAGTCATGGGGAACAAGTCCAGTTGCCCGACTCAGGGTGACAAGGTGGTTGAGCTCATCTACATTGACATCGTGGGCCTCACCCAGTTTAAGAAGACACTGGGACCTTCCTGGGTCCACTACCAGTAAGTCCATTTATATCCACAGACCAGCTTCTGACTATGAGTGATGCATTCCCTACATGGCCACACAATTCTCTGCAGTTTGAACAGTTTGGGGTATTGAACATGAGAGATTTCTGTATTTGTGTTCTTGTCTGCATTCTCACTGGTTTGGAGTGGGCAAAAAATGTGATGTCACAATCTTCCAAGCACCAGTCTGGATTTACCAACATTTTTACCAATATAAGATGACAGTTGTGTGGTTGTTTGCTTAAGTTGCCAGCACTGTCAATCAAATCACAACCACACAGTCCTGATGAAGCCTTTTAGCTTTGTTTTTTAGTGTTAAACTCTTAATAAACAATATAGAACTTTAAATGTAATTGTTGCATATTTAGTTGTGACTTTTTAATGTTATAGAAACGTAAGAGAGAGCTGTAGGCCCTTTCACATCAACACAGTTGCAGTTGCAATTGCAGCTCTGATTGAGCCGGTGACGGTTAATTATTGAATTCAGCAATTTGAACATTTATCTTACCTTGTGCTGTCAACTGCCAACTGTGGTTTAACAGCTTGTCTCACATTTACAAAGGGCATCGGGTTGAGGCTTGTCCAGCACTTGCTTGGACAATGAGTCTATTTTCTGCTCAAACGTGACCTCAATTTCCCAAAAGGCCGCAGTAGAAACTATTGTTCGCGATGTTTCAAGTCTATTCCTTCTCCGATTGCTCCGCTGAGGACTGTGGATGAGGCCTTCCCGGGTTGTTTTGAAAAAGCTCTCATCCACGCCGACTGACAGGAAAAGAGAAGAAACAATAAGTCTGCGGGCACTAATGGCCCCGCTGGTTCCTCCTGCTTGTCACCAGGTTTTGTTTGTCTGCGACATAACACCTTATACTGCATCCGCTCTCTTTGTGCTCTGAGGAAATTGATTCAGCCTCAGGCATCGTGTAAGGTCCGGATGCTGTTTTCTGCATTATTAGTCCTACCATTATTAAACACTTATCTCAAAGCACTTAGTGTCACTTTGCTTTGTGAAAGAGGACATACACTGCAGGTTGGAGACATTTTTCTGTACTCTCACTAAGTAAGTAACCTAGTGTCCTTTGTGGAACCATTTCCCCTTGATTGTATTTCTCATACAGGAAGGCAGGGTGAAGGATATCCTAAGCTCAGAACATGCCAGATTTGTTTGCATATCAGATCCCAAGCAATAAACTGTCATTGTTGCATTTTTCTGGTTTATTCTTTGTGTTTGGGGACAACGCAACCACGTCTGTCAGGCCCGTTTGTGATTTAATGTGTTTTGTTATTGCCCCAGTCTTCTGGCTATCTGTCTTACAGTGCTGTATCACTGTGTTTCATACTACTCCGGAGGAATGGGAATGCTCTGAGCCATTGTTTTCTGGATATATACTAGAGCCAATGTTGCCCTATTGTTCTGTTTCATTTAATCCTTTCATCCCATAACTGAATTGGGCAATGCGCTTTCATCTGCATCAGCGAGCTGCACAACATGTGCCAGTGTATACCAGTTCTACATTTGGTGTTAAAGGAAATAGTGCAGAAATGAAACTGGACAAATGACAAGTGAGGCTTTTGCTGCATGTGCCCACAAGTTTGATTTCATCATTTTTCTTCTGACTTCTGTTTCCATTTGATAATTTCTCACTTTCTTTTTCCAGAAACGTTTTTTTTACACAACACTGCCGTATTGCAGCGGTGTGATTTCATGCCACTGGCTTCCACTCACCCACAGTGTCAGTTGTTGTGTCTGTGGTTTTCCATTCTAGCACGGCACGTATGCAGGTTATGATATGTTGCAGATTTACCCCTCATAATGTGTGTTAATTATTGAAACAATGGGTTTTAAAGTGAAGACAGAAGAAGAAAAAAGCAAACTTCTCACTTCTAGTCGGCCACGGTGAATTCCTTCTGGCTGAAATGACAATTGTCCCGCGCAGATTTTATTTTTAAATATTATTTTAAGCTAGCTAGCTGACTAACTCAGTGAATATTTTAATCCTGGAAGGAATTTTTCTAACAACTTGTCCAACCACAATGTAATGCTAGGTTACTAGTGTAGTTACTGTTCAGCCAGCCATGCTAATGTTTGCGGCGTATGTTGCTGCAGGCGATTGGTTCAGGGGAAAGGTGTAGCAAACAGGTAGTTGATCAGATGACTTGTGTAAAGGAGAAAGGTAGCTTCTGAAAAGAAGTGTCAGATTAATGCCATTTTGAGATAATCCAATGCCACAAGGCCGGTTATCAAAAAATGTCTGCAGAATAAAGTTTGTGCTCCCCCGACGTGTCATTTTCTCTATTCTCCATTCAGATAGACGTCTGTGTCATGGTTTTTAAAACGTTGTTTTCCTTTTGCGTTTTTTAAACTAGGCTCCGAGTTATAGCGTACAACTAAACATGTACTATAAAGAGACAATGCAGACAATTGTTCTGTTAAATAATAATAACAATTTTGTGTCTCATCTGTTATTACCATTAAACTGTTGTTTTTTTTAGATGCAAAAAACAACAACATTATATTGGCATTATATATGATGATATTATTATATTGGCCATCGTCCGTCTTGCTGTCTAAATATTGGCAGGTTAAAGTCTTATGAGTAGAATACATTTTCATTATCATATGTTATTAGCTGGATGACAATCAGGATAAGATAATAAGTAACAAATTATAGTATACCTTTCCCAGCTCCATGGTGCCCTTGTAAAGTTTTTTTTTACAGAACTAAACCTTGATGTTGGGCAGTTGTTCAACTTAATGTTTTTTATAAGACCCATTATTAACTCATATGTCTGTTTATCATGCAGCTGTTGTACTGAGCTGTTAGCCTCAGGGTTGTACAGACATATAACAACCCCTTAGGTAGATTCATATAAAACAGAAATTCCCATTTGATATCTCCTGTTTCTTAATGACCCATATGGGACCAATTAATTTATGGCTTATGTTATATGAGAGATAATTATGGCAGAACAGAAAGCTATCTTTTACAACAGCTTTGGTTATACACTATCAATTTGGGATCATTTTAGGTGGATTGCATTATTGTGAAATTGCACGTCTACTTTGGCAACAACATCCTCACTCAGCCCACTTCAGTTCAGTTGTGATATAGCGGCAAGTGCTACAAAGTGCATGTTTGTTGAGCTGAAAAACATCAACTCCTGCAATATTACGACGCCCACCGTCAACTCACTGGACTCTGAATATATGCTGAAAGCCTCATTGCGGTCCATATCTACATCGTGCTATAGTTCCAGCAGCACTTCACCATCTGTTGAGGGTAGATCTACTGGGGACAGATGAGGGTTGTTTTTCTCCGGAGCGAGTGAAGAAGACATGTGGCCGTGTTGTTGTTTTCTGTTGTTCTGCTTTCAGTCTAAAGTTTCCTCATGGTGAATGTGTTTCCCAGCTCTCAACTCTCCCAGGGCCTTTCACAGTTCACACAGCCAGCTGCACAGCATCTGCCTGGGCGGAGGGACAATAAGAGGGAGAGAGGGAGAGAAAGACAGAGAAATGTTTACCTGCAGATGTCCATGTGTGTGAGACTGAGTGTGTATTTGCATGCATGTCGGTTTGCACCTGGCTTCTTCCTATCACTTCATATATAATGTGGAGTATTTTACTTTAAAGTGGGAGTCACTTAATTGCATTCACCTACAAGAAAAAACTGTTTTTGGGCTAATGCTTGCCAATAAAAAGTTTCATTTTAGGATGTTGTAGAAGAAACCTATCAGTGAATATGTTTTGATAAATAGCATGAAAGGGAGAGATTGTAATTTGTGGCCAAGGTGACAGATTGACATTGGTTTCCTTTCACTCATTGGGGTCTTTGCCTTCCTAATTGTTGAGCGAAGGACAGGGCAGACCAGACGTAATCAAAACAGAATCTAGAAAAGAGAAGTGAGTAACAATATAAGCGTGTTAGTGAATGCACAGCGTGGAGTTTAAGGTCACTGGTTCTCTGCATATATACCAGTCCCTCTCCTGGTTGTGGTTTAATTAATTCTGTGCTGTGACCTTTGAGTCAGCCGTGATGTTCACAGTCTCACACCTCCACAGGACAGGGTTGAGAGCGGAGGCATTGTTATTGTGGTTTTTCAACCCCCTACGGAGCTGATTTTTTATTTTGTGTAAATACATTGCTTTTTTGTGTCACTGCATGCATTATGAAATACATTAATTAAGACATTTAGTCATATCTTAAAATACATTTCTTATACTACTACAAAAATGCTCAATATAAATGAGTTAATGTTGTTTTTGGTTCATACCGTTAAAATTCCCACATGGGAACACATGACACACCATACAACTTCAGATAAATAAAGGATTCCAGTAGTTGATAACACAAAAAGCAGCATTAAAATACATGTGTATCTCATCTTTAGCTGTTGTAGCATCCAACGGTTTAGGAAAACACCTCAATGTTTATGTAGCTGCCATAAAGTACTATCCAAGCATGAGCAGGTTAGTTCATTTTCTAGATCTCCAGGCTGACTAGTGGGGTTTAAATGGGTATAACATTAAATAACCTAAGGCTTTTTACTTGTACTACTGTGAAGGTAATTGGGAGATTACTGGGGAAATAGCACTGTGTGGTGGTTCACTTCAGCTACACTGTAATTGGGTGCACAAGGTGTGAAGAGTTTTTCTTCTAGCACATAATAACACTGAGCAGTGATGTGTGAGGAGATGATTTATAATAGTGTTTGTAGGTTTCATTGATTCTACACAATTAAAATCAAACGTAATTGAAATATACAGCATGATGTCAATGTTATCATCATACAGGCATATATACTTCTGGCATGGAGAAGCCCTTAACACTCTTGTCTGTGTGTGATGTCATAGGTGCATGTTGCGGGTGCTGGATTCGTTCGGGACGGAACCAGAGTTCAACCACGCCCACTACGCCCAGTCCAAGGGTCACAAGACGCCCTGGGGGAAGTGGAATCTCAACCCGCAGCAGTTCAACACCATGTTCCGTAAGTCGGCAGGATGCCAACACACACAAAACACTCTCTTACCGAAAGTGCATTTGTCAACCATCAGTAAGTGTTTAGCTCTGGTAGTTTAAAATGAACAACAACAAAAACAGGCCACTTGGCTCAATTAAGGCATGAGTGCAGGATGTAGAATCTGTTTACTGCAGTTTATGAACCAAAAACCACAACAACAGAAAAATTTGCTGGTTGATTTATCCTCTGACTCAACAAGTTAAGAATGCAAAAAGATCCCTGATCCGTCCAAAGAACAAAAAGTATTTTATGCTTAACATTCCCCACTGTACACAGTTTAAGTTAGATTTTCTCCTGTGAATATGTTATGGTTGGAAAAGAGGCACAAAAAAAAATATCCAGCACATTGCTAATGGAATATCATCTAGCAGATTAAAGGAAAATAAGAGGTCAGACACACTCTATTTTACTGTGATTATGATGTAGGATGTAGTGGTTTTATTGCTCTCTGTGTGTGTATTCATCACTGTGAGCTCACTCTGTAACTGGAGTCAGCCACATTTGCTGAGGTGGATGAGTGGTGGCGTTGCAGCAGAAGAGAGAGGGGAGCCAGCCCCCCTGGGGTATTGACCTTTTCCCCATGGCTAAGAGAAAGTGAAATGTTACCCTGCAGTCCCCGTTTGCGAAGTGGGGCCTGGAGCTGTCCAAAATGCCACTGCACCTGAATAGGCTCTTTGTCTGCTGAACAGGGTATGTCTTTCTCATAACACACTGGGGCCTTTGCACGAAATCCAGTTAAGAGTCGCTAGGTTAGATGATATCGCTGGTGAAACAAGTGCACAGTGGTTTGGTAGCGTGTTAAAACCACAAAATGGCATCACTCCCAGGCACAAGAGACTAGAAAGTTTTTTTTTTTTCCATCTCTGCATTGTGCCGCACCTTACCTCCAGGCTAAAGAATAGCATGTGCACTATGCATACAATGTACAAATCAGGTGCTAGTAGTTAATCTATCCTAGATTTGGATTGTTCTGTTTGTTACGATTAATCTGTGCTCTATAAATCATTGGTTGAGGGAATTGGGAGTTTGTGGCCTCTGGCCAAGAAGACAAGACAAGGCCAAATTGATCTCATTAATCTGTTTTAGAGTCAGGATAGCAGGGCGTGTTTTCTGCTGTACAGTTTGTGTTAGAAGGGGCTGCACGTAGTTAAGTTGGCTATCTAGTCATTAATAATCAGGGGAGCTGAATATTTTTAAATGAACCTTTCCTGTAGGTCAGAACAAAATGCAAGGATTTAAGTCCTCTAAAGTCCAATTTTTTTTACTATACACTTTATCAGGTTAAAAGACAAACAGACTTTTTATCTATTTATTTTGGAAACAAGAATGACAATGAATAATGATCCTTCCTTTAATCCCTCTGCACTACTGTCACTGAGATACTTTCCCAGTCAAACGACTTTGTCATGCACATGCACTGCACATGCACAAAAACCCATTTAGAAACTTGAAGGATGCACATGGCCCAAGAAATCAGCTTTGTCAAACAGGTTTCTCTTAAACCCTTGCCACAGTTTTCCTGTGTGCATCCGTGCAGCTGAATGCTTAATCCCTTCCTGGAAATGATGATTAATACTGGTCATAGGTCAAACAAAGCAGCAGATAGTATTTATCTTTGAGGCATTGCCAACTACATAACTGACCCTGAGATCTGGCAGGCTGATAGTGCCTGTAAAGCTTCCATTGATAATGTCGCTGGCACACATGCTCATAAAAGGTTATCTTATTTGTGTGGGATCAATAGGCTGTTGTCTCTCAAACGCCTTAATCATTGTCCAAAGCACAAATAAACTTTAAATAAGAAAGAAATGTGTTCTTGTAATTCATATCATTAGAAAACCAGCCAGAGAGGAGACATTTCTTGAGAATGACATCGGTTTTATTTAATCATTCAAATCGTAATTAAATGCAGGCTTTCAAGATGTCGCCCTGCCTGTACTCTACGTATCTGGTTATTGGTTTTACAGAGTTTTCTAATGAAACATTGGTACAAGACAAGAACAGGTGTAATTAAGCACACCTCACTGTTTTTTTTACATTTTAAATATTTTAGATACTTTCTTTGATTGATTTTAGTGGATTAGCATAATGGAAAGTTCAGAAGTCCAGAAATACTATAGAGACACATAGACACCAATTAGCATTAGATAACACAGAGACAGTCTCACACTTTCCGAAACTGCTGTACTGATTACTAGATTGATTGCAAACCTAGGTAAATATATTGGACCTACAAATGGCACAGAACCATGGTTGTGTGGGTGCATGGAATAAGGCCAAGTGCATTTCTTTGTTTGTCCTCAGACTGTATGAAATATGGCCGACATTAGCATAAATTAATGAACATCAATACTAATGATTGCGAAACATCTGTTGAATGAGTTATTCATTCGTCTCGTGGATCATATTTCAGACTTGTGTTATTCCAGAACTAACAGTGAATCACTTTCAGATTAGAAACACTTCATGTTTTTCATTCTTATCATGTTTGCAGCACTGTAACACTGCCTGGCAGTTGCTCAATCTCAAAGTTGCTTGTGTGAAAGTGTTGCATGTGTATTTTCATTTTATTCTCACCCTTCAGGCCCATTCAGAAGTTGTCTTACCAAAAAAGTCTTTGATGTTGAGTTTTCAGAGTGCTGGAGATTTTAGTGCTGATGATGTATCTTTGCAGTTTTTTTTTTTGTGTGGCCAGCAAAATAGAAGTTGGTTTCCTGTAAAAAAAAAAAAAAGAGTCTGCTGGGCTAATATTAATCACATAATCCTTAGTCTGTGACTGGGGAAGACTTTTTCCCTGGTGTATTTTCTTGTGCAGGTACCACTGTGTGATGATGTAGTGTAGTCTGCCTCCAACGCTGATTCAGTGACTCTATCCTGCTCCTTTTTAAAGGGCACAAAGGAAGCCCCTGAACTGTCCCTCTCACCCTGTCAGAGACGATATCCTGCCCTTGAGAGTATAACCAGCATTTTTTTCCCCGTTTCTCCACTCAGCTCGGCCATGTTGTACCAATATTGACTCCTAATCTAACAGAGTGAACCCAGGCTTCCTTATGTAGCAACTTCACATTCACAAGTTTGTCAAGAGCGACAAAAGCAGCTGCTTCTCCAGCAACGCTGTCCTCCCAGGCTATTTGTTAGCTAATAGCAAATGAAGCTGTGGCAAGTTGAGTGACATTTTGAATGGCGGCTCTAGTGGGAGAGGAGGCATCTGTTGCCAAATGGATCAAGAGGGCCTACCACTAATTAACGGCCTGTCCTGTTTACACAGTTAGTTTGGTACAGGAGTGTTAGTGCTGCGTCCTCCCAGTGCAGAGAACCATATCTGCCTCTTCGCCATAAGAAATACATTCAGTTATTATTGACCTTCTAAGGTTTTGGTGTGTATTTGTTCAAAAGTGCTTTTGCTTTTCTACCGTTAACACCAGCTCATCTCTGTCTCCATTATGCCACAGTGACACCTCACACAGATCTGGTGGTACCTTCGTAACATGTACACTACCGGTCAAAAGTTTGGGGTCACTTAGAAATTTTAATTGCACGTCATCATAGACAGAATACCAGCTGAGATCAGTTGGATTGTTTTTATAACCAGGGCAGCAGTTCAGATTACATTATGTGCTTACATAATTGCAAAAGGGTTCTCCAATGTTTTCTCAGTTTTTTAAAATGATATTGTATTGGTAAACAGAATGTGCCTTTGTAACATTGAAGGTATGGTTGCTGATAATGGGCAATGTAGATATTGGATTATAGATTAGCCCCCCTCCACTCAGATCAGCTGGTATTCTGTCTATAATGGGGTGGAATGGAAAGTGACCCCAAACTTGTGAACAGTAGTGTATGTGCTCTCCTACACACACACACACACACACACACACACACACACACACACACACACAGACACAACATGAACTAACAGTTCTCAGCAGGTGAAAGGTTCTATCTGTGCATTGTCATGCTGGAGTGGATAGGGGATTGGATAGAATTTTCAATCGAGACATGTGATGTCATGCATTGTGAAGAAGACACTCATTGTCTGGCTCTTTGCCCAGAGGAAGTACTGCACACTATATCAGCATACATCTTACTTAACATGGCCAGTTAGGTCGCTGGGAGGAAAGTGTGTCGGTTTGATGTTTAAAGGATGAAACAGCCTGTGATAAGCTTTTTTAAAAAATCATTCCACTAGTGTGATGGAAACTTGAATTATACTTGATTGTTTCTATGATAAGTATAAGGTAATATAAAAGACTTCTGTTCTTGCCCTTTTGAAATCATTTGAGGGGAAATGAGACTGTACATTTTTGTCATTGTTCAATAATTACTTGGTCTGGTGCTGTTTGCCCAAAGATATTTAGCCGGGGCCAATATGT
Source organism: Etheostoma perlongum (assembly GCA_026937815.1). Classification (NCBI taxonomy): domain Eukaryota; kingdom Metazoa; phylum Chordata; class Actinopteri; order Perciformes; family Percidae; genus Etheostoma; species Etheostoma perlongum. Next base: position 11,610,486 of record CM049394.1, read on the forward strand.
GAACTGCCTGAAGAGATCGAGTGAACAAACATTGGCTTTGTCGAGTGGGAGAAAATGTCACATTCCAGCCGACACCCTGATAAAAACACGTCAACAGTATTTGTGAAACTGCTGTGGCATAGTCAGACTTTTACAGTACGTCACTGTTTTTTTTGCTGTCATCTGCCACAGTTAAATCATGATACAGCAGCTGTATCCCTCCCATCATGTGTTAAATGTCATAATTTATGATGATTCACCCGCTCTTATTACATGAAGCATGATTAGTCCAGAGGATACCTGTGTTTGCATCTTTGGTGTCAAGATTCTTTGCAGAGATTTTCTCAATCAAGCCTTCTTTTATTTTCTATACAATGGTTTTCCCTACCATTAGGGTTACTTGTTTCTTGAGGACCAACCCTTAAACCCCATTCCAAATACGTGCATCTAAGTCTTCCACATACAGTACCTAGGGAAAACACTGCTATAATGAAGTCCATCTCCCTCTGACTGACTGACCTTAATTTGCCTCTGTATTAAACGCATTGTGGTAATAAAAAAACAAGCTCTGACCACAGTATAGTAGTTCCCTGGGGCTCTGGCACAAACCACAACTCTGCACCAAAACATCACAGTCTGTTTCATTCACTTCCATGGGTGATGAGGTCTGGGTTTCAGTCTGGTTGTACTATTCCTCAATTAGATTATTAAGCATATTCATTTTTGACTGAACCTTATCTGCCTACTCTCAAAAACCATTGTCTTCACATTTGTTTTACAAGGCAGATGGCAGTGAGGTAAAGACCTGCCAGATTCGGGCTCCACACTTGACCTGCTCATCTCGTTGTTCCCATAGTAACTTGTCATCACCAGGCGATAAGGAACGGAGGGAACAAAATCCCAGAGTGCTTGTGGAGTTGTTCTGGCCAACGATTTCCGTCTCTCTCATTAGATCAGTGCTAATTGCTGGGATTGAAATGGTCATATTTAACTAAATAGTATGCAGACACTTGTGTAAGATTTATTTGAGACATTTTTGTTTTTGCTTTAGTTATGCATGAATTAAGGAAAGAAAAATAGCCTAAAGTCATTTTTCATTTTATTCCCAAAGAAGCAATCACACTTTTTTCCCGCCTCTATCCCTTTTTTCCTTTTTGTTTTAGACATTTAAATGCATCACAGTAAAGGTTAAATGATGCCTTTTAGAGCTTTTAATCCCTTAGCACTGATAAGTTAAGCAAGCACTGATAAGTTAAGCAAGCACTGATATTCATTTGTGTTTTTGTATTTATTTGTATTTTATTTTTATTTTGCTGCAGCGCACACCCCAGACAACAGTTTCCTGGGCTTCGTTGTGGAGCAGCACCTCAACGCCAGCGACATCAGACACATCGATGACATCAAGAGACAGAACCAGTCACTAGTCTACGGCAAGGTTGACAATTTCTGGAAGGTATTATAATCTAACAAAATTATTAAAACCCTGTACACATTTCTTACACCCTGGAACATGTCAATTAGACATCTGTAGCGCCGGGTTATACTAGAAAAACAGTGGTTTGTATGTGTTGTCTGATCAGGTCGGAAATCAGAAGCATTTATAGGTATAGACTGATACAACCACACTACAGCGGGAAAAAACTAGTTGTGACTTTTCCAAAGTCTCTACGAATAATAGATGCAAAGCAAAAACCCATATACTGTACGCATATACCTACAGACACATTCACACAGACACACACCTTTTCAAATACTTAAACTCAGACATACACATACATACACATAGGTAAATATATACGTATGCCTTCTGAAGAGGAAACGGGCGGACTAGACATGCCAAGAATGCCAGTGGACCGAGAATAACCCATTTCCAGACCTCTGAGAGCTCTGCAGTAAAATTCTTTGAACAACCTTGGGTAAAACTTTCACAGAAAAGTTAATAACAGTCTGGTTTCGAAGCTCAAATTCAGCTTATCGCTCTCTCTGTGAAGTTTTTAATATATTCAAATACATGCTCACACTGCGGCACAGGGACCAAGGGATTACTGTATCCCAGACAAAAACGACTTAGAGACTTGGAGAGATTTGCACATTGTTTGGCATGCCATGGATGGTTGGATTACTGCCCACGCCTTGATGAGCTTTCAGCCGACACCATGTATGTTTCAGAGTGGGTCGCTCCAGATCCTACTGACTCTTTAGTTGTCTGACAGAGTCGCTCGGTGGCATGATAATAGAATCTACAAGAGAGAATTGTCTTCATGTAACATGCCTTGTAGTGCAAATGCCTTCTCACATCAGGAGGCTGTGTTAAAGATGTGTTGAATTAAATAATAAACCGAACATAACTGACTAATGATCTGCAAATACTGTTGCATCAGTCGGTCATGGTTTGTTCCACTTGGCTTTACCAACTCATTGGCTTTACATTTATGTCAATACAACAGATTGGTGGTAATAGTTTATGCATTGAGTTTCTGTGGTTCCACAGTTCCTGGAACTGTTTGGTCCAAAGACTCTTTCCTACGGAGGGATTTTTGCAGTTCCTAGCTCACACAGCAGTGTGCTTTTCAGTCTAGCTTTAAAGGGCAGACAGGGGGAGCCCTTCAGCTCACAGCAATTGGCATAAGTTGCCAATCAGTCTCCCAAGCGTGTTCATTACCTCCTGCTTTTAATTAAAGGTCTATTTTGAAGCCGACTGATAACGAGCTGACTAGCTTACTCCATTTCCCTCCCTCATCATTTTAAATTGCGCTGTCCTTCAATCTCTTTCTCCACACTTGAGAGGTTTTATTTCAAAATGATATATCCCCTATTTGAAATAGAAAGTGGGACTCACTTTAAGAATTCTATTTCTTGCACTAAGGTAAAATTTACAATGGAATTATATCCAGTTTATGGGATTAATGATCTGAAGACTCACCAACGAACGCTTGAGGGAAGTACGGTCATCTTTTTAATATGTAGCAATCAAATTAAATCTCTTTTCAGCCCTGATAACATTGGAAAACTTCAGTGTTGCTAATCAAATCTCACTCTGGCCTCAATTACTATACCTGCCCCTCATTTCCACTCTTTTTTTTCCTACGTTTATCTAGGGATCAGATGATTTCCATTTTAATGTAACTTTTAGCTAATGCAAGTTTAACTCCGGTTTGACTCTGACCTGTGGCCCTTGCTGCATGTCACACCCCCACTCTCTTCCCTTTCAGGTCTAAGCTGTCCTATACAAATAAAGGCCTGAAATTCCAAATAAATTATCTTAAAAAATAAATAATGTGGAAAAACTTTGGACATTGAAACTGCAAATGTGTGGACCAAACAGGGCACATTAGAGTGCCTGAGCCAGCATTGTTGCAGATGTATTCTCCAGCTGAATGCTGTTTCCTTCTTCTGCCTTAATTTGGAGGGGGTGATTTAGGTTAGGCCAGTAATAGTGTCCACCTAAAACCCAGCCTATTGAAAGGCACTCGCAGTGCTTGATCAGAATGCAGAGGTGCTCAGGTCACACTCATCCCACCGGTGTACAAAGTGAAGTGTGTGAAACTCACTGAGTAATAATAATAAAGACAAAAAGGGGAGAAAAGTGTTGTTTCTGATGCTGAACAGATGCTATGTAGTGCACATGAGTTTCTCATTTCCGTAAGCACAAAACACTTTCATTCACCAGTGACAAATTTTGGCAAAGTTCTTTTTTTTTCTTTTTTTTGATCATCTATTTATTTATATAGGAGCTTTGTATATTCTCAGCATGTTACAGTATATGTTTGTATGGTACTGAACCTTAAACCTCATACTATCAGGAACAATAGTGTAACCTTCTGCGGACGGTTTCTGATCCATATACCCTCCGTTCATTTTTTTACCTTTAGCTGGAGATTACCTTTTCTGAAACAAAATACTGTTGTTTTTTTATTTTTCTAAATGCAAAATAGGCAGATTTCAAATATCTTAAACGTTATGTTGTTGTGTGTAAAAATCTTTCAGAAAAAGTGACAGCTGAAAAATGAAATGAATTACTATGAACTGATTAGCAGGGGAGAGTTTGATCGCTCTAGGGTTGAGGTTGTACCTAACTTCATAAAAGATTTGTCTGCACTTGTCTTGTGGTAATAGAGGTGAGTTAAGTCTGTGATTAATACAGGGATCATTTGTAGTGAAATTAAATAATTCCTTGTTTTGCTGAGGACTGTAACTTGATGAAGTCCACAGCAGCAGATCTTGTGTATTTCAAGTATTTTGTTGTTGAAGAGGGAGTGTTGATGGTGAGACATGACATAAAATGGCCAGACCACCTCTGAGAAAGCTGTTTCCATAGCAACCCAGTTAGAAAAGCAGAACAAGGGACTAAAAGTGACTGTCTTCTCTCTCTGTTGCTCTCTCTCTCTCTATCTTTCCCTCTCTTGCGCTGTCTCTGGGACACACACACAAACATACACTATACAAATAGCTATTAGATATATAACTATTCATTATTTGGAATATATTTCTCAATATTGTCACCTTGTCTCTATATCTGAATCTTCTGGTATATATGGTTTATTTCTAATAATTTGTGAGTAAAATGTGAATCTGCAACTTAACCTGCAACATTTATCTGTCAGGTCATTTTTTTCAGTAGTAATAAGTCAGTAGTATACAGCAAGCAACAATACAGGAGGCCAAGCAATTAGCCTGTTCCAAGCAGGTATGTTTTAAACGGGCACTGCACTAGTCTCTACTAAATTGGTCAGTGTCCCTATCGTTTAGCGGTCAGTGTGTAAGAAAGCATTTGATGAGGCAGAAGGGAGCATGGAGCAAGGTGAGAATGAGTAGGATGTACAGAGAGGGAAAGCTGCAGGCCCTTGGCAGCAGCTCAGAGGACATGTTGAAGAATGAAGGATCACACAAAGCTGGCAGGGGCACGGATGTACACACACACACACACACACACACACACGGCATATGTAGAGCAGCAAGGTGACCATCCCACACTCTTACCCTTGCAGCCTTAGACCCTTTCATGATGGATAACCACGTTGAGTTGAACATTAAACTGTCTTTATTTTCACTGTGCTTGTCCGATCTAATGAAGCAATCCCTTGTGCCATTAAACTGCCATGAGTGCCGGGCGGAAACCTAAATTTGACGTTTATGAAAGAGCTGGGTTGGCGCGGGAAATGCTATTGCAGTTATTGAACATACTGCTTCTGTCACAGATGCTTTATGGAATTAGTCTCAAGACATTTCCAGAAGGTGCCGTTTGCTGCTGCTTTACTTTGTAACTGATCTGTCGTGTCAAATATTATGTTTTACTTCAATCTTTATTATATTACTAGTAGAACTGTGCACTTTCTGATTTACTTGTGATCACTGCTAAAAACGTGCACATTTGAAATGGTTAAAATACTGAAGGAAGGTAAAGTGGCAGTTGAAATACAATGACCAAAAAAAAGTTGAAGTGGCAATTTAAGTGTAAGCGCTGACACAAGTATTAGTTGAAGCAAAAATGCTGAAAGAAGGTGAAGATTCAGTTGGACTTCAATCACTGAAAAGAGTTGACATGCCAGGTGTTTTGGTGGTAAATTGAGCAGGATGGGTCGGTTGTAGTGTGAGTCCTAAAAGAAATTAGCCACTTTATGTGTGTAAACTGCAAAAAAAAGTGTCAGTTGAAGTGTAATCATTGGAGGCAGATGAACTCAGTTAAAAAATAAAAGATAAAAGCAGTGAAACTGTCAGTTGGTATAAGCGCTGAAAGCAGTTGAATTATCACTTGAAGAATAAGAGATGTTAAAAAGTAACACTTGAAAGCAGAAAACAAGTGTAATATTTAAAACAAATTAATAAATCAATACCAAAGAGACACAGATACCCCAAATGAGCTGAACATTTAGAAATGTAGTTACCTCGAGGCATGATTAAACATGATTAGTGTCTTTTCTTGACATGGGGAACACACTGACCTTGCCTTTTTCAGAATGACCTGACCTTCACGTGTTGTGTTCAATCTACTTTTGATTTTATTGAGCAAAAGGAGACGTGCATTGAACTGTCAACACTGTTTACTTCTGTGATCATTGACAGAAACCATAAATGGTGACATCAAATTGAATAGCTACAGTAGGACAACACTAATTACAATAGTAATATCATAAATATAAGAATAGAAATGAGTTATGTTTAAATTGATTGATAATTAGGCTCGAAAAGCAAAGCTTTTAATTGATGATGCATGCGGCACTACAGGTATTTTCATCGCTGCAGGAGTAATGTAGATGCTGAATGACTTTTTTATATATTTCTCTTGAACTGGGTATACAACACATAAGGGCTCAGCCTGGGACATTTGGATAATTACGCAGCCCACATATACAAAGCAGGGACTCAACGTTTCAGTTATCTCCTCCTCTACTATCTGACTCAGAAACATGCTCTGGCCAGCCACCAAACTCCAATAGGTTACACACTGTTATGTCTAATGGAGTGTGGGAGGGCCATTAAAGTAAATAGCATCTCCTGTCTGCACTCTAAGCACTTCTGGATACTATTTACCACCCATGTTCCCCTGGCGATTTGTACGTATCTGTCAGTGTTTAATGGGTTTTATGGTGCTTTTGTTAAGCTGTTAATTTACTGTTTAGTTGCAATTACATCTGTCTGTTCTTTTTTGCAATCTGTAGTGGTGGGTCTTCTTTTTGCCCATTAGATGTAAAAGAACCACACTGAAATAAAGTATTAAATGCAATAGTTCTAATGATGCCTATTGCACGTCCTGAAGAAAATGTGTGTGTGATTTCTGTGAGCATTTACGCTTATTGGCATCATTTTTGATAGCAATAGCTATATATAATAGCTTTGATAGCTTTTTGAGATCAGAATGGCATTTCTACTGTAGTTGCAGTTTATGCAGTTGCTGGGTCAGTTTCATCTATGGCATTGTACTCCCCACAACAGTCATTTATAAACTGTACATTTCAGTATAATACATTTATGTACACTTGATCAATATGCAAGACTGAGCATTTTGTGTTTAGAAAGACCGTGACTGAGATATAAATACATGTAATATCCATGGAATTGATAATAAGTACAACAGTGAACAATAAGAAAAGTCATAGCCTGGGTATAAAGGCTGTTAGTATTGCTAAAGTGCCCTTGTGCAAATCACCACACTTGAACTGAACCACTGCCGTTACTTCTGACTGACTCAACATTATAACATCACTGCAGAGATGTGTATAATGGGCTCTGCTTGTCAGGTGTTCTCTGAAGAATAGGTGGAGTGACATTTTTGTTGTGACTGACAAGCTTCCATTTTTGGGCCTCCGGAGGGAGATTATTTCAGATGGGAAGATGATCAGAGGTGCTTTTGATGTCGAAGGCAATTTGAGGGTCGAGTAAGTCGAACCAAGTGCACCTGTCTGCATTCTGATGAGCCAACAGCTCTTGGCACTGTCTTTTTTGAGAACATGAGGAATGAACACAAGAAAGACAGAATTTGTATCAAATGCAGTGTCTCAGGTGAAAGCAGAAGTTGATTGTTTCTGAAAACGTGTGCTGAAAAGCAAGATTAATCTGCTCCCACTCTTCTGTCTTGACACACCAGTACCTGGTAAGAGAAAGCGCTGAAACATCAAAATCTGCTCTCAGCCCTGAAGCTCTGCCCCTATACCAACGTATAGGAGGAGGAGGAGAAGTTTAATAATAAATGTTAAAAAACTGCTGTGCACTCACAGAACAACTGTTTTGATTTCCATCTAAACCTCAGATCATAGAGTTGAATCCGCATTTCTGTATAACAGCTGATAAACATACCTAACAGTACCTTTCAAAATCATTTAACACCTCAACAGGAAATAATAAGTGATGCCAGGATGTGTCACTCAGCAACCACAAGCCTTAGAACCTTAGAAAAAAAAATTTAATAGAATAAAATTTAAATAAATAATATGAGCGATGAGGAGTTTAATTAAGGCCACTTTAAGGCTGTGACAGCTTTAATAGTCTAATTTCTCAGTAAGTTAGCTGTGGATCTGAAACCTTTTTACCTGTACTTCCTCACTAAGACGGTCCGTGTTAGGTTGTCTCTCAGCCCGTAAGCTTTCCTCCCCTTAGACTGCCGACAGAAAGCAGCAGCAGCAGCAGCGCCGCCGCCTCTCCTGTTTCCTCTCCGAGCCAGGCTTTACAAATTCTCTCTGATTTACAAGGTCATAAAACTCGCCTCCTCCTCTCCTGCTTCAATCAACCTCTCCAGCTAAAGCAGTTATTTTATATCTCCCTAAGCACATTCTCCCGTACACGGCTGCTGCAATCGATCTGCTACCTAGTTTCAGATTGCACATTGCATGTGGTTGGAGATATATACATCAACATACAGTGCACACAAATCCACACAAATTCACCAGGGCTTTTCTAAGGACATAGAAGGAACAACTGTTTCTCTCTTTGTGATGTGTCTTCACGCCTGTTAGTGTTACAAAGTCATAACTTTGTTCTGCTTAATCGTGTGCTGACAGCCACGACAGGTTTATGAACTGAAGTTGGCATATTATCATTACATGAAGGGAAAGCAAAGAAATTTCACAATGGATCTGAAAAATGGCAATGCACCACATCCTTCCCTCTCGCGTTGTCCCGCTTCTGTAGTCCTGTCATGCTTTGCCACTTTGCCACAAAACTCTGCACAGAAGCAATCGTAAAAAATACCGTACTCATTCAAATGAATAAATAAATACATTTGTTTTTTAATTCTATGTTGAACGGCAACAAATCATTTCCAATCGGAACATTCGTGTCTAAAATGTATGTTTTAAAGCACCATCAGCTGGTGTGAAAGTGCAACACATTACAATTAAAGTTTGACCATTCAAAATATTTACATGAATCACCAGACTGCATAGGAATTACTGTGTTTTTAGACAGGTAAACGTGTAAAAAAAAGTATCAATGTTAATAGTATTTCTTGACTCATTTCTTTCTGTTACAAAGTGTGGATGTATCTGCTCTTTTTCATTGGCTTTTTCTGACCTTATGCACCACCATCTATAGTTTTGTACTTCTATAGAAGTGTGTATATTAGTGTGTGTGTGTATATTGTGTGTGTGTGTGTGTGTGTGTGTGTGTGTGTGTGTGTGTCTTCTGGTGCCTACCAACAACCTTCATTTTTAAATCCCCTCACACACACACAACTACACACATAAATCCCAGCTAAGCTCTCCTGTGTGTAAAGATTACAGGGTAGTGATTTCACCTTCTAATTAGAACTTCCACACACACACACACACACACACCAGGCTGCTTTAGTTACAGCAGGCTGGCTGGAGGCATCTGATAGCCATGCCTCTAGGGGCCCTGACAAGCGGCTACCTGAAACTTAACCCCCAAAAAAAGAAGCACTGAGGTAGACACACAAACATACACACACACATACACAGAAAGAGAGTGAGAGCAGCGACATGACCTAGAGGCAGAACAGTTTCAAAGGCAGGCTCATGCGTAAGGATTGTGTGTGAATTTGAAACAGGTAGCTTTTAACAATAATGACCTTGCTGCCCCATGAGTGTTGAAACTATTGGTAATCGATAATATTCCAGTGTGTGTGTATGTGTGTGAACCTACTAGTGAATGTGCCTTTGAGGCATCCTGTCATTATGGTTAAATGGCGGGCTTTCGCCTCCCTGAAAGGCTGGGCTTTAAGAGCATTCTACTGTACTGTACTTCCATATGGTGCATGACTAGATGAAAAAGACACATTTTACACTGCAGTTCAGAAGGAAACATAGGGACATTTTGTGTGCACATTTGGCAGGGTTATAGGGCAGTCCTCATTTTTTAAAATCATAGACCTGCTGTGAAAAGTTTGTGTGGAGAGCATCAAAGGCCTTTTTATCATATAATGTTCTATCCAAACTGATTAACTTGACTAATGTTTTATTTATTTTTTTAATCTCTTGTGTGTCTTTTATGACTCACTTGACAGTGACTACCAACAAAATAAAAATATGTTCAAACACATCATAGAAGCTGTTGGCCTAATATTTTAAGTTGATCAACAGACATTATTATCAATTTTTAAGATAAAACATTTTGCTGCACGGTCTGCTTAACCCCACCTCACACATAGCCTTGAATCACTTTTAGTATAGTCTTGCATTTGCCACAGCACTGTGGAGAACAGTTTTAGTCCACACATCATTCCAGGATGGGAGCAAAATGTGTTTTTTTTTTTTGGCATTTCTTTAAACCAATCACAATTGCCTATGGCACCGGATGGAGCCACGGTAATGCTGCAAAATAGCCTCAGGAATGATCTTGTTTTGGTGGAACATGTGCTTGTTCAAAGGTAGTTGTAGTCGTGTAACAGAAAGCTCAGATTGGACAGATAGTCTAGCTATCTGTCTGGATTTACCCTGCAGAGATCTGAGGACCAGGTAAACATAGTCCTCAAAAATCCACCGGAGTTTAAAATTCCAACACAAAGAAAGTGGAAGGAAACTACATCCAGCCAAATGAGGGGTACGTGGTGAAATATCCTGCGGTATCTGAACAGTCCCGGAAGTAAAACATATATCAACATCATATAGACTACTTTTAGTATGAAATCATTTATATAATGTAATTCTGCTTCAGTACACGCTGGACTGTTATCATGTGGACTGAATTCTTAAAAAACACATGAAAGAATGCGGAGGCAAAGTGCATTCTGGGGAACATTAGAAGTGCCCTTGAAGATAAAAGCCCATTCTAAGGCATGTTATGTTATTTTAAACATAAATGATGAAAAAAAAAAGATGATCAGTTTTTACCTCACAAGGTCTTTGTCATGGTGGATATAAGAAAAACAGATTAATTTTACCTGTTATAACAAATTATTATGTCACTTAATTATTTGATTCAGATAGGAGATACAGTTTGTAAGGATTACTCCTGCGATTTAGTATTATACTTAAATAAAGTAGGCAAATTCACAAAAGTTGCATTAAAAAAGAATGGGCAAGGTCAGCAGAGGCTTTTGATTCTGATTGTCATTCCCTAGTTTGTGGCTCAAACTTCAATAACTACTACTACATTTATCATTATGCAAATCAGTGTCATTTGTTGGACCTTTGCTAGGCAAATGCCCATGTCAGTCAAACTCCTGCCCCCAGATTGTAATTTTTTTTACAGATATTAAGTCAAGATAGCCCTGATAACATTATGATATCATCTGGGTTATATTTTCTGACGATTTAAACTCCTTCATACACAAGATACTGTAAGAAGTACACCCCATGACAAGTAAATATAGCTAAACATGGGTGAAGTGCCCCTTTAAAACATGAAAATAACATATGTATTTAAATGTGTTTTGCTAGTTTGACCTTGTCCACTATAAAATCAGCTGGGCATTCCTGTGTGATGGAATTGGGCTGGACATGATTTTTGGTATAAAGGAAAGCAGGCTTTGTTGGCATGCGTTATTGTGTTTTTGATCAAGGGCATCACAAATCAGGTAGACCTTAATAACAATATCAGGATATTGTGTGCACTGATGCTCCTCATGCAGGGCTATTTTTAGCTCTGCCTTCCTTTGTGGCCAGATGGGCTCTCAGGTAGCTCGGACAACAGTTCATCAGGTCACACAACAAAGTAATGATCCTGGTCCACTCTCGTAAACATGTAATTCAGAATTGTTCATTCCAGAATGTTTGTTTCTGGAGTGGGCCAGCTAAACCTAAGTAACCTAAATAGTCTTTCTAACTAAATTAATTTCAATTTGTGTGAGTATTTTGTTGTTTTTTAACTGTTTCTGACTTTGGAAACAGATTTACACAATCAAAGTGTTTTCCAGAAGGTTTGTGGACTTCTTTTATTGAAAAATAAACTGTGACAAAATTGAATTGTATCTCCATGTTTGTTCTAGGACAAAAAGAAATACCTTGACACCATCCACAGCTACATGGACGTCCATGGCACCGTGCACGGCACCAGCACCGTGCACCTTCCGAGCTACGTCAAGAACCACGGCATCCTGAGCGGCCGAGACCTGCAGTTCCTCCTCCGGGAAACCAGGGTGAGTCTCCCCAGCTGTAAATTATCTGAAAGTGAAAGGTTTGAAGAAAAGAGTCTTTGTTTTAACCCAGGTTCTTATCTGAAAGAGCCTTGAACCAAGTGGCTGTAGTTTGTCTGAGTCTGTCCTTGGCCTAGCCATCCACAGAAGCACTTCTCCATTCACTTATCTGTTCTTCTCACTTCTCAAACCACTCTTATCCTCAAAGACAAGAACACAGTCACAGAGACTGCAGCCAGGCTGGATTGTACTGGCTGGAGCAACATGCATGCACGCACACACCCCCGTTCACAGAACTGTTTAACACAAATAGCTTTGTTTTGTGGTAGTACTGAAGGCTGGGAAGTGGAGAGCATGTTACTGTACCTCAAACTGATGTAGAACATTCCATCTGGTATACTTCAAATTTCAAATAAAATGCATTATATACAACAGTAAAAACTGTTAGAGCAAAAACAAGAAACGCAATCAGATTGTTATTAATAATGCATGAAGCAGATCAGCCTTCTCTTCATTCAGGTGTATCTCTGGATATACAGGCAACAGTTAACAAGGATAAAAGTGCCAGATTTACCACTCAAAATTCTGAGTAATTTAGCAGACGGACTTCAATTCTTCTTTTGCTACAAACTAATATAGTTAGTTTATCATGTGGCCGTGGCCTTGGCCTTGGAAATAGCCCTGGGTTACTACTGTAGGGAGTGAATTTTTACTACATTTTCTGGAGATGCCCATTGCCTAAGGGGGATTGGAATTAAATTGACATGGTCCTCAAAAAAACCTGTCTGCTGAAGGTACAACACATCATTATTGCCAGCAATAAAAGATTGGGTCTGTTTTTTGGCTCCAGTCAGCATCCTTTTCAAAAGGATAAGGTGGGAGAGGGTTTTCATTTCTGTAGCCTCTGAAACCAGATGCCTTCCCATCAGAGCAAGAGTGGGAGGAGAGGCAGACAGAGAGAGGATAAAGACATCAGACAGGAGCTGGGGCAGGGATAGAAAGTGCAAAAGAGTCATAGACCATGATTCAGACAGTTATAGAAAATAAAAAGATGGATTGAGATTTAAACCCCTTTTGTACTGAAAAGATTCCCGGACATTGTTTCAGCCAAAAGACTATTCCTGGCTGCCAAATCCCACTCTGTACTGAGCACCTGAAACCAAGGACACAGGGATGTTTGAGGCACTGACAGAGAAAAGCAAAGGTGGATTCAGCAGTGGAGCAGATCGTTGAAGTGTTGAAAACAACTCACTAAAGACTAAAGGGAAACAACACTGCATAGTGGTGCCAGAGAGGGCTGCACATGATTGTAGTGAATTTAGATTTGCTGAATTCATGTAGCCTACTCTCAGAAGTGATGAGATACAGTATATACTTCCTTATCCTCTCATTACATTGTGGTTCTGCATGGAAAACCCATAGGGACTGGCCAATTAAATCCCACAAAACCCCAACATTTTAGCCACATAGTTGTTTAAGAGCTTGCGAGGAAAACCAGAGGGGTTGTCGGCACAGTTTTCCTTGTGTTTCTTAAACAACAAATTTACTGTTACCTGCAATCAGACTGCCTGAGCTAATTGGCCTTGTGGGTTTTAACTAATGAGTGGACTTTAAAAAAGAGTGCGTGGAGGCGCTTCTGTGAAAAGAAGAGCATGTTGCTGTTGGCGTCTGACATTTCCTTTTTTCTCAAACTACATTTCCTGAAATAAACTGACGATCAAACAGCTGAAGTATGGCACTGCGTCAAGTCGCACGCTGATGGAGTCAAAGGTTTTAGTTTTTTCTGAAGGAAAGACAGCTGACGGAACCATAAATGCAAATGTTTGTGTGAGCTGCTACCGTATCTGAGAATACTGATGGTGTGTGATGATAGGACAATTGTATGATGTAAGTAATACAATACGCAAAAAATACTTTATTTTTTAAATTTATTCAGGCTAATGGAAAATCTACACAGAGATCTTATTCAAAGTTAGACAAGCCTCCTAACAAAGGAATTACTCTTGCATTGGAGTATTATTGCCAACAATGTGATGCCTGTCAAATTAAAGCATCTTCATGGTAGGTATTGTATACTCATGCAAGGGTGTTTGAACAGAGGAGGACAAATCAATAGAACAGCTCCGATGTGGAGCTTTGGATCTTGTAAGCAGGATGTCCTTCATGTACAGCATGAGCTTTGCAGTGCACATGACCACACAAAACTGCTTGAATGCACACCAATAAGCAGCTTTCAGGTACAAGCTAACATTCTTATTGATTCACATAGGAGATGCAGGCATCATTTATTCATTTGTACTAGATCACTGCTTCTCCACTTAACCATAGAATCTGTCTGTTTTTCTCCCCGTGTCCCCCCTTTTCATCTCCTCCCCTCCTCGCTCCCTATAAAAAGGGGCGCATAAAACACACACACAGAGGAAGGAGTGTGCTTTGCTGCCACCTGTTGGCAGACGTTGTTTGAGTAATGTTCACACATGAGCTAGAGCTCAATGCAGCCTTAGCTTAAGTCTAAGTATTCATGTGTAAGACATACAGCCCTGCATTGTGCGTTATAGAAAGTGTGTCATCAATCTCTCTCTCACACACACACACACACACACACACACACACACAGCCATTGTAGCCAGCCAGCTCTGGCCCTCCAGTTAAAGAGCCACTAGCCCATTGCCTCCACCCCACCCTCCTCTTTCTGTTTCTGCATACTTGTCTCACGCTCTTGTGGATAAGCTGCTACTACATCACAAATATTTGCTCTTCCCATCCAAGAGGGGATACTCCTGTTGTTTTTTATATATCTAGTTCATACTGGCCATTAAAGTATCCTTTCCTAAAATGCTTCTAGTGTATGTGATGGGGGACCAAATCCACAGCGGGATTATAATATGAGCCACTTCAAGGCTTCAGCAGTCTCTGATTATCAAATCGAGAGAGTATCCTCCACAGTTAGTCCTTCTTAATAATCCTTAGTTAATCCCTTAATGCATATGCTTTATTTTTTAAGTATTTCAAATGTGTGCTCTACAAATAAACTTACCTTACAATATGTAGTAGGAGTATACTCAGTTGTAATGCGATGTGAAGGCCTCACCAACTGCTTTTTTAAATCATACAGTAAGACAGGTAGACTATCTTCTACTCAGCATTATCATTCTTTTTTCTTTTTTCTTACTGGATCATTTCAATTTAATGTAATCTATCATTCAAGTCAGATGAGGAAAATCACTCTTTTGGGTAAACTGCTCACAAGTCTTGTGCAACTGGTGATGAGGGGTTGCAAGTAGACATCACTTGAATCACTTTTTGTGGTCACAAGCCACAAATTTTAGGAAAGCACTGATTTCAGTCATCGGTAGAAAGAGTTAGCTAAAATGAGTCAGATCACGCGTGAGTGACACATCTCAGGTGGTGTATTATAATGGTTTCTATTAGTATCTTTTTGTAAAATGGTTGTTTGTATGGCTATTTAAATGCATCTGTGTGAGTTACTGTAGTAGTTTTCCAAATTCTCATCAGGCTACTCAGATATAGTGCGTTTCCATCTGCAAAATATCCTCCCTCTTCCCTAAACGTCGAGTGGCCTTTGGGAGCAACACAAATTAGTGTCTTCATATTATTTGGCTTGTTTCTCCTCCCTTGTTCCATAGAGAAAATGTGCTGCCTTGACTGTATTTAGTGCTGGTAACATGGGAGGGTTGCTTTAACAAAGGCTATCTGCTGCTATCAGCAGACAACAGAAACTCCTCAACATAGCCAGTGAACCTTTCTGCACCTCTCCATCCTCGACCGGCTTCTTGTTATTCTGGTTATGTCAGTAGCTCCTATATGCCACCTTCTCCCAGCCTTCATGCTTTAAAAAAACGTGTGAACACAGACAGAAGTTGGTTACTCTTGATTGGCTTACATTAGCAGCAGTGTTATCACATATGTGTAAAGGTTATACTTTAAATCATGACTATCCTCATCTACAGTTTAAGTTTCTTTTCCTTTAAAAAAAAAAAAAAAAAAGAACATTCATGTGGAGGCTAATCCGTTTCTCAATATTTTTGTATTTTCTCTCCACTGCAGTTGTTTGTGGGTCTGTCCTTTCCCTACGAGGGTCCTGCCCCCCTGGAGGCCATCGCCAATGGCTGTGCTTTCCTCAACCCCAAATTCAACCCTCCAAAGAGCAGCAAGAACACAGACTTCTTCAAAGGCAAACCCACGCTGAGAGAGGTGAGAGGAGGGGGGCCGGTCTGTGGGGACTCACACAGGTTTTACCCTGCAGACGCTTCTGCTCAAGATATCATTTTTAAAAGGAGTGTTTGTTTTCCCTGACCTCTACTCTCTTGTTGTTGTCCACAGCTGACCTCTCAACATCCGTATGCTGAGGTGTACGTTGGTCAACCCCATGTGTGGACGGTGGATATCGAAAACTCTGCCGAGGTGGAGAGGGCCATTCGCTCCATTCTTAGCCAGAAGGTAAGGGACATTTTGATTGATTTTCCTCATGAAAAGTTGTGTTGATACAGAAATGATTTGGAAACGTATAAGATCACTGTCTCATAATAGATAGATAGATAGATAGATAGATAGATAGATAGATAGATAGATAGATAGATAGATAGATAGATAGATAGATAGAAACTTTTTCATTCTTGCTTGAACATTAACATTACATAGGACAATGAAAAGCCACAGATCCTCACAGTTCAGATGCTGGAACCAGAAAATGTTAGGTAAGTGATGAATTGATTATCAAAATATTAAGAGATAAGATAAGAGATCTATACAGTACAGTTCAGTACATAGAGGAACAAAAAAAAATGGTCCTGGTCCCCGGTGCAAGCACAAGATACAAAAACGGGTACAACTATTCAGTGCAAAACGCAAGACAGCTATACAAATTATATAAATATAAAATCAATCAGTCATAATTGAACACCCTAGTTGACAGATATGTTTGGATGGAAACTTGTCCAAAAGATTAGTGAAAGCACAGGGGTAAAGAAAGTGAGATCCTGTTCCGTCTTTACGTCCAGGTCCATGCATATTTAAAGGTTGGGTTAGGGACCTCGTGTTGTGTTGTGCTGCGCCGAGCGAGTCGGAACAATGGTTTTGTTCACCGGACAAGCCTGCGGAGCCTCATATGCTTTGTGATCCGTGGCGAGCTGCAGCCTACCAGGCTGGGCTCGGGGAGAAAGCAGCAAGTGACTTAATGCTACAACAAAGGCTTCGGTTGTTCAGTCTGAGGAGGTTGATAGTGGTGCAAAAGGCAGGCAGCGGGCTAACGTTTCACCAGGCTGAGCTCACACACACACACACACACACACACACACACACACACACACACACACACACACACACTGAAACAAGCTCATGTCTGGCTCTGGAGGTGTGCTGTGAAGTGTGTGACTTCCCCACCAGAGTATCCTCTCCTGGCCTTTCTGTGACCAGTCTGTGTGTTTGTGTTTATGTTTATGTGATCAGATTGAGCCCTACCTACCCTACGAATTCACCTGCGAGGGTATGCTGCAGAGAGTCAACGCCTTCATTGAGAACCAGGTACTGCCTCTAGATGGATGCCCTCCTCATGTTCTTTTCACATGTTCATGTTTAGGATACAAGCATATCTGAATCTTGATCTGCTGAGACTTGATTATAGCTGAATGAAAATCCAAATATATTCCAAAAGACAAGTGCAGATGATGACCTTTATCTCTGCTGACAACAGCTCTTCTTTGTTCACTCATTACGCTACTGCTGCTGCCATCATCGTCATCACTGACATGATGAAAATGTGATGGCTGGGGCAGGGGGTTCTACAGGGGCCACAAGTCACTGAGTCACTTTCATCGCTTAATAACCCTGTCAACAAAATGAAGATATGTATTAAAATGTTCTGCTGTGGGACTGTAAAATAACTAAACCAGATTCCAGATGCTGTTGTAGGACAAGAGTGCAACCACCGTGCAACAATCAAAACATCACAGCTTTAATAAAAGATAGGGATAATAGGGAAATTATATACGATTTTCAACATGTATACAATAAATACCGCAAACTATATTATTGAAATAAGATGAACATTAACAATTCTAGATAATAGCCAAATTTAATATAATAGAAAAGTAAATATTTAAAAGATATTTCAGCTAAAGCTTTGAAATTTGTGGGAGGATTTGTGAATGTGGAATTTGCCTATTAGTACAATTATGTTTATTAATAACTAGTAGGATAATGTATTTTGCATGTGGTGGATTTCAATCAACAGCCATCAGTAACACAATTTCATATTTACCATGTTAGTACACTCAGGACTGGTAATTTGAATGCCCTTAATTGTTAAAATATTAATAATAATTGTTTCAATCTGTGTTATATCAGAAGGAATGGCCCTACTCAGACTCCATGTTTTTGTTTCAAAGCTGGCCTATGTTGCAGTGTGTGTTGTATTTCCGTTGTGTGACATGATGTTGTGTTGTCAGGACTTCTGCCACGGTCAGGTGATGTGGCCCCCTCTCAGCGCTCTGCAGGTGAAACTGGCCGAGCCGGGTCACTCCTGTAAGCAGGTGTGTCAGGAGGAGCAGCTCATCTGTGAGCCCTCCTTCTTCCAACACCTCAACAAGGACAAGGACCTGGCCAGGTGACACACACACACACACACACACACACACACACACACAAATAATATATAGTATATACATCAAGAGATGAACACACTTTCTCCCTGCCCTAGTTGTTATTTTAAAAGTGTCCTCTAGGTGGCAGCACACTTCAGGTTATCCATGTGAACAGTATGTCACACTGAGGGGTGACTTTAGGTTGAAACCACTGGAGGGCCCCATTTATTTCCTGGAATAAATGGGTCAATGCTCATAACTGATGCTGAAGAACATTACTTTAATTGAGTGTGTGTTTGGCTTCTCCTCCGGTCTCTTCTTCTCACTCTAATTCAAACAGAGATAAATAGTCATTAAGCATAACCACTGAAGGAAGTCTGTCTTCCTGTGTTTCAGGTTTGGTGTGGACTGTCAGACGGTGGAGTCGAGCGCAGACACGCTGGTCCCGGCCTACAGTGAGGCTCGCCACCACTGCATCTTCCAGTCTGACCTGCTGCTGTTCAGCTGCGCGGGCGCCCACCAGTCGCTGCGACGCATCTGCCCCTGCCGCGACTACATGAAGGGCCAGGTGGCGCTGTGCAAAGACTGCCTATAGCACCAACACCCATGTTGAAGGAAGGGGGGCTGACATAGGATTGGGCGGTGTTCAGGCGTGGCTGGATGGCGTTTAATAAAGTCGGAGCAGCTCAATGAGTGTGTTTGAGAGACATGCAGCTGTCAATCAAACACACACACACACACACACACACCAGACTTTTGTGGGAAGCTTTCTCCGCAGAAAAACATTCACAGGACTGCGTCTGTTCATCATATTTATTGTTTTCCCCAGCTGCTGGAGGTAAAGCAGCCAAGGTGAGCATACGTCAACCCTCTGGATCACCGGCGGCGCTGCAAGTCCCGGAGGCGGTGTAAAATTACTTGAATGAACAAAGAGAGTTGTCTTTAAAACTGCAGCCTCCTTGGTGGACTGCACATCAGTGACTGGCTGCCTGTTTGTCTTCAGGTTCATCACAACAGCACGGCACCAAGGAGACAACAATCCCCCCTCCAATCCGCTCCCCGTCCACTCCAACCCCTCCATCCACCACCCCTGGTCAAATCTGAAGCTGTTTATTAATTCTTTAGGTAGGTTTGCACTGGACTGACATGCCTGAAGGCAGAGAGAGACATACATACACACACACACACACACACACACACACACACACACACACACACACACACACACACACACATGCTAATAGACGGCGGCTAAAGAAGAACCCAGTTTTACACTGTAACCAACTCGTTCCTCTCTTCTGGACCACCGAGATGAGAAAGGACATATAATGTAGAAATCTAGATTTTTATTCTAGAGGTTTTCCAGACACATCCCAGACTTAAAGGCAGTTCTCTTTATTTATTTAAAGACTGAAACATCCAGTTGTGAATCAGTCACTGGCATGGTCTGCCCCTTGATTTTCATACATTCACTTTTAAATTGCACACTTGTTTTAAATGAGTTTTATCAAAAGAAGGATGTAGTGTGTGTGTGTGTGTTTCTACACACGGCCATTAGGGGAGCGTAAAAACTGTTTTAGTTCCTGTTGCAGCAGCATGCCATCCGGTACTACGCACACATTGAGAGGCGAGGATGAGGGAGGGGCGAGGGTCATTCCCTGTGGCTAAAGCTGTCGTACAGAGTGGCCGTGTTGTAGGATGTTGTGACGTTGTGTCGTAGATGATAAACCGTCGTCAGTAGCAGTGGTAACACCGAGACACACGGCAGTCGAGACGAGGAAGCCTTCACAACACGCTTTCCAAAGAGGAAACATGACAACCTTACCGAGATGTTTGTCTGTGTCTACACAAACTGTTACAATACAACAACACAGATCCACACTCCTCTTACTTCTTGCCAGACAAAAGCTGTAAATCCTTTCAAGCAAACTGTAAGCAACAAAAACATGCCAACGAAGGATTCCTGCACCGCAAAACCTCGCATCTCCTCGTTCATATCGATAATTGTTAGGATCTTAATTTGCCTGCAGATTTGCAAAGATAAAAATCGAGATAAAAGTAAAATTTGTAGTTTTTGTGATAAAAATGCACTACGCCAATCCATTTGCAGAGGTTTAACAAGATATTAGTAACACTGTATATTGTTGATATGGGTTTTAAAGGTTTTCTTTTTTATTTATTTTGTATACAGATCTTTATCTCTGTGTTTGCTGGAAATCTTTGTTTTTAATTTATAGGAGGGGTGTCTCTTTTATTTTCTGTCCTTTTTATAGATTTTTATTTATGGATAGTAATTTATAAAAAATAAAAAAATAAGCTTGTTTGTCTTCGAGTGTGTGACCGGGAGGCGTTGTCTGCCTCTGTTCAGCTCTCAGCAGTGATGTGAAAAAGACAAAGAGTCGAGTCTCGCTGGTTACTTCAAGATTGACTTTACATTTTTATAGAAAATGTCCTACCATATTATTTCTTTAAAAAGCTAAAAACTTGCATCAAACCTTGGATTGGTTTTAAACAGAAATCTTTAGTTTTGAAAAACTTTTAACTGTAGAATAAGACTTGTCTAAATCTTTTCATAGTCACTGTGGTTAAAGAGAGACAGCAGGGGACTCGTTTCTCCGTGAAAGCCTCATACACTTTGTGCTTTGAGTTCCAATCTCAGTTTTTCTGTTTGCACACGTGTAAAATCAGACTGAACGGCACCGTCCAGCTACACTACACCACCTGTACTTTGTCAGTGTCGGCTCAGACTGTTTTTATGTGTTTTTTTTTACTTCTGTAAACTGGTCCAGTGATGTGCTGCCAATTTAGTTTTTACAAAAACATGATGTGCCTTTTTCATGGTTCAACTTTGGGTTCTGCTTGTGTTGAATTATCGGCGAGCTGTTGACAGTCATGCTGATAAGTCGCAGCTTAGCACTCGTGGTACAGCTTTCACTCCCAAATTTAACCATTTTTGTCTTTTCTGAATCAGATTTATCTTTTGCTTAAATTTAAATCATTTTAATTATGTATCTAACTTAAATTTATTAAAATTAAAATCAGTTAATTGAATCGCTCCAAACCTTGTGATTTGTTCCATTGAGTTGCTTAGGTCTGGAAGGTAAACTGATTGGCCATTCACAGAATTATATACAGTATATATATATATATATATATATATATATATATAAGAAAAGGATAATACCAGTGTTGGTTAACTTCAGCGTATGTTTACCAGCCGTTCTTGAAAATGCCAGTAGCCTATCAGTGATGTTTATAGTAATTGGATTACCATTACCTCCCATCACTAATTTGATTTCAGAAACATCTGTGTAAACACTTAATTTGATATCCTTTTCCTAGTTAATCAATTACAAATGAGTTTTTTACATGACTTAAAACCATGTATAAACTGGTGAGTAATCAGATTAATGCAGCTCTCTGATTTTATTACCTTAACGTGATTACTCACAGCAGTGACTTCCTGCTGTGGGTTCCGACTCTACGCAGCAGTGATATAGAAAGAAAGAAACGACAGTGGTGTTATCCTTTCATTTCCAGGATAAGGCTTGTGATATTCTATAGTGGTGGTGTTTTCAAAACGTCCCATGTGTGGACCAAAACCAACAATGTGAGTCCGTCTCTCAGTACTTTTACTTCCCTACCTGTCTGTGGGATTTGCTGACAATAACAGAAATGTAGAACATCACCTCTTATCCTTGTACATGTCAAATATGTGTACAATAGTTAAACTTTACTTCAGTTCTTTTTCAGTAAAAAGGAAGAAAGTCTGTGAAACCTGTTCTGTTGCAGTAAAGTCTTTTGTATCTTTCTGTCAGGCTGGTTTGGTTTCAAACAAACAAATGGTTTCTTCACCATATCTGTCTTTGTTAACCTCAGCATTGAATGTCTCTATTGTAAAAAACAAAACGAATACTAGACCAGCTACATACAAATATGTATCAATCTTTATTTTTTTTTTAAATCTGTCAGTTAGCATCCAGTGTCTGAATCACCAGAGTGGTGATGATTGTGGTCCAAGCGGTGAAAGGTGAATAACAATAAGCGATTACATTCTTGTTTTTTCACGGTCCTTGACGAGTAAGAGGGATATAACTTTATTTTTAAATAAACCTTTTTTCTGTGACAAAAGGCTCAGACTCTGGTTTAATATTGGTTTTACATCACAGCGATACAGATTCAGTATTTACATCGGACCAAGAGAGTACAGCGGCACAGGCCGAGGGGGCAGCTCGAGCCCCACAGTGTGAGCAGAGACACATGTCTAACAAGTCCTACAATGTTTAGTTAATGATTACCATCAACCAGCATTACTACTGTTATTACTCCACTAGTCAACACAATATCAAGATCAATGTTGACTTGTCTGTTGTCCAAAACCATCACTGCAGTGTGTGTTTGTTGGAACCAGTTTCACTGATGGAACCACCAGACATCACATATACATTTAATTTATGTCTTTTTATTTTATATTTTTATTTATTTTATTTAATTTCAAGGTTTGGGTATGAACACTTATTGGCACAAAAACTAATTCTGACATTGAACATCATTGTGTTGTAAGATGGTAACTGTTTCAGTAAACCTAGATTGTATTTACTGTATTTGCACTGAATTTGAAAATGGTGATATACAAAAATACACTGAGTTACAAAGCTGTAGAGAACAGTGCGCTATTGCAGACTTAAATACTAAGGTTTTAATTACAGTATTTTGAAGTAAAGTGTGCTGGTCTATTTAAGGTGTAACCTACAGCTTTCCGGCCAAGCTTCCCTGGACGATTGACCGCCAGAATGAATCGCTGCAGGAGAACTGAAGCCACTACAAGAAAAATGTACTGAAGAATCACTGAACTACTGACTCAACAATCTGCGGTTGAAGTATCAAATCCCAAGGGTGAAAGCAGAATGAAGTTCTTTCTGGTACTAGCCCCCCCCCCTTCATCGCTTAATATTGTTCTCCCGCCCTCTGCTTCATGCATCCCTGAACACACACATAGCATTTATTTAAATATTGTTAATCAGGTTCACAGAATTGTTTGTAAGGGTTGACAAAACTTTTCAAACCATATAACTTTGCTGGTTACTTGTCAGCCAACCACAAAAATGTTTGTGACATTTGTGCAGTTTGGTCATCAAAAAATGAAATACATTAAATCAGTTGAAATCTGGGACAGAACATATAGAAACTACTAGACTTAAAATGTTGTTTTATGTATTTTGTTTTTTTGTCCTTTCCCCTCTTTTGTTATGCCTCTGTCAATTATCAAGCTTGATGATGATAAATGAGAGGGATCTGATGGTGACCCTCATGTGGCATGACTCTCCAGACCCCCCAGGGCCAGGCCGACTCTGCGACCTCTGAACATGTAGCATTAGCAACTTGAGCGGATACATTTATGGATTATGAATTATCTACATAAAGATGAACGGAGGACTTGAGGTCAGTCAGAGGTTGGACTACACGCCACACAACAGTCTCCTTCCTCAGGCAATCATCCGTGGCACTATCTACTCGCCATACTACTGACAGACAAACACACGGTTCCTGTGTCTCGCTAACACAGCTAGCTTAAATGCTAACGTCTGTACTGTTGGTACTTTGGCTGTTTGGGGCGAACCATAGACTGTATATTATTAAAAGTCTACCGGGTGAACCATCATAGACTGTATATTATTAACAGCTGGGGAAAACAAACAAACGACCCCGCGGTCACATTCACCGGGATGACAGGTGTGTTTATTGGTCACACACCTGTAGATATGCGGCCTCGATGGCTGCCATCTGGGACGAGGAGGAAGCTTCTAGAACAACTGAAAGAACATGCTGGAGCTCTGAGGTAGGACATGTCTCCTCTGCGTAACTAACAGCTGCTGTGTTGAAGGACATAGAGTCCTGAATTTGAAGAACATTGTCCACAGCGTTGACTGTAAAGTTAGGTCCACAGCATTATGAAATAAATCTCGAGCAGTCACATGGTTGTGTTGCTAGGTCAGTGGTTAAGTGTTGGCGTAGGTTTAATTCCTGCTTGTGGTAGAGACATGTCCAGTGGCACAACTGTTACCTTGTGTGTGTGTGTTAGGCCCAGGTTGTGTTGCTTATGCTGAAGAAGTGTAATAAGACTATGTAGTGCTAGAGCAGAGTGGGACTGCTGTCTCCCCTGTGTCCCACCCGCTGGTCAGGCGGCTGCTCCGTGTTCAGGAGGTTGGGGTTTGAAGCCCTCTGCTGGGCTGCTGGGTTTTGAAGGAGTAATGTTGAGTTATAAAAAGTTAAAATGTCTGAAGGAACCAGGTTAGAGAAATATGCATATCTCTGTCCCCCATTTCCCCCTCTATTTCTCTGACTGTAAAGAATTGATCTGGTCAAGTCTGGCATTTAACATATGCAAAGGAGCTTCCTGCTACAACACCAAAAGGTGGCCTTCTGTCTCCTGTCCCCTGGGGTCTTAGTCTGGGCTAAGACAATACAATGCTAATGAAACTGTTGATGTTAGAGTTTCACATTTAAACAACAGAACCTTTTGCTCTGCAACCAAAAGCGACCCCCCAAGAGCCAGAGTTTAGCGGCATGTTTATTCTCATTGTTCTGCGAAGATGCCCTCAGCATGTTGTCATGACTACGGCGGACCAATGAGAATGGATTTGACTGGGCCAGGTAAAAAGGAACCGCCCCAAGGTGCAGGGATAAAACTGTGTGATTTAGGAATTTTCAATACTGGTTTCACGTGACTCCATCATGGGGAAGCATGGATCCAGTCCGCTGTCAGCTGCAGTGTTATTATGTTTGTTTGTCTGTCTTTGTCTTATCATCTTCATCATGCTGTTGCAATAAACCTTTTCTTAATTTAATTCGACCCTCAGCCTCCTTCCTCAGAGATCCGACTGAACCCGATGTTAGTTTTGAGAAAAAAACCTAACAGTAAACACACAAAGCAATGTGTGGAATGTTTCAGAGAATTTGTGCTGAAGCTGAATTTAGCTCATGACGACGATGGCAGTGTTAGTTTTAGAGCTGTTGGTTAGCTGTCAGAGAAGGCGTGTGTGTAGCTCGGTGGTGTTCTGTCTGTCATTTTATTTGGGAGATTTTTGCCATAAACGACCCACAGCGATGAATATCAGGCAGTGAGCTGTAGGACAAGTTGATGTTAGCCAGCTTTGCACAGGCGGTTTCCTCCAGCATGGATAAAAAACTCAGGTCAAACACTGACACTGGAACAATTTTGATGCAATTCATAAGAAAACTAACTTTTGTTTATGTCTTTTCTTGTTGGAAATGTGACGGTGACAGATTGTTGTATGTGGGCTTTGACCTTAAGGAAAAGAAATGAACACAAATGTATCGAAGCAGAACAATCCAGTAAACTCTTGCTTCCTCTTGTTTTCTCCCAAGATGAGTGCAGTTTCTGGACCACAACTGAGAAGTTCCTTCACTCCATTCATGCCTTCTTCATATCGTACTCGGTATACTCACAGTATGGTTTGTCATGAAAAAATGTAATTAAAAAAAGTAATATTAGTATTATGTCAAAAAATATCTGAAAAAGTGTTATTACACATGCCATAAATTATTTTTTCACCCATAAAAAAAAATTGACATACTATACTATGACTTTCTTTTCCGACTGACTTTATTTGACATGCTATACTATGATTTTTCAAGACTTTTTTTCAACACACAAATAACTAAACTGGTGCCCTAAGAATATCAGGTGCAGCTCAATAAGTGTACAAATGAAAGCCTTGCTTTGGTTTTATTTAGAAATATATATATAGGCCTATATTATAACATATTTTGTCTTTTATCATTGGTTCACAGCTGAGAGTACAGCTTGTTCCCGGACGTCCTCTCTGCTGGTCCATATTCAGGACAAGTTGTCTTGGCACTGACTGGGCACCTCCTGCACCTCCTGATGGATGTCCTCAACCCTCTTGGTCCACTTCTCCCGTTCTGTGTCATGCTCTGTAACAGCTGTGTAACTTTTTGTTATTGTTTTCGATATGCTATACCATGACTTTTTCCAACATAATATTGTTGAGCTAAATGCAAAGCTTGTAAAGGAAGATGTATTTATTGTTTAAACTACAGGGGAGAGAAATTAATAACTGTCAAGACAAAAGTGGGATTCAATCTTTCAATCTCAGATTGAGTCAGTAATTTATCTTAGTGAGTTATTCTTAATCAATCAATTAAATAATCAACCAATTAACTAATACATTAATGAACCAATTTACAGATCAATTAGCAGATGATCCAATGAATTAATCAATTGTATTTGTCACATGAAATCAGTTAGTTTACCAGTACAAAGTGTGAACAACAAATAATAGAATGGAAACATGAAATGCCAGATTCAGGATTAGCTCACTGAGATAAGAGACTGACTGAAACAAATGAGATTGAAGGATCAAATCAAATACAACTTCCAACCAGGTAAAGCATCAGATCAGATAGCTCAGTGTGATGGAACGCTGGTTGGAAGAGCACAAGGCTGTGAGTTCAAAACTCAGGAGGTGCACTTTATGATAAGGAACATAATGGAAACAGCAAGCAAGGTTAGTTAGTGTGTCATGGAAGATACTTCCCCAAATCTCAACTGTCTGAGCCTCCATAAAGATGCAGAAGACAGCTGCGATTAGGGAAGTACTTAATCATGACACGTGGGACATGAACCCCAGTCTCCTGGGTGAAAGTCCCAAGGTCTCCTTATGACACTTAGAGAAAAAAATTATGATTCCAGTTGGCAAAAGGAAAGGTACGCACAACCCCTTTGGGGTTGTGCGTACCCGTATACCCCTATGCCGCCCCTTCGGGGCGGCATAGAGGTGAAGACACTTGGGGAAACTCTTTCTGGCAGTCGGAGTACTTAGCTACTCCCTGACTGCCACCAGGATTTCCCCAAGTGTCTTACCCACATGCCGCCCCAAAGGGGCGGCATGTGGGTTGAGGGTAGGCACCCCCCCTTCGGGGGTGCCTACCTTCAACAACTCTGCTACTGGATTTGAACCCTGCATCTCCCAGGTGAAGGGCCTGTGCTCAGTCGACTCCGCCGCCACCTCTGCCGCCACCTCCAGCAGTTACAGCGCGCATTTATGACGGACCATTGGGGGTTCTGGAAAGAAAGAAATTTTCTGTGAAATGCAGGATACAAACCCCTGACCATTGTGGTGATTGAACCCATGACCTGTGTGTCCTCTAACCAGCGTTCCATAACACTGAGCTATCTGATCTGATACTCTAAGTCGGTTGGAAGTTGTATGTATCATTCACATTTAAGAGACGAGAAGTTAAAAACCATTAAGACTAACGTGGGATTTGATCCTTCAACTCCAGAGTGTTGAGTCAGGCTCTTATCCCAGTGAGCTAACCCTGAGGAACCCATGTCAAGGTTTTGTTCTATTGTTTGTTCTTCACACTTTGTCCTTGTAGCCTGATTGATTTCCTGTGATAAATACAATTGATTGATTAATTGGTTGATTATCTGCTAGTTGAGCTTTTAATTGGTTGATTAATTAATAAATTAATCAATCAATTAACAACCAAAGATTAGTTGATTACTTAATTGATTAATTAGGAATAGCTCACTGAGATAAATTACTGACTGAACAATCTGAGACTGAAAGAGTGGCGAAAGGTAAATAATGCAATGACAACATTCTTGTTTTGTTTTCACGGTCCTTGACGAGTAAGAGGGATATAACTTTATTTTTAAATAAACCTTTTTTCTGTGACAAAAGGCTCAGACTCTGGTTTAATATTGGTTTTACATCACAGCGATACAGATTCAGTATTTACATCGGACCAAGAGAGTACAGCGGCACAGGCCGAGGGGGCAGCTCGAGCCCCACAGTGTGAGCAGAGACACATGTCTAACAAGTCCTACAATGTTTAGTTAATGATTACCATCAACCAGCATTACTACTGTTATTACTCCACAAGTCAACATACACCATTCACCAGAAAAATAAAGACTTCCCTCATAAATATCAAAACAAACATCCGTTCCAGATAAGAGAGATCAAGATCAATGTTGACTTGTCTGTTGTCCAAAACCATCACTGCAGTCTGTGTGTCTGTTGGAACCAGTTTCACTGATGGGAAGCCATCATGGTGTTCAGTGTTAACAACCACCAGGCATCACATACAAAAACAGAAAAAAGGATAAATCAAAGCAACATTTAACACATCCTGTTTCAGTGTACTCTGGCCAGTAGTGGATTCATGCAGTTCCCAGTCAGTCAGTCTGAGTAGCTCTGCAGAAGACCATCTTCTATCAATAACTAACCATCAGTACTGAAATAGCTGGAAAGTGGAATCATTCACAGTATGATATATAAACTATTTAATATTTAAATCCTTCTGCATACTGTCAGCTCATTAGGGACACGTTTGGGTCATGGTCAAGAGGAAAGGTACCAAACTATTTTTTATGACACTAGCCATACTATGTTACAAACCCAAGAACCAAATCCTCATATGTGCTGGGACATGTGCCATGCTGGACACAAGGAAAGACACAAAGGCCAAGCTCCCAAACTAACAGATTCCAATAATTAATTTCAATCCTGGTCTTCATATATTGTAGATACATGGGGAGTACTTATTCCCTGGAACCAGACCGTATTGTTTTTCCTCACACTCTCAGTCATGCTTAAGTGAAAAAATAACATTGGTTGTGATTTTGCGCTATATAAATAAAATGGAATTGAATTGGTTGTTAAAAAAAGGTGGTCGATCACCCGGAGGCTTGCGTCACGTGGATAGCCGACATTTATGTTGTCATTACTTAGAATTCCTCATGGGGGCAAGAGAAACTACGCACTTCAGCTTTAGATCAAATAAACAGGATATGGGAATTGATAATATCAGCAATGAAATACATGTACATATAAATGTATGTATGGTTACTTGCTGTGGAGGTGTGACAGGTCCAAAAGAAGACATGAAGCCGAGTGCAAGTGAACACCTGGACCAGCTCGTTAAGTCTGGGAGCCCAGGTGAACCAGATCAACTGATGAGCCTGTCAGCTCTCTGTCTCCAAGACTCTTTTTCCTTATTTTATTAGGATTCTGTAGATCTAATTTTAAGGATGTTTTTTTAATTTTAAGGATGTTTTTTTTTTTATTGATGTGGTAACTCTCACATCTTTTTGAAATCTAGCTCCTCTTTGTATTAGCTCGTGCAGCCTTTAGCTTTAGTCTAAAGTTGTTTGATATTGTAAATTTGAAGCCTGACGATGACCCATGACCGAAAAGTTGTATCTTTTATAAACTAGGTGCTGACAGTGTTCAAGAATAAACTTTTTCTTTGGTCTTATGTATTTAAAAAGCTTTGCTCTCACCTAAAGTGTCTTAAGACTCGGTGCAGAGCTTTGTCTGTATTACATGCACATTCAAACATATTAAAGTGTGTGACATGTACATCTTCTGGTCAGTAGATGGTGCAAGTTACGCATGTGAAAGTTATATTCTTGAGTTTGTCACTTCAAAACTTCAAAAACAAAAAAGGTGGCAACCTTAAGCCATGATCTGTACAGCGTGTTCAACCTGTGTCTGCTTGCCCCTTTTTACTCCACGTCCATCACAATCACTCCTTTCTCTCCTTTTCTTTCCTTCAGTCACTGTAACGCTGATTTCCTTCTTTCATGCTCATCTAGTTGTTGTGTAATATGAAATGAGGGTACATATACAAAACAACTGATTGCCTTTCCTCTTCACTTTTCAATAAAGTTTACTCATCAGTCCACATTACTTAGTGCACACCATTAAGACAAATTGGTTTAAATTTAAATATTTCTCATAGTTTCATAAGGAGAAGGAAAATAACAGGAGCTCACTTGAGTTAGCTTTTGCTATTTTTGCTACATGTTCAGTAAATTGGACGCCGAGTCAGGTCATGACTCTTAGTGAATGGAGGCCAAAAACAGGATTTTTATCCTCCAGGATTGTAAGCTGGCGCTGGCATTAGGCTGCTGAAACTGTGCTCACTCCAGGCTTCTGCTCCCGCCACAACAGTCTAGATAAATATTACAAACAGCAACTCACGTGTTACTGATCCTTTGTGTGTGTGTGCTTATATACTTGCTCCCCATGCCAAATGGGCCTTGTATTAATATATCCTCTCTGGTGATATAAAAGGTAAAACACCATTAATCCTGCACTGCTACATCAGCTACATCAATCAGTGTGACCTGCCACACTGCAACATTTTATAGCACAGCTGAGCAAAGGCCTCTGGCAACCACGGGGAAAAATAAACTGCTGTGTTTTGACAGGGCAATGGGCTGTAACTGACAAACTGTACGTCAACCTGCAGTACAAAAATCTGTTGCTTCTAAGGAGTTATGGAGTATCTGGGTCCATATATGTCTCCTGCAGTCCAAGCTCGTCTCACTCTCTACTACAACTGAGTCAAAAACCTTAAGTTAGCTTAACTCCCCTTCACAGTTAACTCCCACAGATAAATATATAATATGTACACCAAATTGTAACACACTTAAAAAGGCGCCAAGAATTGTATCCACCCTCACTGTCATCAGCCTGGATACACAGTTCAAGTCTTTGAATGGGAGGACTGTATAGACACTGGAGCCTCCGCTGGCCCCTCGTGGACTGAATGTAACCGTCTGATACTGGGGGAACTGTAACCCCCGTCCCTGCCCTGTCAGTCAGTCAGTCGGTCAGCCCTCTTTCCATCCCTCCCAAACCCTCGTCTTCTCCCTCTTTCTTTCCTCCGTGGTCCGTCACTCAAAACGCTCGTAGTTCCTGGTTTGTCGGACCCGTGGGACCATGTCGAGCAGCAGCCTGCAGCAGAAGAGAAGAAAAAACAGAGTGGATGACTTTGATCCCCTAATATATATATATATATATATATATATATATATATATATATATATATATATATATATATATATATATATATATATATATATATATATATATATAATAAATGTGTGCATTCCATTCCGACACATTCATCAAGGCAGGAAATCTCACTGCATCAGCAGCAAAGATAAAGCTGAAAAATGGAAGCCTACTTATTTGAAGCGTAATGTTAGTACAGAATGTGCATAATTTATGGATAAAGGTATGCATTAGTTTGTGGATGCCTTTAGGGATCATTTTAATTAGGTAAATGCTAAACTGCTGTTTGTGGGCAGCAGTCTGGAGGTCAGTGATTTTGGCGAGACAACTGTCTATCATCTGCTAGTTGTTCCTACATTTTTTTTAATAAAAAAAAGGAAAACAGAAGAGCTGCTAATATTGAACTTTGTGGTATCAACACTAAAAATGTGCTATAATAATACCTTGTGATCAACAAAATCAAGAGCCCTGGAGAAATCAACAAATACAGCTTTGCCATGATGTTTTCTTTTATCAATGGAATTATATATATATATATATATATATATATATATATATATATATATATATATATATATATATATATATATATATATATATATATATATATATATATATATATATATATACATTAAAATTAAGCAGAATAATAGTTTTTTGTGAGTTTATGATTCAAACACTTAGGCCAAAATAGACACCACTACTATTACTGTAACTATTAGTAGATTTCTTTAAATCATCTCCAGAACAAAACATATTTACAAATATTGTTCATATATAATCAAAAAATGAAAGGTTTATGGTCCAATACCGATCCTTGCAGGACTCCACATTTAATCTTACTACATTCAGATTTACTAAAACCAATCTTTACATATTGTTGTCTATTTTTCGAATAAGCCACGCCTCTAATAACTTCTAGTAATCACTTACTTGACTCCATAGGCGAGGATGATAAGACCTATGAGGACGCCTATTGTCCCGTCCAGGTACCACACCTGGGGTTCATGCTTGAACACTTCAGCACTGATGAGGATGGAGAACCCCATGACTCCCCCCACCAGCGAATTAAATCCTGGAGAAAAAAAAAAGTCAGTTGATGAGGGTTTTGTCGGCTTAGTGTTGAAATTCAGCTTACGTTGTGTTTGGGCTTTCCTCGGAAAGACTCCATGGACATGTGATTTTGCCTGCAGTGGCCTCTTAAAGTATGCAAAGTGTCTTGTGCTATTACAGATTCTTAAAATGCCTCCAATATCTGATAGATATTCAAAATTAATCTGGTTAAACAAAAATATAACTGGCTCTGTTTAGGTGACTAACTGCTGCATTACCACAAGTATCTGCTACTCCATGGGAGGAATGTAAGCACGAGTAAGACACCGGGGTGTTCCAGACATGTGAGCGTGTTTGTGCAAACACAATATTAACATAGACTCACACTGTGATGCTGTTAATAGGAAAAGGACAGCACTTCATGAGTAAAATTACCTTCCTAGAAATATATGAGTGGACAGACTGATATCAGGGGTTTTTGAGCACGTGTGTGTGTGCACCTACCATCGGTTATGAGGGCCCGGCTCGTGAGCACTTTGCCAAGCTTAAACTTGATCACAGCCAGGGTGATGCACACCAAGCCACTGACGATGGACACACTGAACAGGAAGTCATCCTGACACAGACACACACAGAAGCACACAGAGAAAGTGGGAGTCATGGTTTGTTTTCATGTCCTTCAGGTGCACTACTGGTTGATCCAAATGAAACTGTGAGAAACTTTTACAGTTTCAATTAGATTTTATATTAAAGAACAATGTCCTTTTCAGTAAAAATGCAGCCTCATCTATCATTTAGTATCAAATTAACTAAACAGGATTCTATGTAGTCAGTGAGTTAGTGGACTAAAAATATGATTTATTTTTATAGCATTTCAAATATTTTGTAACCTTATTAATGAAAGAGTTGTTTCCAGCTCTAACAGGGCTATGCCTTTAATCATTGAATCCAGAGTTAAAAAGTGTAACCAACACAACACGTCATGACACAACACAACTATCATGGTATCTTCTCTTAAACCAAACCTACAGCCTTTCTGTCAGCTATCATCCCAGTTAATTAAGCTGGTTTTATTGTTCAAAACAACAGAGACACTAATATGATCATCCACTACATCTCCACTGAATCACATAACCTCCCCTCTCTACCATTCAATCAAATTATACCCAGAAATGTTTCCCTTTGCTTCCCCTAGCTCTTATTTTAATACCTTTCCTAACAATAATCTATGTCTCTTCAAATGCTCTGCCTTGTCCTTATGTGTCCTTTTGGTTTTAAAGAATTTTAAAATGACTTTCTTTATGCACCTGTTTTGAGACTCACCGGAAAAAGAGTCAGCTAAATGCCAAAAATGTAAATGCTCAGAACAAGGAATGATGGAGAAGAGGGTGCAAGGGATGAGGAAAGAGAAAGAGGGGCTGCGGAGCACTCAGTGCCTCTGCGGCAGCATTAATATTGCACCATGGCCTTGGAGCCATGTAAAGCTACTTTGGCGAGGTCACAGACATCAAAAACAGAAAACCTCAGCATTGTTCCAACAGCATGCTGCATAGACCTGAGTCAGTGCTGTGTACATAGTGTATTATCCTCCAACAATTAAACACATTTTTCAGCATCAAAGGACAAATCATCAATTCCAACAAATATAGACGTACACACACATTTTGCAAATGGGAGCTATTCATAATTTACCACCGTTTAAAATCTTAATTTTCTAGAATAAATTGAAAGCTGTGTAAAATGACATGGCTGCTGTGTTCTGATAACTATTAGATACGCTGTTAGTATTTTGCAGCTTAAAGTACTCTGTATCTGTGTACCTTTATGGGGAATCCCCCAGTGAACTTTAAATCAACATTCACACAACACACAAGAGAGATTTCACCACAGACCGACCGTGCACAGAATGTGAACACAGTGCTTGACATTTACATTTGACTTCCAGAGATTCTTGTGCAGAATATGAAAACAGTGCCAACTGTTCTGATAAGTCAGGTAGGCCAACAACTGTATCATGTATGATGATGACTGGATGTGAAGAAATGAGTTTAAAATTTGTAATGATAATAATGTGAAAGAAAACAAGAAGTTTAATTCCTGTGGTTTTACCTGGTCTGAAAGTTTACCAAGCAGCAGCTCCATTGCACACACAAATATACATTCAGGAACTGAAATCTGCAGGTTGTAAGTTTGATGAGCATGAAGACTACAACTTTGTTTTGGTGGCTAACTGACATTAATTAGGCTCAGAGGACTATCAGAGCAGGAACAGTCAGGTGTAAAAAAAAAACACATCTCTCTCTCTCCATACCTATCAGCTGCTCATTAACATTTCATAATGAGGAGGAAGAGAGGGAGGCTGTGAAACGTAACCTTATTTCCAGCATCTGCATACTGAGGAGGAATGTACATACACAAGCTATATATAACTCAAACTGTGTGACTGAAGAGAAGCAGGTCGACTCAGAAAAAAACAATCTGTCTGCCTCGCCACTCTCACAGTCTGCCTTTGTTTCTGCTCTGCTGCTCGCTGTCGGTCAGGCCCGTCTCTCCCCCTCACTGCAGCCACAGATGAATGGATTGGTCCAATACATCAACAAAGGATTTGAAAACTAATTTAACTTAACCTTCTTAATAACAATTTCACAATAAACCATGCTGCAATTATACCACCGAGTGTATTTTAATTGGAAATTTAAAATGAAATCAGCACTAATAAAATATTAGAATATGAACACAAATAAACACAGAAACATCAGCAGTGTGTCTGACCCGCTCCAATATCCCATTTCCTTGCCCATTTAATAGATAATGCATTTACCTTATAACATATTTATACTAAAGTGGTTATTATTTGCATCATTATTATTATTGTTATCATGTTTCAGAGTTAAAGGAGCAGTGTGTAGGATTTGGAGGGATCTATTGGCAACAGTGGAATAGAACATTCATAATAGAATAAACCCTTCATATCTACTTAGGGAGCAGGTTCTCTTCAACTGACCCCGCCATGTTGCCCCTCCATGTTTCTACAGTAGCCCAGAACGGACAAACCAAAGACTGGCTCTAGAAAGGGCCTTTCATGTGTTTACATTACCTGAAGGCCACCGTAAGTCCTACTTCACGCTTGGAAAAGAGGGTGAGGGAAGGGGACTAGTGAAGGTGTCAATTTATTTTATTCTTCATAGTGGGTCATATATTAGCAAGCTAACGTTAGTTAAGCTAGTTAGTTCAGTCAGCTATGCAACAACTACACCCTTTTGTATACAGTCTATGGTTACACATAGCTGTTACTGAGTGTACTGTATTAATTTAGTGATATGTAAATCACCACTTAGTCAACACTTACATTATAACTGAATCTTACGTAAAACAGCTTACTCAAGGTTTTCTTTGAGGAATGTGATATTTTAAATATATATATTTAAAAAATTGTATGGGTGTTGTGTACTTTTTCTATGGGATAAGTTTTACTTGTGTCATGCGGTGTGATACAGCTCAGATATCCAACTTTTAAGATCCTGTACTCTGAGATTAGCTCCTTTGAGAGTCTTGAAACTGTTTTTAGCAATTAGATAACTAGATACAGCTTATTCTATAATGGGTGTA
The DNA here is from genome assembly GCA_026937815.1 of Etheostoma perlongum. Lineage (NCBI taxonomy): Eukaryota > Metazoa > Chordata > Actinopteri > Perciformes > Percidae > Etheostoma > Etheostoma perlongum. Next base: position 11,646,617 of record CM049394.1, read on the forward strand.
ATCGTGCACTTGAGGCTAAAACAGATGTCAACAATTATTTTCTATTTTGAAAACTACACCAGTGTGAATTAGATCATAGAGCTAAAGTAGAAATAGGCAGTGAAGGGCCTGAATAATCTCTCAACAGTAATTCAGCCAACCAAAGCATAATGTTTCCATATTTACTCATCATCATTAGGTTAAGGTTCTCAACTGCATTTCTACAGTGATGACTATTGCCTGGCAACAGGGTAATAAAACTATTTCAGGAGATGTGAAAGCTCCTATAGTCTATACAGCTGAGATTAGTGACATTCTTCATCCAGCAGCAGCAACACTGTTACACCTTGGTCACACACACACACAATCATATGCATACACACAGAAACAAAAAAAACCTAATTGAATGTAGATGCTGAAAATCATGTTTTTGTGAACAAAGCTGCTGGACAATCATTTCTTTTGTTTTCAGTGCAGTTTGTCTTGAGGCAAAAATGAAGCTGGGTAGTTTGTTGAAAATATTTTGCTTGGTGTGAGACAAAAATAACATTTGATCTGATTTTCAGCTTATTGTTATATGAGCAATGACAGTTTTTGGTTATTTTATGTGAGATATTTCTGCATTTATTTTTCTTTGAAGAAGAGCTTTGCGAAAGCAACATGTTGCCTGTTTATTTCAGCTTGTTATAGGCTGCGTTAGTGTGCACTTGACACAAACAGGGAGCTGTTCCTATTAGAATCTGCACACATTTTGATGCTAAGCTTCCAGTTTCTTTTCCCAATGACTGCTGATATCTTCTCTTCGTATTTAACTGTTGCTCAGAGGGATTTATGCCTCTTTTGGCCTCTCAATTGTCAGTTTGGATAACCCATAGTGCACCCTTCATACAAAATAACATAACATTTGTAAAAAGGCCTATCTACAACCTTAAAGCATTAAAGAACATTTTAAAATATAGAGTGGTCCTCTCAGACATGTGACACGACATAATCAAGCTTTTGTGTTGGGGGATTCCCAACTCTTGAAGGGCAGTGTAAATACATATTAAAACAAAACAATATTCAAGCCAACTATTCAGGAGATTTTTGTTTAGAAAAACAGTGGGAAATAAGTCTTTCTAATCCTGTTTTGTATTTGAACGTGACAATGGGTAATGAATGACAGACTTAATGTATCACTACTGCAAGTAATTTTCAAAATTACAAATATCAATTAATGCTAATAGACAAAAAAGTGACAATTGTAGCAGACTGGACAAGAGCAAAGATGCAAATTCACAAATTGTCCACTTTGTGCTGAATCTGCATGCAGCTAACTTAATAGGAATATGAAATATACTGTTAAAGTCAAATATGAATAAAGCAATATAGCTGTTTGATAAGATAATTTAATGCACCACCACAGCCTCAAAATATAAAATTAAATTAAACCTAATGGTCCAGACGTGATTTGTGATTTTTCCACAGCCCAAACTCTCCATCTGTTCAGTAACAACACAGAGCTGCTTCTCTTTATTGATAGGCCTTAGTCGGGCCTGAAACACCAACATCCCGTGACCAGCACCACGTGACGGCCATCTTATTAGATGTACTGCCAGTTCAAATAGAAACACAGAATCAGCAACATTATGTCAGCACGTTATGTCAGTTATGTTGTTTGTCTTGGATGCTGAGAAGTACATGCAGGTTTTGAGAGGATATCATTAGACAAAGGCACCCCAAAGTCAGTTGGGTATTTTTGGGATTCTGAAAGAAATCCTTGTCTCTGGCAGACTGGTGTTATTACAGCAGGGAGAGCAGACAAGTCCTGGCTGGACAAAGTGTTTGTGACTATCTGGCCAAGCATTAAAAATAACCTCAAATACCACTGAAAAAAGACCTGATTATACACCAAACATTTGGCTTAAATTCTGCACTCTGACTCCAGTGAGATGAACAAACTGTTAAGTGACCCAGCTTGACTGTTCAGCTGACACTAATACAGCTGTCAGTGTACTACAGAATGTTAATGTGTTTAGGGTTAAATGGATAACATAATCTGGCCCATATGGTGGATGCTTTAATCCAAAAATCTCCATCTCCAGTTTGAATCAAATTCTGACCCCTGCACCAGAGTCATGCATACTAATATTTAGTGCAAGATGACATATAAGACAACATGTGGTCATAAACTGTAATCCGAGTATTATCTACATTTCCTCCAGTCTTTGCAACTCTGTTTGAATCTGGCTTTTGTATTGGTAGTTGATAAATTCTTACCACTTCGGGTAGCAGCTTGGTGGCCAGGTCATGGATGGCCTTACCCATAATGCACAAGGAGGACAGGATGAAAATCACACCCAGGATAACACAAGCTCTGCAGGCAAAAAGGAGACAGAGGAAAACTGTGGTGATGGGTATATTACTAATTACACAAACAAACATTACAGTGCCGATAGAGCGAGGCGATTGTTACAGCGGATACAACCCCGACAGGGTGATCAGGACAACAATTTATAGTTATTACTATATTATTAAATCATTTCATTTTGACCATATGCTGCTGTATTTTAGCACCATTCAGTGTCAGAGACCAAATGACAACACCTTATGCTGAGAAAAAGATAGCTAAAACTAAAATGTTCCTGTGACTCCAAATACATTCTGAATCACAGTTAACTGTGTTACACTGATGTACAGAGCAAAGATGCGAAGACTTAGTTAGAAGCAGCAGATGTCCATTAAAAATCTTTATCCAATTAACAACGTCTCAAAGGAGACAAAAACAACTGGAGCATATGACCTTGTCATGCAAAGGCTGCGCTCAAACTACACTTTGTGTCTTGGGTTTTGACCGGATAAAGTAACCAAGGCAACCCACACCCACCCACACCCACACCCACACCCACACCCACACCCACACACACTTCTCAACCAGGTACACTAACAGGCCCCCTGTTGTTTCTTGCACAAGGTGGATGTAAACATGACAACTTATCGCTGAGATGCTGTCGCTCCACAACAAAAACACAACAGCATAGAGACGAGCAAAGGTTTTCAGCAAAACACAGCTTCTGTTGTAATACAACCGTCATATCACATCTGGATGTCAATTCTTTTTTAATGTCAATACTGTCACAACAACAGCATTTCATTCTAACATTTGCCACAGTCATGTGAATTAAGGAATTGTTGTTTAGAAGAGCTCTGTGTTTCATTTGGGTGAAAAACTCCCTAATTTGTCTTGTTTTGACATCTCAAGCTTGTTACCTTGGCAACCGGTCTGTAACCCGGCCATCACTATTCAGCCATATCTCTCTTATCAAACACAGACAGACACAAAACTGAATAATAATATTGAATCCCTGGTTGTCAGTTTTCTCACTAGCTGTCTAACAAACCAACACAAAACAGCTAGAAGTTCAGAAGCACAATGCTACACTATGTGTGTGAGTGTTAGTTCATGTATGTGGTATATGTGCGTACATCTATTTAAGTACTTGTGGATCCATGTGTGTGCGCTTGCAGGTAATTCTCACTTTTCTGAGTTTCCAATTCTGAGACCATTTTTTGATATATCTGTGTTTACAGTTGTAAACTGTGTGTGTGTGTGTGTGTGTGTGTGTGTGTGTGTGTGTGTGTTTGTGATCTTAGGGGAAGTCTGGCCTCTATGTGAAGCCAATTACTGGCTGAGCAGCTTCCTGAACTTGGCTGTCAAAAGAAATGACAAAAAATGTGTGGACGTTTTCAATGTGATGATTTAACACTTTTCACAAATTAAATTTGAATTCTTAACCAATAAAATACATCCTCTTTCAGTTGGTTGCGCTGGTTTGAACAGTAGCTTACGGTAGCTAATGTTGGCTTAAGCAAGATTTTGTTTATACTTATCTGATATTACTGAAGTCAGTTTGTGACTCTATGACTCTCCTCTACTTGCTCTACTGTATAGCTCCATAGTTTCACATTAATCGAACAGTTCAACAGTTTGGGGATTACTGTTTCACTTTTTTGTTGAAAGTTTGATGAGAACTTCAATACCACTCTTGCTGTCTGTGACTGTAGCTTGTGCCAGGAACTAACAGGGGCAAAGGCACCGCAACTTAACCTTGTGTTGTCTTCCCGTCAAAATTGAAAGTCAACATTTTTGTTGACGCTTTTTATCAATGTTTTTAACTTTTTATGTTTTTGTCTCTTTATAACAATTTTGACTTTTTTTCAATGTTTGTCACTTTTGACGTTTTCAACACTACGTAACACTAACTTTTTAACTTTAGTTTTACAGTTATTTTTGGAATTTATGGTCAATAGACTTCATTTATATGAAATTATACCTAATGTTTGAGTTAGAAAAGCAGAAATTAGGAATTATTTTGACTAAAATTAAAGGAATGTATGTTGATGGATAATCACAGACTGGAATATGTCAACTTTTACTCAATACTATTTCAAAAAACATCAACAAGACCATCAACATATATTAAAGTTCTGATAAATAAAATGTATAAAAATACAAACTTAAGATATGAAACTCAAATGTCCTTCGAACAAAAACACATTAAAAAAAAAATAATAATCAGAACAGGGACGTTGTAGAGCGCCCTCTGGTAGACAAACTATGGAATGCCAACGCTCATAACATGGTTGACCATCCATTTTTATTTTTTTCAATATTCATTCAGAATCATGTATTTGTCATTATAAAGGTTTCTGATGAATGAATATTAAAAAAATTATAAATGCCGATACCAATAGATCGGGAAATGCCTAATATTGGCCGATGTATTGGTCGGGCTCTACTTTTCAGTAACATATATGGGTAAATTAGTGTTAGCTAGCAAGCTCTTGTAGAAGTCAGTCTCTAAAACGGTAGCTACGTAAACCCGTTGCTCTTTTATAATAGTGTCAAAGACTAGGGCCAAACATAAAAATGAATTTGCACCTTTTTATGTCACCTCTTTACTATTCTTTTTGATTCCAAAACAAACCTATCTCTCTCTCTTCTAACACAGTTGATTGGCTTATCTTAGCATAAACTGTAAAAGGGAGAACAGTTATCAACTACTAACACACACAGAACACCAACAGAAATATAATGACAACTATTTGTGGTATTAGAGTTACATCCCAACTATTTCTTGATTTGGAAATTTACCTTTCTGTTTACACTAACTGGTATTTTATTGTTTGTAACATGTCAAATTTAAATAGATGGTTGAATCAATGTCTTTTTCTGTCTGTGTTACTACCTAATCTCCAGAGGACAGGATCTCATCTGTCGTCTCCACGGCAATTAGCAGTCACTCCTCGCTGTGTGTGTGTGTGTGTGTGTGTGCGCGTGCGTGCTGGGACTGAATGATCAGGAACAGATGCAGGTTGTTATTAAATTAATTTATTATGTATCTTCTGTGGTAATGTTAAAACTCATCGAATAGAGCAGAACGGAAATAAAATGACAGACAACTGCCTCTTACTTTTTCGCGTTTCTTTTTTCTTTCAATTGCCTGCTTGCTGCCAGCACCCTGACCATTCAATAGGCCCACCTGATCTTCACACACACACACCATTCTTAGTCAGGTACAGATAAGACATGAGGTGCCTGTCTGTGATCGGTCCCAGTGGGCCAAGGCTGACAAAGCTGAAGAGACCCTTTATCTAACACACTCCTCTACCGGACAAAGCAGACCACACACACACACACACACACACACACACACACACACACACACACACACACACACACACACACACACACACACACACACACACACACACACACACACACACACACACACACACACACACACACACACACACACACACACACACACACACACACACACACACACACACACACACACACACACACACACACACACACACACACACACACACACACACACACACACACACACACACACACACACACAGTTTGGTCATAGATGGAACTAAACCATCTGGGCAAGAAGTGTCCTTATTTGCTTTTAAGACCAAAAAAAATAACAATATACCAAAACAGGAGATCAAAATGACACTATATCTGCCAAAGCATTGATTTAAAAAAATACATTAATAATAAGATGCATATCATATTTGTTCACTTTCATTTGGGTGGCTAAAACTAAATTACACTAAAACAATTAAGCGCAAGGGATTTTTTTCAGGGAAAGATCTGCTTAACACTGTATGTGTTCAGAACACCAAACAGGAATGTTTTAGCTACATTGGTGCAAGCCATCACATCATTACCTATTTTTAGCATAACATTTTAGTGATGTTTGTGCCACAAATTGATATAATGAAAGACTTTTTAAAGGTATTTTTCAGTATGGACTCAAAATGGATTTTTGATTTTGAACCAGGTGTTATATGATCTGAGTGAACGGTGATTGTACTTACATGTATTCACGGTGCGCTGAGTGGACGGCTGCAGCATTGCTGTACCGCCACAGTACAATGACAGAGGATAACACATCCAGCGTGGCATCAAACTGCAGAGTGAAAACATAAAACTGATGTTTTACATTCTCTTTATGACAGCATACAGTGTTAGCCATCATAGCTTTAGTAAAGTGGCTTTACTTACAGCAAATCCAAAAGCTGAAGCACTGTGGCGCATGATGGAAACAGCTGCAAAGAAATCAGAGAGAGAGAGAGAGAGAGAGACACTGAACAAGTAACTGATACAATGTGCTTTCAAAACATATTATATTGATCATATATGATATGAAGTCCAAAGGTGCATTATTGTGAGGAATTGTGGTTGTAGTTATTAAGAAACGAGTGAGATGTATTTTGTTAACTGAAATGATTTGGTTATCAGGATATTATGTGCCTGTTTTGGCCAAATGGTAATAAGCTGTCAATGTGTTGAATACAAAGACTGAGCCAGTGACTCTGTGTTTAATCTTCTGCACACATATACACCTGCAATGGCAGGCAATGAGAGGAGAAGGAAGGAGAGACAAAAAGGAGAAAGATGCCAATAGATAGAAGGGAGGAATCCTCTCTTCTCAGGTTTATTTTTAGCAACACTCACTGGGGGCCAGAAACTCGCCTCAGCCCTGCATGCAGAAACACAGCATTGTGTGGTATCTCTTTCTCTGTGCTTCCCCTTTAGTCACTCATTTTCTTTTTCTTTCTGCAGGTATAGCGAAATCATGATTCCTTCCATCTTCTAACTTCCCATTCCCTCCATTTTCTTCATTGTCCTTCATCCAAATCTTTCTTCATCAACTCTCTCTAGGTTGAAGGTGCAATCCTCCACTTCCCCAGCCAAACACAAAAACAGAAATGAACAATGTCTTTACATGCTTTTGAAAAACACTTAAGGTGCTCTAAACAATGTTGGGTTACATTACTTCTTGTTGACGTTAGAAGTATTTTCTAACAAAACGAGACTAGCTTGCCCCTCCCTTCTCCTCATTCGTCGCCTCCCCCTCCCTTCTGTGCACTAAGGATTGCAGCGACAACAACTGACTGTACAAATGATCTATAAAACACACATACAGCACAAGTAGGTCTTTGCTTTTGGATTTTGAAAATGAAACAAGACCACAAAACCTGTTTTGTTACAGGATCCACCTCATAGGGCAGATTCTTTCGGACCATAGGAATCTGAATGCGTAGTATGTCATATTAATGGCAAAGAAGCAATAGAAATAGAGGTTAAAGGACAACAGTTGGTAACTGCACATTCTCATATCCCCCAACATCAGTTTGTAGCTCAACTTCAACTTTTGATTTTCACAAATTAACGGTTTAGGCTCAAATTTAAACAAGCTGGAGTAGCAGGAACACTTTGCAGCTATGCAGAGTTATAGAAATAATTTTGTATACAGTTTTATACATTTGTTTCTATGTGCTATATGTGCATGTTATATATGTAACCATCACTATCAACAGAACGGCACCACTTACAAGAAAGCCCATGTAATGTTACATTAACCCCATTCTGTTTTTCCCCCCAATATGGCGCTTTGGCAGGTGAAGTTCAGATAGATTATCGTCACCTATGTTTTTCTTCATCAGTCAACTTCTAACCTTGCTCGTGTTCACTAAACAACAAATCGATCCATAACACCCCACAGAGCAAACACTTGTTTTTGTTGTTTTTTACTCCCGGCTAACGTGTAGTTAGCGTTGGCTAATTATCCAAACTTTGCTAGTGCTCTAATACAGCCAAACTTCACTCTCTGATGCACGAGGTCACAGCAGCCAATCAAAAGACTTGAAGTTACTACAATTTATATTTCATTTATAAAAATGTTCAATTCAAATTTATATTTAATTGAATTTATGAAATGGGAGAACCTTGAGCGTCCCCCGTCGCACCTGCTATGAAAGTAACCATTTTGCATTTGTCCTTTAATGTAAAAAGACAACTAAAACACCATGTGTACAGTATGGGTGTTAACTGTTAAAATTTGATTGATTTTGACTTTAATGTGATGTTCAGATGTTTCTATTCACGTGAAGACCTTGTTGTCTGGTAAATATGGTTAGAGGACAAGTGAAAAAAGATAGTTAAATAACAGAAGTTGAACTATCAATCATCACATAGTGTACATATAGTACATCATATAGTGTATGCATACTGTATGAAGCATATGAAATGAAAGCAGATCACACAATGAACATTGCATGGCTGATCTATTCTTCAAACATCAAGGGTGCAGATATTGTTCTTGTCAAAAGAAATGTGGGCGCCTCGGCTCTTAATGTGGTAACAGACGTGTCATAAAGCAAATAAAACTTGACAGTTGTTCAAATTAAGGTAAATAGAGAGGGAGGGACACACATCACACATCTGCCAGAGTTGAAATAACAAGAGAACTGTAGCAGGTCATTAGGCTTACTTCTTTTGTTTACACGTGAAGGGTTTGGACACACCAACTGAACATGTATGTATAACACAAGAATGTATGGCAGGGCTAATATAACACTTTATAAAGTGCCTCACAGAAAGGTATAAAAGGGATGCAAATTCACTATGTTTCTTTCTGAAATACAAACCCCATCTACTATAATCATCAAGGGAGCAGAATTGCACATTCAAGTAAAACACTGAATCGACAGCTTGTAGTTAAATTCTTCAGATAGGTGAACAACAATTGCTTTCATGTAATTTTATGCAAGTTATCAAAGGTCTCATTTGAGGGTAAATTGTATCTGTGACTGGAAGTATTGTATTTTATTTTTCCAATAAAAATATTTTGGAAAAAAACATCTCATTTGGAATGGAAACCCCACAGATCTGTGCGTAACATTATGAGCTGGTGATCCCAATCCAGAAATGTATGCTCCTCCTTCCTCAGCCCCTCTTTTCTTCCCTTTTCTCTTACTAGCTCCTTCATTAGGAGCAGAAAGAAGAAATTATGTGTAAATGAATCGCTGCGGCTCTGCAGTCGTCAAAGCTGAGCCCAGCAATGGCTAATTGGCTCTCAAGAAAGCTGGGTGGGTGTCTGTTGGGACGGAGCTCCAGCATCACATCAGGGTAACACACACACACACACACACACACACACACACACACACACACACACACACACACACACACACACACACACACACACACACACACACACACACACACACACACACACACACACACACACACACACACACACACACACACACACACACACACACACACACACACACACACACACACACACACACACACACACACACACACACACACACACACACACACACACACACACACACACACACACACACACACACACACACACACACACACACACACACACACACACACACACACACACACACACACACACACACACAGCTCTCGTCTTTCTCCCCCCCCTCCTTGTCTCATCTGACAAGAGAAGCAGGAGCACCGAAGATGAAAGACCATCCCAGCTCTGCCTGTTTATTGGCTGATTTTGGAGCTGCATTATGCATATAAGTGAAAACCTTTGCTGTCAAGGTTGTTTTTACAGTTGGTGGACTAATGGTGTTTGTCTCGCTGTGCTTATATAGCCATGCATACGCCTTGTTATTAAAGCAGCAGCCAGGGCTCTATTACATTTTCATTTATTCAGCTAAGTTCTACTCTGCCCATTTTATTCGAGGAAGGATTGCAGAACACAAAACATTTGCTGGATGTGACATTATGGGTCACATAAACCCAAACTCTGCTAACAAATCGGCTTCTATTTGATCCAAACACAACAGCTCAGACTGAAATTGTCTGCTGTGGTTGGTGGAAGGGGGGAATCAATGCAGCATAGTTTCCGTGGCAATACTGTATTGATATACGGATGCCAGGTATTGATCTTTTATTATACAAATTGAACATGAAAATTTAACCTTTAATAATATCTAAATAATTTACAATGCAACTCCTTGGCTTATTTCCAAACATCTATAGACAGTCTTACAGAAGGTTTAACAAGTGAATATGCAACTGGTGTAGAGCTTGTTTCCTAATTAATGTTCATTTTCACTACTTTAATAAACAGGACGTTGCAGGTAGAACAAAGAAAAGCAGGCTTTCACAGCAATAAAATGATCATAGTGAATTTAAGTGTTATAAATTTTGGGCAATAATGAAATGAAAAACTGTATGTATGTATGTACTGTACTGCCCTGATATAAAACAAACAGTTTCATCACATTAACTTCGCAAATCACAAAAAGAACATAACACTATTCTTTTAAGGGTGTTTTCCCTTTATTAGACAGAGACAGTGGATAAACAAGTGAAAGGGGGAAAGAGAGAGATGGGGAATGACACGCAGCAAAGGGACGCAGGCTGGATTCAAACCCGGGCCGCTGCAGGACTCAGCCAACATGGGGCGAACGCACTTGCTCAGTGAGCTATAGGCCACCCAGCATAACACTATTCTAATATGATCAAATGATATGGTACTGTATTACATGATGAAATAAGTTACAAATCCAATAAATAATATAATTAAAGCAGACTAGAAGCAACATTTTTTCACCACAACACAAAGCATCTGAAAATGAACTATGTGGGACTGGATTCTCAAATTTCCAATAATAAAGCTTTATCAGAGTGGGATGTATTAAACACACACACACACACACAAAGAAGGAAGTTGTGAAATAGGCCCGTCCTGTCCTGCTTCTCTACTAGCGTTTCCTTATCAGAGGAAGTAAATGTTTGAAACAACACGAACTGAACTCAGGGAGAGGCACTCTGATTTCCAAAACAAAATGTCTTCGTCATTCAGCCACTTCCCTCCAAGTCGCTTCACTAATTCTGACCCCAGTGGTCAACTTGTGCCAACAGACAAAATTCCAATTCCTAATTTCTTCCAAAAACAAGACTATAATTAATTATTGATTGTTTCTTATTCTCTAGAGAGTGTCAGAATTGAAACAAATAATTATGTGTGTAATGACGCTGGGCATGTCAGATCCCTGTTTACTGAAATTACTGCTGCTACATCTGCTTATTTCTGCAGCTCAAGCAGTGCCATGTTTCATTTATGAGTGAGACAGGCATGATGTTCAGAGATGTGATAAAAATGTCTAATGAAGAAATTGCATCAAAAGATGTTCAATGAAGAAAATGGCCGGCTTGCACATGTGGGAATCAGGCTAAATAAACATGTATTCTCAAAAACATTTCAAAACAAGATCATAAGGAAGACATTATGTTTCTCGCTGTCATCAGTCTTCAGCATTACAGGAATGTCTCATATCTCTGCACATCTGCAAACCAATGTGGTGATAAACTGCACAGCAGCAAAGCCATTTTACTGCAGAGGAGGAAGCAACAGTTGAATAAATGTGGTGGTGACAGGTCAAGACAAGGCTTACAGAGTCTGTGATATTTTGCATATTTATACGTCATGTTTTTAAAGATGGATAGATGTCTAAAAGATCTGCAGGATTTTTTTTTTTTTTTAAATGGGCCTTCAAATTAAATTTCACAAATTGAAAAACATGTAAAAATAACCTTAATTACATCAACAAAGTGAATGACTCATTTCCCAAATTAGATTCAAAGAGGGAAACATGCAGAGAAATGGATGTTAATGTTTGAGAGACTCAGAATTCTTCCCTTTCTCTTCTCAATGTCAAACGCAGAATGAGTCCTTGTATCAACTCAGAAAAAGCAAAATTGGGCACGTAAACTTGGCCCTGACAAACTAAAACTTCTTAGATGTTTCTTTTTGACTGAGTGAAATTGTCATTTGAAGTGGAAGTAGTGGGAGGCTAAAGGTTTTACCAGTGTATGAAACAAGATGTTGGCATGAAGCTTGGACTTTCAAAGCAGCGTGCTCACATAAGTTGCTCGTCCTTCATGTTGTCTCTGGTTTAAGTAGCCTACTGTTGTTTAACAGGCTGTTGGTTGTCACAGTAATTAACAAACCTGTCCTTCAACTGAAGAACCCACAGCAGGCATCTATATTTCTTTGCTTAGATGTCTTTGACCAGAAATGTAAAAAGCATCTCTTCATGTGAGCCAGCGGACTCATTAAAGGGAATGAGTGTTACTCACTGAAAGCAGCGATGGCCAGGATGATTGTGATCACTATGGACACCCAAGACACCCACAGAGCTTTCTTTCGGTAACTCTGTGCTTCATGAGGCTTCAGACGCATGCTGCTTTCCAGAAGACCTGCAGACAACAACACAGGGCACAGTCACACACAATATACAGACATGACTCAAGAGGAAGCAGGGCAGGGAAACATAGGGGTGCTTTAACAATGACAATGCTAACATGCTGATGTTTAATCATAAAAATAAGCATTGGACAAATTCAAAATTTGACTTGATTATGGCACTACAGGAAAAGTTATGGGATCATGAAAGGGACTGCAATTTATCCTTTGGGAAACGTGAATGTCTGAACCAAATTCCATGGCAATCTATTTAAAACTTCTCCTCTCATATCATATCCTCTTAGGACCATGAAGGCCTGTACAAAATTATGGCAATCCATCCAATAGTTGACGAAACATTTCACTCTGGACCATACTGGTTGAATGACTGACTGATCAACATTGCCCATTATTGAAATGAAACCATGTGAGAAGTTTGAATGGGAAATGTCTGAATCATCTGAATTGTGACCCCCACTAAACTCTTCTTCTTTGTATGGGTCACAAGCCAAAAAACCTCCCTGGTTGAGCAATTCATATCCCCTTTTGAGTTAATTTAATACACTATCTATTGATACTGGTCCCATTTCATTGAATTCATTTAAACAGAAGTTATTCCAGAGAAAATCTAGTAATTCTGTTGTTTCCCTTTGAACAATGAAGTTGAAGAGACTTGAAATGTGTTTAAAGTTATCCATTCAAATGAACATCATGTCTGATTTTGTTTTAGTCAGAGATTAAATTGTAAGTGCAGTTTGTTCTCATAAATCACAGAACCAATCTTCTGTTAGCACATTTATACAGTGTATGGTTAGAATCCTAATAATAATCAGGGTTGGGTTATGCATCTATAACATTACAGTGAGTAGTTTCAAGATATTTAATTAACATTACATATATCAAAGGTTAATATCTGATTACTTACTTGGCAGTGTACAGGCGCAGGAAAAGAATTTCATACAAACACACTTTCATCTGTGCCATATATAAGATGTACAACACCTGCCACAGCAACATTTGTCAGTATAGTTGAAGGAATACAAGCATAAACAGATTTCGATTGTATACAGCAAAAAATACATCGGTCTACTCTCCACGGCATTACACACAGTGTGCATCCGGTGAATCCTAAACTTTCAACATATTTCACACCGCCTACCTCCATCCTCTATGCTGTCTGTTATCTTCATCTCCTGGTCCATCTTAAAACCCTGGCTTTCTGTGTTGGGCTGCTGCTGCTGCTGGGAGCCCGTCTCCTCGCACTGCCCGTTCAACGCCGTGGGGTCTGCTACAACCGGGTCCGGGACGGCGGTGGAGTCTGGCAATGTAGAGTCCGTCATCTTCTAAGCAGGTTGCGGTTCCAATGAGGCACTCCAAAAATGTCACACCTGGGCGATATGTTCAGGCTTTCAACTGGGGACACACCCATAGACAGTGAGGGAAGGAGGGAGACTCCTTGCAGGGCTACAGGTATAGCGCCAAATTACACACTGTAAGGTGAAACAATGCCGGAAATTAGCAGATGTGAACTTCAAATAAACGCCTATTTGCCAACTGAAAAAATGATGCGAGAATGTCTATTTTGTTCTAATACACAATACAATTCTTCGTTTGTCGCTAAATGTTTTCAAGTTGAAAATTGCAGTTTTCGTTAAATAAACAGGCTATTTATTTTGAAGGTGGTAACCGCTAGGTGTGTCCATGCTGACAAACCTGATGCGCTCAGTCTGGATAGCCTAGAAATAGAAAAAAAAATTCACAACTGGCTCCAATTCGCGACGTCGTGAAATAGCTACACCTGGACTCTAATTACTAAATCCTGGTGAAGTTCACGTGAGCTATGCTCGCGCTGGAGTCGAACAAAGCTGCTGCCCAGCGCCCTGCGTCCGCTAGGAATCTGTCCCATGTGGATTGAGGATTGAGCGAGCCCAAGAGCCGGAGGACCTGCAGACATTAGGCTACTGGACCCGTTGTCACCTTTCACGTGCGTGATTGAAAGATAATATAGGCTAGTGATAATAAGTCTGTCTGGTCTCTGCTTCCATGTAGTGGTAGAACTAGAGTAATGCAGGCCAGAGGATGCTCCACCATGTGGTGTCACATTGTCGCTTATGCGTTGATCTCCCATGGAAATGTCAAAATCAGAACAGAGGGAAAAAATCCACATTTTAATGAATAACAATTTTAGTTGTAGTCTGGTTTTCTTGTCATATCAAATAGGCTTTTAATGTCTGAACCTCTTAAATCGTTGCTTTACATGTCCCCAGGATATCAGCCTAGGGCGTGGTGGCAAATTATAGGGAGACAGGCGATTTTACAATCGAGATGTACCAACTCTGAAAGCAATAGGCCTAGTGGTAAAAAAAATCAACTTTGATTTTTAAGGGCTCTCCCCTCTCTCCGAGGCTTAGAAATAATAATGCAAGTACAGTTGTGGCCCCTAGTGGCTAATCTGGATATTTCGCTATTTCTTTGAAAAATCAAGTAGGAAAGCAACGTCTTTAGTAAGTAAGCTTCTGGCTAAATGGCTGAATACATTTAGCTATTACATCTGAAATAACATTCGTTGTTGTAGACAAAATGTCACAGCGTGAACGAGGTATATAAATAAATTGATTGATTGTGGCATCTATGAGTGCTATTTGCACTGCTAAACACCGGTGGCGCTGTTCAGATAATAGGTTACCGGTTTTAATCAGCTTCGGCTGCTCATTTCGTTCTTCCGGTGCCCCTGTCGCCCCACTCCCTCCCGATGCTAACACCGTCGGGCTTGGCCGTGGGAGCGTAATGGCGGTGCACCGGGGACCCTCTACGAAATGGCTCTTCACCCGGGAGCAGCTCGAAAACACGCCGTCTCGACGCGGTGGAATAGAGGCCGACAGGGAGCTTTCTTACAGGCAGCAAGCCGCCAACTTAATCCAAGATATAGGCCAGAGACTCAACGTGTATCCTTTCTGAAACTCAATGGCTAACTGTTAACTAGCCGACATACGGGTTAGCTCATTTGCTAACTGAAAGGCCGGAATGGCAAGGCTTATTACAATCAATATTGTATCCCTCAAAATACACCTAACATCTTTCACTATCATGCACGGAGCCTTCCATGACAAGATGGACCATTTAACTCCGCAAACATGGTGTTAATATTTAGCTAGCTGGAACCGTTAAGGCCTGCTTGCTATCTTAGCTATTGTTTTGTCTCGGTTAGACTGCAGATTCCATTGTTAGCTTTGTGTCTAGCTAATGATATCAGTGATGAATGATTACTAATACTGGTTTTACGTGCAAGTTAAACATATGACTACGTTTCAAATGGATTAAAGTGACTGTCCTTGAAAGTAAAAGCTAATGAATGTATTCTGCGATAGGGTACACGTTTTGCTAGCTGTCTATACTCAACGCTAGCTTGATGCTAATGTGTCAAGGTTTCTACCCTGAATGTTACATTCAATTTAGTTGTACTGTATATCATCCATGTATTATGCCTTAATAATATACCAGCTCTCAACTGATTATCAACACTGCTATAGTATATATGCATAGGTTTTATATGATTCACTCTTTCAGCAAATTCCATAGAAATGTAAGTAACGTTACCACTGCAGTGTTGGCTGATACCATAATTACTGGTGATACCGACTATGAAAACTGACTGAGGTTTTTCTCTCACTAGGTCATTTCTCAGACTACGTTGTTTCTGGCAGCAAAAGTTGAGGAGCAGCCCAGGAAGCTGGAGCATGTCATTAAAATAGCCCATGCCTGCACTAACCCACAAGAGCCTGCCATAGACACTAAGAGCAACGTAAGTAAACTACAACTAGACTTTTGGTTTTCATGGAATTTACTCATTTGTTACTGACTAAAGTGTCAATGTGAGACTTTTGGGAGAAAAGACATCTTCAACTGCTGTATAGCAGCAATAACATAACTATTTTAATAATTGATTAATTGGTACTAGTTTTCCAAGCAGAAATGCCAGCATTGTCACAACAAGGATTTTGCTGTTTTTCTTTGGTTTGTATAATAGTCAATTTAAAATCCGGTGCCTGAATTGATTTAAGAAAGTGGAAAAAAACAAGGGTACCAAGCAACAGTCAGCGACATTAAAGAATGGCTCATTTATTGCTAAGGCCATATGGTCAAAATTAAATGATTTAATAATATAGTAAAAACCCAAAAAACTGTTTAGCAGTCAGCATTTAACCGTGTTCAATACAGCTGCTAGCTAACGGTAGGGTAACATTAGCTGCTGTGTAGTGTTAACTAGCGTCACGAACAGCGATGCTTCTGCTGTTCAGAGCAGCATAGGCATAACATATCCAATGTTAAATGTACTTATTTTAATCATGTGCTTTGTCAGCCTTATTAAGAACCACTCTGACATAATTTGTTGTGGGTAGAAAGAATAAGGATAATTTGGTTAATTTAAGCCCACTTTCACACATGCATTGTAACCCTGAACCTATCTAGACATTACCTGGAGAGGCTGTATGTAAGAATTCACAGCAAGCGAGCGTGTTGATGTTTCTCAAGGGGCTGGTGTGAAACAACCAGATTCTGAACCTTCTGTTGGTAAAGACAGACGCTAGTCGGGCTATCAGCAGACAAAGCCAAGCTCAATAGACTTGAGACTGAGCATTGGTCTGGAGAGTCTGCTCTGTGTTTTGCCTGCACAAGAGGTGTGACCAACAGGCATAGTTCAAATGACTCTGTACGCAATTGGAAAGTCCTTCAACCAAAGAGACCAACAATCCGGGTGACATAGACGCGATAGCAGCATCAACGGGTTGCTGCGGTTCGGTGGCCGCTAAGTTGTATGTAAACATGAAGCTGCTTGGTCGCTACTCTAGCGTCATCGTGTTAAACCCGCCAAGCTTGAAGTCTTTATATTGGGCTCTATTATGCCCACACAGTTGAGCTCTTATATCAGAATGCTAAAAGGTACTGTAGCTCCACTTCCCCAGTTTTTCTGCTGGCAATGCTTTTATTTTGTAGGAAAGCTGATTAAGTTGAATCATCAGTATATATAGCTGGTGGAAAGCAGATTTATAATTGTTCATTGATTGATCTTTTTCAGGCATTCCAGCAGCAGACACAAGAACTTGTGGCACTGGAAACAATAGTGCTGCAAACGCTGGGTGAGTGCTATTAAAGCTTCTGTACTGTACATACAGTATTTACTTTTTTCTGTGTTGAATCGCTTTACTGGCTTCAGCCAGCCATTATAGCAGCATTATTCCTGTTGAAGGACTAAGTGCAAACAACAGAATTACAGTTCCAGATAGGCATGTTGACATTGCAGTTTACCTTTTCAAATTTTTAGGAAGCACTTGAGGTTGTTCTTTTAGTTTCTTTCTTTAAATCAATATGAAGCACAATATCCTACTTGATTTCTGCTACTGCAGACACGAGTGGCTGATCTTCTGCATTCAACATCTTTATTGCAGGTTTTGAAATAACAGTTGATCATCCACACACAGATGTTGTAAGGTGTTCCCAGCTAGTACGAGGTATAACATTCTTTCTTTTTACCCTCAATTTATAGTACTTCCAATGAATTGTGTTAAAAAATGAAAAAATCCGAAATTCCCTTTTAAAATAAATGATTTTCCGGGTTTTCTAACAACATAATTTAGTTAAAGTGCCCCTTTTTCTTACTCTGGTCCCAAGTAACCAATCTTTTCATTTATACAGTTACATGAATCATACTACATCATTTCAATTTACATTAATTGTGATTATGAAATGCTATTTCAGAGTATCTACTTAGTTCTAAAATAAACTTTCTTCTTCTTTTTCAGCAAGCAAGGATTTGGCACAGACTTCCTATTTCATGGCTACCAACAGGTTATTATCCTGTTCCCCTTATTGCACTGTAATGGCACACTATAGCTTCCTGTCCTGCAGGGCCCCCCTTCCTGTGTCCAACGCCCTGTTTGCACCTGGAACCCCGGGAACCCCCAGTGTGGGGAAGTACCGACCAGGCTGCTGTGTGCGGTGTATTGTACAAGGGCTCTGTGTTGGCACATAGGGGTTGAATGCACTATGTGGAGTGTAGTGGTGCTGTTTACCTCTCAAGGTTGTTTGGTACGGAGTGCATATGTCTAAAAAAACTCAAATGGTAGCCTGAATATAGATTGCCACTAAAGATTCTTAAACTTATAGAGTGATTTGGTAAGTATAGTTTACAGTTCTTTTTTTAAACTTTTTGCACATTTTTCACCCTAAAATAGCTAACATTGAAACACCAAACTATGCTGCAAACTGAATGCTTGTTCTGTGTGGTAATGTAGTTTTTATGACCATTTCAGAAATCTAACATAGTTGTATATTGCATGTGCATTGTAGGATTATCTTTTGAAGAGGATTTATGGTGGCAGAAATGTTTTAAAGATTCGCTACAAAATTTTCACTTTCTATACACTGAGCTCCTAATTTTGATATTACTGTGCTGTTGTTTAGTAACTGACTTTTGAGGTGTTTATCTTACTTGTTTTACAGAGGCTGCTAGTATGATAAACAAGTCTGAGAGATTGATGTTCCCAACAAATGATGGTAGATAGGATCTCTTAATTTCAGTTTATGCACAAAGAATGAAGTCCAGATTAAAGTGTGGTGAATGTAATAATGATGATGTAGGTATTTAAGGAATAATCTTTTAGAGAAATGTTCATATTGTTGCGGTGTATCTCCAACGCTGGGTGACATTACAGAAGTAGCCAAATTTCCCCCACCGTTTGAATGGCATTGCTGCGCTTACACAATATTTAAAAGATGTTGCACTTTTATGTGTATGTTTTTTAATTATGTGTATACAGTATATTTTTTAAATCATGCGAGTTATGATATAATCTGTCATAATTTTTGCACATATAAATAATAAAGACTAAATATATTTACCTTTACACCTTAAGCCTACTTTTGTATGCATTTTGTATTACAAGGCTGTTTAATATCTTTAAATGCAACTCGCGTTAAAACTAAAAGATGTTATGAATTCTCTTTTGCGGCTACAATTGTTGTAAAACAGGCACTACTTGCTGATATTAAAAAGGGGAATCAGAGGTACAACGGGTTTTTAATCTTAGTTCCACTTTCAGTGGGATCCTGAGACGCTTGATAAATAGAAGCCCTGGTCATTTTTAGCCGTTTTAGCTTCAATACACGAGCCAGTTTGCAGTGTAGTTTGGGATTCAGGGTGTAGAGAAAATAAACCGTAAAAAAACGTAGTCTAATCATTTGTCTTGGCTACCAGTGTTTCTCAGTCTTAAAGTTCCCATGTTTGATGTTGTGAAGTTTCAGTGATGATGGTGCTGAACGTGCTGTCATCAATCATTATATACTAATACAAGTAGTGAGTAGATTTTATTTAATTTGTTTTATAAGTTGGTATTCCCAGAAATTATTGCTCATTAAGAGATTAAGAAACACTGTTTCATAATTTCCCTCTTTTAAAATTCAAAACAGTTAATTATGTGGCCAAATACAGGTTCGATATCTTGTATGAAACATTTAGGAACATATTCTTACAAATGTTGTTCCAGTATTATAAGGTAAGGCTGTGTGTATGTGATGTGAAAATATTAGGTTGATTCTGAGTAAAGCTTTAATGTCCTATTAATTTGAACGTATGTTAATGTTGCCTTGTTAAACTGCCTCAAATGTATGTTATATATGTATGTTAGAATATAAGGCCTTAAGCTGACAGTTATATCTTTCTCTTTTGTTTCTCCTGCAGTTTGCACCTCACAACTTTCTGCCTACAGTACAGGCCCACAGTAGTCGCATGTGTCTGCATCCACCTGGCCTGCAAGTGGTCCAACTGGGAGATCCCCGTGTCTACAGATAGCAAACACTGGTGGGAGTACGTGGACCGCACTGTAACGTTACAGCTGCTGGATGGTAAGAGCTCCTACCGCTGGTTTATCCTTCTCTTGGAGTCATAGAAAGGTTCATGCTGTTTTTTACGGAGGTTGGAATACAGGCATATCTGCAAATTAAATATCACCGCTTTTAAATTTGTCTTGCTGATGGATTACATTACGGCCAATCTACACAGAGCGTTTTTGACACTCGTCACTCGTGCGTTTTTCAAATCTATTTTTGGCGCTTTTTGTAAAGTGTAATCTGCATAGACAGCTGTTCAAATTAGACAAATGTGTTTTGAATTTATTAACCGTATCTACACTGATTCATCAGTCATTTTCCATTCCACATTCTCTCGTTTCAGGCTTCTCAAATGTAAGAAATTACATTTGAAGCCATCGGGTTTGGATTTAGGAAGTTTTATTTGCTAAGATTTTATACTTTACAGAATAATCAAGAAAATAAATGTCAGATTAGCATTGAGCATTAGTTGCAGCCCAAGTGAATGCTACTAAATATGTGCACCAGGGCCCAAACCATTCCTTAATTTTCAAGTAGCTTGTGCTGTTGTTGGCATTGAGCTGGAGTCACTCACAGCTGCAGAGAAACGGACCATGGGTAGGATGCTGGCGATCATGGACAATGACTGCCACCCACTACACAGCACAGTCACTAAACAGAGGAGCATGTTTAGTGGCAGACTTCTGTCACTGTCATGCTCAACAGGCAGGTTGAGGAGGTCCTTTGTTCCCAGGGCCATCCAACTCCAATACCACACAAAGGGGGAGGGGTGTGATGGATTCTCAGCATGAGCCTGTGTCTCTCAGCCCCTACCACCATTATATCAGTGTTTGCTGTACACCTGACTGTCTTAGGACACACCAACCTGATAACCGGCGTGTTCGGGGCCGTCAGCCTTCATTTTGGCTGACCTGACACGCTCAGTCGGAAGGCAAGTTCAAATGACCAATCTGATTGGTGGAGTGCCAACCCCGGAAACGATGAGCAGGATGAGTGTGACTAGAGTCTCTCAAAATCTGACAAATCTTTTAAACTGACCTTTGTCGTTCTGAAATGACAAAATTGAGCAACTGCGTAGCCTATTTCTCGCTTAAAATGCTTTCAGAAACATGTTTTGGTGTAACTCCGAAAATATGATATCGTATTCTGAACAAGCCGCCATGACAGTCTGGCTTTGAATTTCCGGAGAAACCAGACCTACATGACACGTTGGTCCAATCAGCTGCCGGTTTTCATTTTTGGGCGACAATACTTATTAGCGCTGCCTGCTGTTATGGAAACGTATTACGTCTTGTCGTTTTGGTGCATACTAATGCTCTTTTTTGACCAACTCGGGGAGACTGATCAGTCCAACTGCCTTTTCTGCAGAGGGTCAGCCGTCTGGTGTGTCTGGGGCTTTATAGGCTATATTAGCCCTCCTACGACATCTGGGCTCTCCGGTCATTACATTTTATAACTTATTCCCTGTTATATATTGTTCTTAACGTATATTTCTTTTCTGTCAAGCAATTATAATTCTATTAGGTTTACATTGTTGTCCTTTCATAGTCATAGTTAATATTTTATAAGCTATTGCACCGCTCAAACGCTACACTGTTCTCTTTTGCACTACCACCATTGCACACAGTTTACTCTAGCATGTTTAATTTGTATGTATGCGAGATGTGTGTACGTGTTGTGTTAATTTTCAAAGCCACTGGATGCCTAAAATTTCCCTCGGGGTGAATAAAGTATCTATCTAGGGCGACAAAGTGGTGGTCTCTGGTCTCCCCTACTGACATTGCAGTCTCAGCCATTATCCTAAGCTATCAGTAGCA
This sequence comes from Etheostoma perlongum, assembly GCA_026937815.1. Classification (NCBI taxonomy): domain Eukaryota; kingdom Metazoa; phylum Chordata; class Actinopteri; order Perciformes; family Percidae; genus Etheostoma; species Etheostoma perlongum. The sequence continues at coordinate 11,668,890 of CM049394.1, forward strand.
TCAGAGTGATGTTTGTAATGAGCCTACAGTATAGAGAGGTTTTCACTGACAAAGTTGTCTTCACTGTTTTCAGAGCTCACACATGAGTTTCTTCAGATCCTGGAAAAGACACCCAGCAAACTGAAGAGGATACGAAACTGGAGGGTATGTCATTAATTCTTGTCAGGAAACTATTTAAGGGCGGCACATAAAATGTGACTACATTGACGTACAGGTTAGGACCAATAAGTGTCAGTATCTCATGTTGAATTCTGTTTTGTAGGCTATTCAAGCAGCTAAGAAGCCAAAGACAGAGGGCATAACAGTGGATAGTGCCTTTCAGGGGACGTCCTTAGATGGCCTTTCTGGTGTCTCCAACTCCTTCTTCCCCTCTACGTCATCAGACTCTTTAGACATGTCCTCCCTTAACAGCATCGCAGCCTCCTACGCCTCCTACCAGCCACTGTGCGACCAGTCAAAGAGCTGCGACTACGACCAGTTCTCCGAGCCTCACCTTTCAGACTTCACACTGGTGAAACACGAACACAAAGCTGCAGGCGGATCTAGTAGTAAACACCCGCAGCTCAGTACAAACACCGCCACTTTTTCACGGCCGCAGAAAGTCTTGACCCTGGAAAAGTACAGAGAGAAACATGCAGCGGACCTGGCCTCGCAGAATGGTATGAAGGATGAGTCGAGCACAGACCTGTACGCACATCCTCCGGCTCTCTCCTCGCACCACCACAAGAAACGCTCTCAGGCACAGCAGGCCAGCCAGTCAGGTGAGAGCAGGAGAGATAAGACCAGCTCTAAAAAGGCTCGGCTGCCTCCTTCTTATGCAGAGAACGGCTCTGCCACGAGCGAGGAGCTCAAGATGAGAATCAAAGTTTCATCAGAGCGACATGGAGGCTCAGAGCAGGGTGGGACTCTGACTGGTAAAGACAAGCACAAAGAGCATGGCCACCGTCACTCAAAACACGGCCACTCACACCCTTACTCCCTCAGTGGAAACAGCAGAGGGACAATAGAGAACGCCTCCTTATCCATACGAGCTCCCGATGTTGGCTCCTCCGGCTCGTCTCGTAAAAGGCCTAACTCTGATGCTGGAAACCACAACCACCACCACCACTCGTCCAAGAGCAGCAGGAGCTCTAAAGGAGGCATTGGCTCGGCCCACTACTCATCCGAGAGCGGGAGCAGAATGATGGAACACCATGGCCACGACGGAACCAACGGCATGCTGACCTCCAACGGCCAACACACTGACTACAAAGACACTTTTGACATGCTGGACTCTTTACTAAGTGCCCAAGGAATGAACTTGTAACCCTCGGAGAGTCCACAGTGTTGTCTAGAATAAGGTATTACCATGTTTAATAGTTTGAAAAATGAATTTATTTGTCTTAAGTTATCTGAATTCTGCATTGCCCTCAGTCGTGTCTACACACTGATTATTGATGATTCTTGTTCAGCTGTCAAATGTAAAATTATATGCATAGAGCTGTGTACTACTAGCTTGCAACAAAAAATCAACCATGAGAAGTTTTAAGAACGGGGCTGGAATAATGAGATTTTAAAACATTCTTTTAACGCAAGCAGACATCATGATTTTAATGTGCATGTTTTAAGTCACAAAAGGGAAGACAAAGCTAGTGCTCACAGCTATTGTGACAGTTTACAGATGGTTAATGTTTTTTTGTAAAGACATTTTGTTCCACTTAAAATCTCAGGTCTTGAACTTTTTGATATAAGAACGAATCTTCCTCTGTTTGGGTTTATTACCTGTGTATGTGGAGATGTATCACCTCGTCCATTTGCTGACGACGGCAGAACGGTATCTGTCTTAAGAAACATGGTCTGCTTACTTTTAAAAAGAGTGCATCAATAGTTCCAAAAAACAATACAAATGTAAGGCAGACTCTATTGGGACTTCGAAGGCCAGACCTGAACTTAATGTGCAGACTCATTATAGAGCTACAAATAAAGTTTACGTAACATCTGCTGTGAAAGTGCATTTAGGATATATCGGCTAAAATTGCAAGGGCCTTGTGATTGTACCTTGTCAACCGCTATACAGTATAATAAATGTTATCAGAAAATACAGATCTCTTAAATAAGATTGTGTATATAGGACTGTAGTTCAGATTTCAATCTGTTGGTTTATTGCATCAGTCCAGACCTTCCTCCATTCAGTGTATCATGAGATCTAATGCAGACCCTATATTGATGAACATAGCCTCGATTTGTGTATTGGGAGCCCAAATAAAGGTGTAAAATTGATTTTTACAAATCGGTGATTTTTCTGTTAAGTGTCTGATGTGAAACTAGAAATATAGATTTACCATAGGGGTTGTTGGTTATGTTTGGTTGGTTGTTGGTTCTGTAAGGTGATGATGGACATAACAAAAACCTAAACTTCTGAACAATGAAAGGAGTTACTCATCAAGGCTTTAAAGAGTTTGTAATGTTCTGTTTTCTTTCACTTTTGAAAAAGCTACATTTACCATGAAAATCTGTTGGGCTAACCACTACTGTAATTATCAAAGGATCTATTTTTTTGTTTTCACATCACAATCGCAAATAGTTAAAAAATACCAATGAAGTTCACAGACCCAACGGTCACAACTTCAAATGTCTCAGTTTTGTCCAGCCAAAGATATTCAGTTTACAGTCTTACAAGACTGAGGAAACCAGCAAATATTTACATTTGAGAAGCACTAACCAGTGTCTTATTTTTAAAATTTTTGCTTAAAAATGATTAATCATTCAAAATTGTTGCTAACATATTTTCTGACTATCTTCTAATCAAAAGACAAAAGCTTAACTCACGGTCCACTTACTAGCTTTTTCTAGGGCTTTTGAATAACATCAATGTTTTTGAGGCAGCATTAATACAATTAACCTACCTAAACATACTAATAAAATCAGTAAAGTCACAGTTTTGCTTATTTTTTGCCTCTGAAAGCATTGGTTTTCCATTTTTACTCCATGTATGCAAGGACCTCTTCCCTGTCAAATCTGAACAGTCAACACGTATTTGACTCAAGTTTCACTCAAGTAAATGCAGTCTACATGAAAAAAAAATGGTAAGCCTCTAATTTTGGCCAAGAAAAGCAAATGTAGCATGCAAAAATGAAAAGAACTGCCAAATCATGCAGATGGTTTAATCCCAGCCTCATAACGTTGGATTTATTCTCTATTGAATTTAAGCCCTCGCTGCATTTGAAGATAAAACAATCATTTGTCAAATGCCGCCAAAAGAAATTCTCATCAATACAGAATATACAATGGTCATTTCCTGCTGCCTCTGCTTACATATAGATTGATTAATTGATTATGTTACAGGCTACTTACTGAACAATACTGATTACATTAAATGGCCATCTTTCAATACCTGCTTGGTTTAAAAACAGCCATATAGACAGCTGAAGTGATTAGTAGTTTGGTTGCTGTGCTACTGAATTAGTAATGCTAATGGAAGTAATGAGGCATGACTGGAAATACAAGTTGAGCAGACTATTTAAATTAGTTTGTGCTTGCAGTAAACATGCTTTTGTGTCTTTGTTGTAGAAACTACAAAATTATCTTGTGGTCATTTTTTCTTTTGTTCTTGCCAAAGAAAACTAATTTATTAGTGAAACCTGCCATTTGGTCCCTCCAATAAACCTTAAGGTTTTGCTTTGGACTTTACTCTCACACAATACAGAGCTGATGGTTCATTCGTGGGTAGAACATAAATCCAGTTCCCGATAATTAACTAGCACCCTCAGAGCAGACACAGCGTTTTCACCAAGAATTACCTTCTAATTTTAGCGTGGAAGACAATGGGGAAATTCAGCGGGAGGATGTCGGTGAATATTCAACCATCTGGACATTCTCGCATACTGGTGGGAGGGTGATGATTTATTTTCAGCAACCTCTCGAGCTGAATAAGAGCCTACTGCTTGAAAAATCCGCAGAGAGGAAGAGATATGAGAGGCTTTTGTGAGCAACAAATCCCAGAATTAAGAGCCATCTGAAAGGAAAACACCATCCAAGCTCTAATTACAACTCAAAAGACAGGGACATACAGCCATGTAATGCAAAGGTCCCAGACACAAATACTATTATCATTGATCGTTTCAGCAGCTAAGGTAGCAAGTAAACGGATGATTAAGTTACACTTTAAAAGATGATTCAAAGACTTAACTCATGCTCCTTTTTGATGTTATCCAGGATGCAACAAGATGACAGCATCATTTCAATTTATTTGGTCTGAGACAAGAATATTAGCCATTTGTCACAGAATTGCAGGTTCTGATGTACAGCAAAAATCCCCCTTAATTGCATGATGCGTCTCTGAGCCATAGCAGTTTTACTGCCTAACGTCCACTAGATGGCAGTATTACATTTGGCCTTTTAACGCCAGCAGGGCAGAGCAGCAGCACGACAAACACCCAGCGTCGTTTTCACTGCTTTTAGAGGATCAAAACAAGACGCAGTGTTGAATAACCTTGAAAAAGGATGCAGCTTTTCATGCCATAAACCCAAGGTGCCTCTTAGCCCACTTTGTGATCCTAGGTCACAATATTCACACGCGTATCAGCTCGTGCTGCCACAAACTTTGGACTTGATCCATCCAATTAACAGATTCAGATAACTGTCGGACGGCAGAGGCTCAGAGACATTCCAGGAAATGCCATGGCACATGGTAATTTCAGCATTGGAGTTGATCAAAAGGCCTTTGCAGAGCAGCATATGGTGTACTTATACCCATATGAGTCTTAATGCAAATAATGCCCAGGAAATTGTGCAGTAAAGTGGCATAATTATAAGCCACTGAAAGTCCATTGTCATTCCTGTCTGTGAGGTCTCTCTTGAAAAATCAGGAGCTGATGGAAACCCCTCTAAGCACCTGAGATAGAGCCGGAGGGGGAAAATGACTGGGCCTGGGCTGCCATTATGCCATGGTAGCGCAATTATATCCAATGATTGGCAGGAGCATAAATTAGCCTCTGTCTTCATGATGTGGTTTACTTTTTGTTTCCAACTAGTGCTAAGGTATCCCTTTTTCACATAGTAAAAAAAGCTGTAGCACTCTCTCTCGCCAGCTGTTCTCAATGAAAAGAAAGACATTATTTCACAGTTTTCCTCTGTAATTATTCCCTTTACTACCCCAGTTTATTTCTCCGCCCGATGCAAATGCATCCTCTCGCGGCCTGAACACCAGAGATTCATGTTTGTGGTGGGAACCGCAAAGCACCAGATGTCCTTTAAAAAGAGATGGCTAAAAAAAAAAAACAGTTGATGTGAAATGTCTTCCTCCCTACCCGTCCCCAATCATCAATAATTCACCGGCTTCGACATTTGAACTAATTATGGTGCACCAATGGCCTATTTGAGCAGGGTCCTGTCAGATGAAAGCTGCATAGTCCTTCCTGTCATCGGTGCAGGCAACAGAATGAAGCGACAGCATTGGAGGCTGAAGCCATTAAAATGAATGGAAAGCATCAACAATCATACACCTCTGACACACACACACACAAACACACATTGTCTTCACCGCCTCACACACACACTCACAGATGTACCACACTGACACAAACAGAAAAAAACATGAATTGCTGCTTCACACACACCCACACTCATACAGACATGCAAAAACATGATGTGCTACAGTAGCTAACACACACACACACACACACACACACACACACACACACACACACACACACACACACACACACACACACACACACACACACACACATATACAGTGACGTGCCCGCCACCTGTGTGGGTTGTTTGGCCTCCTCATCCAGACCTCTCTGGTTTTAATTAGCCTGCTGCTGAAGTGTTTTCCTTTTTATATTCTCTGAAGGGCGATGATAACGGCTACAGCCGAGATGGAGGCTCTCTGCTGGTTAGGTTCATTAGGGAGAGCATAATGACCCTGCAATCACAACACCAAGAAAATACCTACCCTAATAATTATTTTCCTCCCAATGGTTTATATTGTGCTATGGCTTTTGTGAAAGGATTTATAATAATAATAAGGAAAAGAATTATCATCATCATGTTAAAATTGAGATTTCAATTTTTGACAAATATGGCTCAAATGACACAGACAGACGTAAACTAAAATGTAACATGACTTAAAAGGTATACAGTAACATACAGTACAGAGCTGTTTTAGGTCAAATGTTTTTAGCCAGATGATTGATACCACTCTGGTTTTTGTTCACTAAATATGAAGCTAGAGCCGGGAAACTGTTAGCTTAGCTTAGCACAAAGATTTGACACAAAGGGAAACAGCTAGCTTGGCTTTGTCCAAAGTTTACAAATATCGGCTTACCAGCACCTCTAAAGCTCACAAATTAACACGTTGAATAACATTAAACCAATATAAAACAACAAGTTTCCAGTCTTTATGCTAAACTAAGCTTATTGCCTGCTGGCTGCAGTGTTCAGACATGATTGTGATATGAATCTCCTCATCTAACTCTCATCAACCTCATTTATAGCAGCAACAGGAAGCTAGTTGCAGCAAAATTGATCTGATAAATGATAAATCACTGTGCGTTACCTGCTCAGTAACAAAGGGCAGAAAGACAATTTAGCGGTGAACCAGCTAGCTGGAAACATACTAGAACATCTAGCAGATAAAGAGCCTGATATTTCTTGTAGGAGTTGGTGGAGACCAACACAGAGCTAAAAGGAGAATGTACATTGGACCAAATTAATGCTAAAAAAGTTAGCTTCCTCATGACAGAAAAGACGCAACGCTGGCTTATAGATTTGGCATAACAAAATTATGAAGTCACAAAGAATACATGACAAATTAGACTGTGTGCAACTAAATGAGCACTAAAGTTTATATGAAGTCTATGTCTGTGCAACCAGCCTGGACAGAGCTTTGAGATATTTGAAAATATTCAGTAAAATGAAATCAATTCAAAATCAGACTGGCTTTTAAGGTTTCATGTGGCATACAGAAGTTACTGAAAACTAAACAAAGTGATATAAAACATGAGTGTGTGAGGACACACTATATTTTGTTCTTAACCCAGTTTTCTTGACCTTATTGATGTTAATTTCCCAACATAATTGGCTAATTTGCTTACAATAATGCTTTTATGGAGGGACTGCTAGTTGAAATGAGTAACTACCATAAAGCTGTTGGAAGTTCTAAGCCATCCTGTACTTCACACGGCGGATGCAGCTATTTGGATCATCAGGTTTCCGTGGGAGATACAGCGGGATGTCATCGGCGTAGCAGCAAAACAAAACGTTATGGATTATGTAGCCGTGTGGGAGTATGAGGAGGATGAGTTGGTTATATAGAAAGCTGAATTGGAAAGGTAGGTGTCAAGGCTTTCCATAGCAGGATTTGGGTCGGCAGAGTATAGAAATCTGGTTTACTGTGATCGCAGTGGCAGGGTGAAGCAGTGGGGGTGCTGCCAAGGGTTTATTGATATCTTAAGGTGAAGCAGCACAGATGAAAATAGTGACTCTGGTTTCAGTTTTAAGATATGATAATGGTATCTTGCTTTTATAACTACTGCAGTTTCATGTAATATATTACACAATAATTAAACAGACTATATATTTTTATATCTGCTGTGCCAGACAAGCACAGCAGGTGAAATAAAAAGCAGTCATAATATTAAAAGGGTGTATATGTTCATATCTAACATTTTCTTTGTTTACCTATGGTGCCTTGATGCAATGTCAAGCATTACAGCACTGACATTTAGATGACGCCAAAAGATTGATTTAACGCAGAAACATCTTTAATCTTCTATCGACATGTCCTCAACAGCAGAGGTGTCTGTGCAAGGCAGCAATTCATGCTTTTGTGGGTGTAACAAAGCTAATCCTCTGTGTGGGTGTGAAAGAAATATCTCAAAGATGCCTCTGCTGCTGGATCATTTCTCCAGCTTGTGTTCATGTACTCATATTATCTTTGGTTTCTTTCTTAGAATCAATTTGTTATTAATTTGAGGAAGAACCAATCACTCATTCCAGAACACATTGCAGTACATCTGACACTATGAATGGCTTATGATGCATATTTGCCTGTTTATACAGTACACTCATATACACCTGTATATAAAGATGCTGTATCTTTATTAGTTTGCATTATTTTTCTGAATATGTTTGATTGTTGTATTTACTGGTTGTATAATCTTCATTACTCTCTAAGAGCCTTTTTTTCTCTGTAGCTAAAGCTGTCTTAGCGACAAACATTAAAATTTCATCTAAACGTAAGTAATCTACAAAGGAGCCTCAACCATGTGAATAAATGTACTGAAGTCAAATATGAATGGATACATGCATCAAATAATAGTTGTTCTCATGTTGTCAGAGAACAATGTGCAGCTCTTGTGAACAAATTAAACAAGAAAATTACACAAATAAATCTGTATTTCACAAAAATATACTGTATTTGATGCATGCTTTAGTATGTTTTCCTTTATTTGAGAAAGACTAATATAAAGAGGTGATCAGTGTGAAAGAGCTCTGTCCAACGGTGTCCAACAATGTGTCTACCTTCACCTCTAAAGCTCATGAATGAACATGTTAAATTTTATTTGATTTATTTATACAAAAACTGAAGTACTGTACATAAAAACCACACGTTATGGGTATACGGGAGTTATGTGCCATCTAACATTCACCAACCAGCTGGTTCCAGACACTGGAATTCCAAACCAGAGTTCCTGTTAGTTATTTGCTGCTAGCAGCGTTGCCTGTTCAGTAATACACCTGATATGAATTTAGGACATCATGTATTCAAAACTACTAACTAAAAAGTTGAATTATATGGCACAGTGTTGACTCCGTTTTTACCCTCCCAGGATTAAGGCTGATGCTTGTGCCGTGTGTTAAATCGTCCAACTCGCTTCTCCAGGTATATCAGAACATCGTGCTACTTTCATCATGCCTGGCAAACTTGCCTGCTATCACATAATTAAATAAGATTTATATCATCACATAGAATAATTCTGTGTGGGCTGATGGTGAATGTTGCTATAGCCAACTCCCCCCCCCAACTCCCCCTTTTTTTGCACTAGCCCACTCACACAGTAATTGAGAAACTGGCATAGCTGAATATACAAAAAAAAAAGAAAAGTGGTGTGGGTGTGAAGATGTCCACGGTTGGGTGGCCAAATGCAACCCACTCAAAGAGCCAATTGTGAAAGTACTCATCAATACATTTCAATGGATATTTGTGACACAGGTATAATTGGCCTGATTTACATATATGATGAAAAATTGATGACATATTTCACTTGGCAACACATTTTGTTCACTTGTAGCAACATCTAGGGGAATTCTTTCCAATCCAATTTGAGGATGACCATTATGTTTTGAGTTTTGTTTGCCACAATACATTTATAATATCAAAGAAGAAAGGAGGCGAATGGCAATAGAACTACTCTTTGTTGTATTAATAGGTTCTTTGCTAATGATGCTATACTTACATCACAGCTTTAAACAGGCTGAATTTAAATGCCAACATAACTGCAGAATGTAAATAGCCATGTTTGCTGCTAAGAAAAGGTGTCTCCTATCTTCCTGATTTGATTGGGCTAATTTTCTAAACTATGAGGCACTTAAGAATCTCTGCCAACGCTAAACACTCTCCAACTTACACCCAAAGAATTTGCTCCTAACACTTGGAATCAAGTCTGTGTTTTTTGTTTTTGTTTCATAATAATGGCTACAAGGTGATAATCATCTAGTTGCAGAACTTCTAGATCTGGATCACCACCAAAGGCGAATCAATTGTTGCTGAGTGCAAAGCCAATCTGTCCACCAATTTCCACTAAAGGATGTTCATACGGGTTTGAAACATAAAGGTGGATATAAGAGCTAAAAACCTGTAGCTCCTTTGTGGATGTATGATGATTTGCAACATGTAGAAGTTGAGCTGTTTTTCAGCTACAAGTGAATAGGGCTGAGGTTAACTTCTGGCATCCATAAAGCATTAGACACACTCTAATGTAAAATGCAAACCGAACTGAAGAGTTTGACATACCAGAAATTCAAAAATTGCTTGAGTAGGAACTGAAAACAGACTGCTTTAGTAGATGTAATCCAAATATGTTTTGCCAACTGGAAACAAGGGACCACATAGAGAACAGGCTGCAATGAAGAAGTTATTTCTTGCAGCCTGTCCAGACATGCTCTTTTTGACTGTGCAGATTAACATGAAGTCACCCACTTTTTTTCCAGCTCTGGATCTGTGATGAGGACATTTTGGCAGATTCCTTCGCTGACTCCATAGCCCCAGCATTGATGTGTGACAAGATATCTGTCGCTGTTCAGATGCTCACATTGTGTGTTCAAGGCATTATGGGATGTTGTATCGAAGAAGCAAAGGGGTGATGGAAGACAGTCGCAATCGCCCTCTTCTCATTAGACGCAGGGCTGTCTGTGCTCATTAGGCCGGCGGCAGCACAGTGGGGATCTATTCTCCTGAGGTGACCAAAGGTGCTTACGCAGACCTTCCAAGTCTCAGTAATGATGCCCCAGACCTGTCACTCTTGTCACATGACATGACCTTTTTCTAGCTCATGCGCCCCAAAAAAATAAATAAATAAAAATAAAACTAGTTTCACAAGATGAGGCAAGAGAAGTACTATTTTGCGCCCCCCCCCCAAAATGTAAAAAATAGGCCCAGCTTTGCATCAGCGTGCTAACCTTCTCAGCTGTTGGTTCACTTTTCACGAAAGTAAACAGAGACAACTCCCTGTGAATTTATTGGCGATTCAAACGATTGCGATTCAGGTGTTAATCTAAGCACAAAAGCCCAGACCTATGAAATAAAGGCATGCTGAGCAGCGACAGAGCGGCTGAATAGATGTCTGGAAGCAATCTATGAAAGATGGCTGATCAATGGCCACAAAATAAAATGGAAGATGAAAAGATGTCTTTTAAGGCTCATGAAAAGGAAAGTTGTCGGAGGGCGTTTTGTTCTGCTTTCCATTTTTAACCTCAATCATCTGAACACAGCATACACAAAAGGGGAAAGCGGTAATACTGTAGCGTACTGTGGCTTTCTTCCTCTTATGTAAAGTGCCGCCAGGACACCTCTGTGACTGTATATGACATTTCAATGTATGAACTGTATGTGTAGTTAATGCTCCATGCTTTATTTCCGTAGCTTTATGGGTTTTTATGCAGACTTTCTTCATTGAATACTTGATTTTTTGTTTGTTTATTCACAGATAAATATGCTGACACAGCCTGCTGTAAAAGCGGAAATCTTAATGATAATAAAATATGGATGACATTACATCAGTCCTAAATTGCATGAGGTACAGATGCCTTGTTAAACGATGTGGTCAGATCCAGTCTTCACAGGGGCCTTTCCAAACAAAGCCTGATTGTAATGGGGCCACATGACGCGCCAATTTAACCACACACAAGCTCCGACATACAAATGAGAGCAAGCTACAGCAAAGACATACATTAATCCTAGCCAGATTGGGGACTGTATGAATTATGCTAAGAACCTTATCTGTTATTTCCCCTGATCTCCTGCTGGGTGAATTTATTGCATTTTTGGTCTTAATCCGCAGCATGCCATGCATCTTGGGAGACAACCAGGGAGCCATCTTGAATAAATAGAATTTGGACTTGACAAAAGCCACCTCCAGCTGAGCAATGAGAAAGCATCCTTTCACCACTGCACATCCCCTACTACGCTGAATGACATTAGGAAATAGCCAGCCACTGTTTACATGGCACTGTTGTATCGATTTTCTGTTCCTCGCTTCAGCTGCAGTTTCTCTTGGAATATCATTTACGTGCATGACACTCATCAGGATGGATAAGCCCATTTTGGAAACATCTCTATGAAACCAGAGAGGGTGTTTTAATGACATTAATTAGATCGCTTATGAGTGATGGTCCTCTACCAATTACCTGGGCCATAATACCATTTTCCTCCACCCAGGGCGTCGCGCTCTGCCGACCGGTGCCAGCCTTCTGCAAGCAGTTTCTGCAGTAGGAAATGATTAATCATCTCATCACCATCCCAAGAGATAATATGACGATAAAGACAAAAGCCTCATCGGCTGTGGCTGTTTAAAGCTAAGAATTGCTTCCTAAACGCAGACTCCGGAGTTCAATTAGACAATATGGGTGCAGCCTTTTCGAATACAAGTTCTCTCACAGAGGTCTGACTGGAGGCCCATTTCTTTTCTATAATGAGGTTCTGCAGTTCACATTCCACCAAATGACAGAATATCAGAGGTGCTTTGGCAAGACAAAGACCACGCCGTTCCTGTTTTTCACTCCTGAAGGAGAGCAGCGGGGTACGACCTCCCTCGTGTCTATTTCCTTTTCCTTGCTGAAGGGCAGGGAGGGTCACAGACACAGAGGGATCACAGTGGAGAATATGGCAGCCAGGAATCAAACCACAGCAGGATTCAGCCACGGATTGGAGAGCCGGCGGCTGCACGCAGCGCGCTATGCAGGCTTTTATTGGCCCTTCTCCATCACACCTGTCACGCAAGATTGGGTTTGTAGAAGCGCTTCCTTCAGCTGAAAATGCCAAAGTAGATTATGGGGGCAGGCGAGGCTGAAATGGAATAACCAATGGAATGGCGCCAAATATAACGCCTTGCTGTCTGAATGCAAATCATGATTGAATTATGAATGATTTGTATGGTTTACTGTCAAGTTTTGCTTGGTTGGAACAGCTTCTCAAACCTTTTCATGTCACAGACCTCTAAAAGACGCCACATCCTATAGGGAGAGAATAATGAAAATGAAACCTACAATTACAATCATTATCATTATTAGTATGCATAATGTAATTAGAGAAATTCCTATGGAATTGAGTTACAGCGATATTAATCTATTTCTCAATTTGCTGTAGACCCCCAGGAGCCCTGTAAAGGGCCCCTGGGGGTCCTCTGACCCACATTAAGAAACCTTATTGCAACTCTGCTGTTAGCATTCATTTTATCAGAAATCAGTATTCCTCTGTGAATGATCCTTTCTCCTTTTTAATTCATACCAATACCAACACTGTGTTAGTCCACCTCTCTGTACTTTCTGGCTCACTAACTTTTCACAAATACATTATTTTATTTAAAAAAAAATAAAAATAAAATAAAATAAAATAAAAACATCTGACGAACTTTCTCAAAAAGCGTGGCACTGCTGTTTTTAGCAAACGTTACTCAAAAGTTTTCTTGCAAACTATTTTAAGCCGCGGATTAATACACATTTGGTGCTCTAGTGAAGATTTACAGGAGCAAGGCGGTGTAAATGGGATTGACTCAAAATAAATGTTTGGCGTGTTTCAGTTGCTAATCTCTTGGTTTCTCTCAAATATATATAATCTATACAACAAATTCCTCTCTTTTTTTCTTCCTGATTTACCCTTGGTGTATACATAAATGTATCCTATCAAATGTGATTTTGGGTGATTAGCTATCCCTAACTATCCTTAAAAAACATTTTTAACTTGAGGATTGTAGTAGGTAGCAGAATGATATGATGGGTTTATTGATGTCTCCCTCAGCCCTCTACAGCCAAAGTCTACTTCTCAGTAGCATTGCTCTTTTGTCTATGTGTGCTGTACAGAGATTTACAGTGAAGATCCCCAACACAACTGTCCTTTGAAAATCTGCAAAAAAATAAACTAGCCACATCTTTTATTCTTTCATGTGATTCAAACGATGCAAACATTTTCAAAAGTAAAAACAACAATTGAGAAACTAATCTAAGACTAACAAACCTTCCTCCCGATCCTATCTCTTGTAAGTGCATTTCCCCCCTCCATTTTTCCTTCGGCAACACTTTACATCACGGAGACTAAAGCCCCAACTGCCGTTTCACTGCGTTTTTAATTAGTTTATTTTGGACAACAATGGAGCTCTATGGCACAGAGCAATAAGATAGAATTTATAAATAAGAAAAATAAAGAGTATGACCATCCTTTAAAATCCATTTCTGTTGTAATCACTTGTGGTTCATTTTGATATGATAGGTTAACTGCTGAAGTGTTTTTGCACTGCACTTCTTTTTAATTCCATTTACTTGGATTTTCTTCAGATGGCACCATATCTCTTTTTTTTTCCTTGTCTTTTTCTTTATCACTACACTGTGATTTTCTAACTCTGTCATTATTTCCGCTAGATATTTGCCCAGCTAATTTTGGCCATGTGACGTTCAGAGTGTGCTGTGTTGCTATGTAACCTGTTGAGACGTCTCTGCAGCAGTGGCACCGAGGCAAAGACGTTGATTGCACTTGAAGGAGAAAAGTGAGTTTTATGCTCTGATGTCAGCTTTAAAGAAAGAGGGAAGGGAAGGGGTGTGTAAGACGGAAAGCAAACATGCAAACCTCAGCGGCCGTCCGTCGGTGTTTGAGTCCATCTTTATTACTGTCATCACCTGCAGAGGTAATGTTTTTCCTCTGGGCTGATAGGTTGTCCAATACAAACAGTGTCACACGGCTGCTTCGCTGCTCTTTACCCAGCAGCCCCGCTGGGAAGAACATGAGACGTCTTCATTTGGACGCTGCCTCATTATGGCTTTGTCTTACAAACACACACCACTTCCTCTTTCTTCCAATATACACTTCTTCTCTGCCAAACACGCACACTTTATTTATGTAACACAAAAAAAAAAACTTGGCTACACTTTTACACTACTTTCCCTCCTTGCTTACTGTCTCTCTCCCGCACACAAACATGCACATACACCTTTTGGGTGTAATAAAACAGCGGATCAGAGTCATTGGCTGCTGACAGGGACTGATACTGAAACCTGCTGTTGTTGGAAGGCTGCCTGGGAGATGTTCATTACTCACAAAGCTTGTCGGTTTGGACAGGAGAGGAACAACGGTCTTATTAAGTGGAGACCTGGAGCAGCCGTAGGGGAAATACACACACACCCACGCACGCACCCACATGGACTCCGAGAAAAGTTTGAAGCTGTGGTTCCATCCGAGCGCTCCAATAGACTGAGAGAAGTTGGGGCTGCCAGAAAAATTTAAAACTTTTCCGCAATGGTGGAATTTGCTGAGTCTGGAGTTTGACACGGCTGACAGACAGACAAATCGTGACATGACGACATCTACAAAGTCAACCGCGGAGCCTCAGCAGCGAGAAGGGAAGTCAAATTTTGCTGTGGAGGAATGTGACGGCCTCATTTTCACAGGAGCCTGCTGCTATTGATTGGAATTTCTCATGTCTGTCTGGCTCATTGTATAACTCTTACAAGAAGAGATTCAATATTCCCGACATTGCTGAACCTGAAGCCTTGTTTCCATAGTAACTCTGCTCTCCGTCTCTCTAAACATAGCCCTCCTGAATGACTTTAGCTCTGTTCAGATCATCAAGCACAGCTGAAGAGGAGGAAAATGCGTGGACATGGACAATAATGTTCCTGACTTGAGGCGATGAAACGATTTGCTAGCTTGTCAGAACAACCAACGTCTTGGTGTATTTACAGTCTAAATCGTGGTTAAAGAAGCCGAGGAAGGCAACATGAAACAAGATGAAAATAGGCTTTATTTCACTAGGGAGCGTTCATCTATCTTCCAAAAAGGAAGATTTACAAGGCGCCACATGTTGAGAGCGCCAATGAGGACACTTGGTTGTGTTTTCTGCCGTGAAGTTTTAATCACAAAGCCCACAATTCATCTCTCACCTGCTACTTTTCACCAAGTTTGCAAAAATCTTAAAATAGCAGCATCTCTTTAAACAACCTGCTCCATTTCAGCCTCGAGCAAAAGGGGGCCATCATAAATCAAAACTACCGCACTTGTGACGTTTCGGGGACGAGAGGGGAGTTGGCTGAATTAGCATTTGATGCAGTCATCACTGTTTTTTTAGGTATATTTTTCACAGGTGCAGCAGAGTCCAATAAGATGCCACTGATATCATCAGAAAGTGAGGGAGAGGAAAAGTATGAAATCAAAGGAAATCCGGCCTTTAATCCTAATATCTCGGAGGGAATCACATTTCTAATACTTAAATGTGAATGTTGTCATTGAAAAATCATGATGCATCTTGATGTCGGCGAGGTTTCAACAATACAATTCAACACTGTTACACCTATGCTACCCTTACTAAACCTTCATTTTAATTTCCTGATGAAGAACCTGCTGATGTCTGACGCAACCTTGGAGGCAGCAACACTCTTTCTCATCTGGCTCCGTTCTTTGGCTTGCTGAGCTGTCCTCTGTGGAGAAAACAATGGAACGTGATGTAAGAGGTTAAATCTGCAGTCGGCGCTAAGAGAAAAGCAAGATCAATATATTGAGCATCTCTAGATTAAAGTGTCTGAGTGGTGGCATAAACAGCAAGAGGATCCCCTTATCAGAACGAGCAGCTCTCCACATCAGTTTATACACGTCGACATATGAAGCGTTTCCAAACTGACACCCACTCTGACAAAAATGCATTCTGGCGTGAAAGTAAAGCACATTTTAGCTTACAATGAAAGCTCTATTTTATTTTAAAACCTCTGCTCTCATATCACTTCTGTTTTTAAGGAGTGGATTGTCTATGATTATGAAATATTGACTGAAGAAGCTCAAGAAGGAAAATGTTCCCAAGGCAACAAATGCTATATATCAATATGTCATACAGGCACATCATGTGATGTTATTACAAGCAATATATAGCTTTGTGAGGGATGGTATGACTTTTGATCAATGTGTTTGACCATGTATCACATTACTGCCATCACATATGATCCTCAACAAGAGTGATGAGACTTTCTTTTTATATGGGGATAAAGGAAAGGTCCATCCATGGTTCACCTTAAATGTTAGACAAATTGCTTTTGCCCCCTTGGCTCTAAAAGCTGGTGTTGTGGTTGTTATGGGTGCAGCAATGCGGAGTGTGCACCTACGGCTTTGTGGCAAACGGTGCAGAGCGTCTGCAGGTTGTCCAGAGAGCACTGTCCTCCTCCGCTGTAGACTGGCCGGATGTGGTCGACCTGCCAGAAATCCCCTTCGACCGGAGCGCGGATCATCTCATTCAGCTAGAAGCACACACAGAATGAAATAGTGAGCAACAACCCTTGGATGTTTTCTCATACTTCTCCAAATTGCTAAAAACAAGCTGTGATTGTGCTGCCCTCCCAAACCATCTATCTATGCTGAAGTTTATTTTTTTTAACTGATGTGATGCCTTTAGTAAAGCTGAATCTTTTTCCAAGTGCTAAAGAGACCAAAATTGTTATTACAATAATAATATATATATATATATATATATATATATAATATAATATAATATAATATAATAACTACAAAAGGATGCATAGACCTAAAATGCCATTTTAAGCTGTTAATGACTTTGTAATATTTAGTATTTTCAACTTTTCAGGATAATACATTCATACCATCACTTTCCTGTTTTAAAACAGTGTCATCACCAACGTTGGGAAAAGGTTAGCATGCTAACACACTAAACTAAGATGAACATTACCTACTAACACATGTTAGTAACATTTTACTTAACAGTTATGCTGAGGCCCTATGTTTAGTAATAATTACCAAGCATGTTTGCATGTTAAGATGAACATGATAAGCATTACCTGCTAAACATTAGCATAATAACATTGTCATATTAACATGCTTACATGAAACATACCTGGTAAACATCAGCACCTTAACATTTTTATTGTAACAATGTTAGGGTGCTGACATTAGCATTTAACTCAAAGCTCCACTGTGCTTAAATACCCGTTGGGTGCAACTAATGATAGTTATACTATTGATTAATCAATTAGTTTTTTATTAAACTGATACAGATTTCCGTTTTTTATGACAAAACTCAAAGATATTAAGAGTAAGCAAGTGGAGGAGCAAAAGATGACTGAAAGAATTAGATACAAAGAAAGAGAAGGTGGAAGGAAAGAGTTCAGGGCAAAAAAAATCAATTTTCCTGCTTTCAGTGCTACTCTGTCGACATTAAGGCAGCGAGACGGAATTGATCCCAACAGATTTAAAGAACAAGCCCGCTCACAGGGGCAGAGTTCACGACACAGACAGACAGACACACACACACACCTTCCTACACCAGGCCCCAATACTACCACTCAAAGGCCATTTAATAAAAAAGACAATACACACACACCAAAATACCAATACACACATGGCAGATTTATTTTATACACATACTGTACTTGCACACACCAAAAGAGACCCCAAGGTACACATAAACCCCCATATACACACACCAGGAAACACACACATATGCACACACACATACACACCAGAACCCCCCTGTATGAACCAAAGAATGAGCCTATAATCTTGAGGCTCCACCACCGCTGTGGCGTCTTATCATGTGGCTGAGTTTGTTTCCTCTAAAGCTTGGCGCATCGATTGGTGCTGATGCTGCTGCCGGCGGAACTGGGAAGGGGGGAAAGTGTGTGTGTTTGTCTGTGTGTGTGTGTGTGTGTGTGTGTGAGGGGGGCTTTGCAGGATAACAGCCAACCAAATTAAACAGGCTTACTGGTCGAGGCCTGGCACTGGGAAAAAAAATCAATGGGCCCAGCAATCCATTTACTGGGAGCTAGCCCCTTAGAGTGGAGATCAACCTGTGTGTGTGTGTGTGTGTGTGTGTGTGTGTGTTGTGTGCATAGGTGGGTGGAATGGACAGTACAGGGCACTTTTATGTTTGCACTTCCCCAAATACAGACACAAAATGGTTTTCCTTGTCAGTTATGTAGCTCACATCAGGAGACTAATGTTAAGACGATGCGTATATTGTAGCGTTTCTAATATTGAAGATCTAATAAGGTTGTTATTTGCTTATAATGCACTGCCACTAAACTTCATCACTTCCAATTTTTTGTTTTTATGTCAGGCTTATATCTTCCACTGCTTCAGTGTCTGACCTGTTTGAGTGACAGCTGCGCGAGCCAAGTGCTCTCCAACATATCCTTGCGCTGGGAGGGCGGGGCATCACGGACCTTCAGGAACAGGTCGGGGGCACGGAGGCCGCAGTGCTGACAGATGCCCTGCTCGGCCTCGAGCACCCGCGAGCGCATGTACGTCTGGCTAGAGCGCAACTGGAACTCCTCCTGGCACCTATGAATGGGGAAATATATATATATCTGCCTTTACATTTACAACACCAACGTGAAATTCTTCAATTCAAAGCAGAAGTCAGTCATCACTGTCATTTCCTACTGTAGTTATGATTCAGCTGAAAGGCTGATCAAATCCACCTTGGATCTCACCTTGACTAAATGACCTAAATTTAGCTTGCAAAAACAACTTTTATTAGTTTTTAATTAGCTGACTTATTCCACTTAAAAATATAAAATATATTGGTGTTAAAATACAGTGAATTGATCTTGAAAAAAACAGGAAACAGAACAAAATAGAAACAGCATTATTATAAATACAGGAGCTACAGTCTAATCTGGGAACAGCAATCTATTCTAGTCATCAGAAAACAGTATTTCTTCGGCAAAGCAAAGTCAGAAGAGAAAAAAGGTATAATAATCAACATTATAGTTTGAGTTTGTTTTGCACAAAAACTCTTAAAGCTTTGAGTATAATTTAATTTGTAGGTGCCAGATGGATGGGCTTTGGCACAGAGGACAATTGGTACAGGAAAGTTGAAGCAATCACAGACACAAACTATTTGAAAGTTAATTTAAAATGCTTTTTTTGACGGAAGTTTCATCAAAGACGGATACTGACCTATTGCAGTAAGCCCCACCCATCTGGTGCTCCAAGCAAGGAATGCTAAGACTTACATGCATCTGCTATTTGACACAAGTCTTTGGAACGTGTGCAACTCTTTACAAGGACCTGGAGGATACTGACCAAGATAATTGACGTGTATCTAAAGCCACGTGTATAGCTTCAAAACCGCATGTATTTAGTGTCACTACTTACCTGTGGCTGCAGAATCGAGTGTCCCAGGCCCCGCCGGTGGTAGAGCAGGATTGATGGCAGGACAGACACAAAGGGACACCCTCACTGTCCACTGCCTGCAGGTAGCCGGACTCTGATGAGGGCCACTCCTCCACTGTCTTGCAGGACTTCTCGTCCACGCTGCAGATTGAAAAGCAAATGTTTTATATCTACTCAGGATTAAAAAGTTAATTCACTGGCTGCTTTAAAAAAAGAACAAAAAAAAGAAAGAAAATCAGAGCAGCAGAGTGAGTGTGCCATGACTCTGTTATTGTACTGATATAATTAGTGGTGTGGAACTGTACATTATTTAGAATTTATTAAGTTAACAGGTAAACACAGAGGGAGTTTTGAGTTCGCAATTACAGCAAAACATCTATAGAAAATGTAGAGGTGAGAGAAAGAGAAAACAAAGACTCGGCCGAATAAAATGATAAAATATAGTTGTAGCAGAAATATTTAGACGTTTCTCATTAAATAAGAATTCTATTATAGCTCTGTCCAGTATCTATGCTAACACTTTAGCATCAAATAGGTTAAGAAACGCAATGCTTAGATAACTAACATGACATGTTAATATGCAGACCTAAGTCTGGCTGAACATTTTTGTGTAACGTATAGTAAAGAAATGTGCAGTCTTCAGTACTATTTCGATGTTAGATAGGTCACATAAAATGCTGCTAACTAAATGGATTCCATCAAGGCAATCTATTCTTTGTATCTTTTTGATTCAAGAAGCATGGCTGCTGCAGATTTTTAGCCCTTTGCCCGCTTAACTTCAAAGAGAAATTCCCTTGACCCATGTGGTAGACATCAGCCTGTAAGCCAACAGCCAGATTCAATGTAGAGCTTCAACAGTTCTTTGAACATTAGCAGAACAGCAAACACAATTCAATAAATATTCATTTAATATAAACATCTCTGCTTGCTTTGTATGCTGCAGAGTTGATGGAAGTATGGTTAGGGGGTGTGTGTGTATGTGTGTGTATGTGTATATATAATATATATATATATGATGGTGATGCATCTGCAGATCATTTCAAGTATGTGTATGTCTGTCCTTTTGGCAGAGGACAGCGAGTTTGGGCATTTGCCATGTTGTCCCAGCAGGGTGCTAGAACCACGATGGAGGGGACAGATGGACTAAATTCTCTTTCCCCATAGTTTACAATTCAGACAGACAGAGAGTGGAACAAAGAGCCAGAGACACAGCACTACATAGTGAGATTTAATCATTGAAATGGAGAAGAAAAAACACTCTAAAAAAGGAAACTTGCTGCTTCAAAGTTGAGAAGATACCAAAAATTGGAAGTACCAAGAGACAAATGCTGTGCCAGCAACATCTAGTGGATGAAACAGACACAGAAATAGACTTTTTTGTGGTGTGCCCAAACTGTCCAAGTTGTTAAAACACAGTACTTTGGATAAAAAAAAATGTAACCCAGAAATACATGGTTTGCTAGTAAATGTAAATGTTGAATGCATTAGCCATAAAGGTGAAAATAAATTAAAAACATATAACATACAAACGTATTATACTTGCAATGTTATTAAAATTAATTATTATTGGCACTTTAAATTTAGCTTTAAAGTTATTTAAATTCATATATGCGCAAAGCAAGTGAGCATGTTGGCAGCTCTACATCGCAGCATGAGGTAACTCATGCTTCAAACCCCAGAAATCACGCAACATGCCTTCAGCAAACGGCACACAGCCTGCTAATGTTTACCACCGAGCTGATCTCTGATGGTTTATACCAAATGCACGAGAGGAACGACATCTGACGCTGGTGGGTCCAGCTGTCAGTGGAGTTCTTGCAGGAGGAAAATAAATTCTATTTTATACATTTTAAATGGTGTCTTCCAGTGGACAGTGAGGCAACCACCATAGCAGATAGATTCATTTTAGTAAAAGGGAAAAAAAACTGTTTGAACAGTGATATTAAAGCAAACTCCTGTGTTATAATCAACAATGGGTTGACGTGGTATGGATGGCAAATATCACCTCAGTCACCAGCACACCAACTGAATTAAAACATTCAGTTGGCTTATAGTTCATGAAATACAAAACACTTTCAGTGATGTGATGTTTTTATATTTTCAGGGATACTTTTGTATTCTTTAAGCTGTTCAAAGACGTATAGTGTACACAAGCACAAATCTCAGATGGCACCTTTAAGACACTTCATGGTATATCACAGACATTTTGCAACGCCGCTGCTGTGTACATATGGGAAAGAGTGTGTGTTTACTGCAAGTTTCCATAGTGATATTCCCTCCTGGGTGAGCTGGTTATATCTTACCAAGTAAATTGTATTATGGTCTATATTTACTGTACTAACACGCTCAGCAGGCCTTTGTGCCTCTCCAACAAGGCACACACAGATCTCCATGGAGACAGCCTAGGGAAGGAAAATGAAAATACACCAAACCCCAAAGACAAAGCCGCGTGATGACACAAATCACCTCCACGTAGAGACCATGAAACCTTGTTGTTAAAAACCACAAACAAGGCTGGACATGATCAGGTCAATCTAAATAGTGTTGGTGGGGATTTAGCACTTGTAATAAACCAAAAAAAAGAAAGAAACCCAGAATATAGCAAATGCAAATTAATCTTCAGTTGATTTCTCCGGCCGAGAATATCCACCCACATATCTGCCCTGTGACCTACCTCTCTGAAGCAGGTGGTGTTAGTGAAGCAGCAGACCTCCTCTTTGTGAAGAAGTTTTCATTGGTGACTAGTCGGACGCTGCCTCCTTCCCGCTGGGCCTTGCTCAGGGAGGCCTGGGCCACCTCGTCTTTACTGATGTACCTGTGGAAATGGCATAAACAGAGCCATGAAGGAATGGAGGATTTGCAGATGTTATATAACTAAAGAGCTTGAAGAGAGCTGATTCACATGTAGAGCATGTGGGAGTAGGTCCAAGTAGATTCAGAAACTCTTCCTGGACAGCATTAGTACCAGCTAAAATAGAAAATTTGATGTTGCTCAAGCATATCTGTAATCTTAGTCATCTGGTCGGGACTGCGGTAATCCTGGGACTCACCCACATGAATGTAACACACACCAACACCCACAGAACTAGCAAAACTTTACAAACAGCCTCAGTGCAATGCCAGATGCGCCGTTATGCTTTTCTGGGCAGCAAACTTTGCTTAAATGCACAAATTCTTACTTTCATTGCTTATTTTCAGTGTTATTTGTGTGCTTATGTTCTGTTTGTCCTCTTTCCCTGCTGAATCCTATCACTATTGATGTTGCAGCAATCTAATTTCCCCACAGTGATCATCAATCATCTGATCTAATCCATCTACCCGGACACTGGTTTTCATGGCCCTTATAATACAGATGCTAGGTGTGCGAAGTTGAAAAACACTACACGTCAATCTGGACAGGATTAAAATGACCCCATGGTATCAGAGTTGACGCAAAATACAGGAGAGGAATTGGGAGAACAAAAAAATCTCTGACTTGTTTGTTCTAGGTTGAAGAAAATTGCTGTGGTCTAGTGAGAAAAGTGACCAATCCAAACGTCCCCAGGTAACAGCAAGGCTTTCGACAGAGGGATGATACACCCTAATGTTCCCCGTAGAGCAATTATCCTTTCTCTGTCCTCCTCTACAAGGAGGTCAGAGATCAGGCTTTGCTACTAAACACCAGTCCTGCAACTGGTAGAGACTGTGTTTTGCTCAAAGACACTCTGGCAAAGCGAATGTTTGCCAAATCCAAGTTACGTAGTTACGTAATCCAAGTAGGTTTTACGATAGTATTTTGTGGCTGTTTGGGGATTTTTGCGGTTTGCGTAACATATTGTTGTGTACCTTTATTTGAAGGTTTCTATGTTAGAGGTACAGCATGTGTCTCATTCTCATTGGATAACTGAATGATTATGTAAAGGATGTGTGGTCATACTTTGGTTCTTGTGACAATAGGCATTGGTTAAATAAAGATGACTCTTTAGTAAGTCAGCTGGTGAGTCAAGGTGATATACACACAGACAAGGTTTCTTTGTATTAACTAGAAAGAAAGCGATTGTTGAAGTTAAGCAAACCAACAATCTTCTGCTTGGACAAAGTACCATACATGTACTGGTTAAGGTGCAGATAATGAGCAAAATGTTTTAAAGAAGTGAAAAGCAAAACAGCAGCTTTAAAAAAACAAGGGCGAGACAAGAAAAGATGGATGGACAGACAGGAGGCAGCCATTGCTTGGTATGACAGTTTCATAGTCAATCAATATAGTCAATTAAGCTATTCGCTAATTGTTATGTAGATTGATAATGAAAGTTTGTTCTGGCAGCTTTGCCAATTTTGGAACTTGGTTTGATGAAACTTTAGGATGATGACACAGTAGACCTACTTTTGAAATAAAATCAATAATTGGAACAGCCATTAGACCTATAATAGATGCAGAAAAATACATTTAACACTACTTAACTAACTACGCAGTAAAAGACAGATACAATTGGTCTGTGGTTATTTGTTGAATTAACTATTTTGGCTTTTTTATTCACATCTTTGTGAAAGGTTGTTAATGCAGAATCTAAATTAGATGTTTCATAAAAAAAAAAGTAATTAGTCTTAGGCAGGTGTAAAAAAATGCTGTAAACAAGAATGCTTTCAAAAATATAAATAATGTTTTTTTTAATCAATTTACAAAATGCAAAGTGAGCGAACAAAAGAAAAATATAAATTACACAAAACACATCAAAAACACATCAAGCTTATTTCTCTTCAAAATTGAAAGATTTCCAGCAGTGACATCAACTCAGAAACCAGTGGCAGAAACCAGTGGGACCCAGGTACACCCATCTACTGCCCGGAGAAGTATGGCCAGGAGTGGTCTTCATGGAAGAGTTGCAGCTAAAAAGCCATACCTCCGACTATGTTTTTGTGCATAGTTGAGTCGCTTGGCCTTGTTTCCATGTCGGAGGTATGGCTTTTTGTATTAAACTAGCTTTTAATATTTCTACTTGGCCCTGCAGGCTATGCAGTGACATTTTATATGCATTTTCAACCACCTCCATCTGGAAATAATATTACTTTGGGAGGGAGATGGAAAGAAGGTACAAAAATAAATAAAGGAAAGATGGATGACAGGAGGCAGAAAGTGGAGGAGGGGGACACATCAAAGAGGAGAAGCTTCTCTGGAAGCTGAGGGGAGATGAGGAAGAAGGTGAGTCTCCATCAAACACATGAGCTTCCTTTGCTTCAAACAGTCCCAGCACAGAGGCTGGATGAAACAAGATACCTAACACTAAACTGGAGTCCAACTGTGCTTCTGGGAGAGTTTGGATGTGTGTATGTGTTTGCATCAATTTTATGCAGCTGGGTGCTTTGACAGTGATTCTATACAGTAGCTGCTGGTCCTTCATTATGCATTATATTATATTTGTGCACTCGAAGTGTTTGACCAGCAATTTTCTCATCAATTCCAAAAAAATGTCAAACTATGCCTTTAAGACAAGTTAGCAGTGGATTATCTGGACATAGTTTTCTGCTGGTAGCCATTTGATGCCCAGCTGCAGGAGTGCTGCTGCAGACGTGGTGGCAGCCGGCTGCTGACAGCATTCCTGCAGAGCTGCAGACAGCAGCCAGATCCTCCCAGGCCGGTCTGCGTTCAGCACCGGGCCCAGACCGTGCTCAGCTGTGTAAAGTTAAACTAATGAGCTAATGCTGCGGTCTGGCCCAGCTGAAGCTGCTTTGATTGATGGCTACTCTCCCCCACTGGCCTCAGAGAGGCACGGCTCCTACAGAAACAGCCTATTCAATGTCGGATGAAAGCAACTCCAAGCTGGTTTGCTGGCAAATTAAATGCGCAACATGAAATGTTGCAACAGAGCCCAACAGTGTGGATCCAGAAGTAAAAATCCCCCTGATTTTCTCCATTAGGATTTTGATTATTAGCCATAATATCTAAAACATCCAAGGTAGACTGACCACAAGACACAAGGTTGTGAAACAAAAGTTTTTGCTCCTGTAAAAGCTAGAAGTCTGTATGAAATCCACCTTGTTTAAAGAAAAACGTGTTATTCACGATCTAATGGAGAAATACTACACTTTCCACATCCTAAGCGTAACAGCAACATCTCTGATTGGCCCAACCCACTGTTACCATACAAATGTTTACCGTACCCTTGAATAGCTAGAGCAAGCTTCTACCATTGAAGTACAGTATATGATAGTGTCTGTACATAGTCTTGCTCCTTTGCCTTTCTTGCTGTTTGCAAAATGTTTTTTGCGCTGAATCAAATGGTTTATGGTCATGATACCTCTCATAGCTGTTTGGCTTGGTTCCAGACTTAAAACTCTTTATATAAGAAATGTTTGAAACGTCAATGGAACAACTGAATGGAGAAAAACACTTCTGGAACCACAGTCATTAAAAAAGTCACAGATCAGTCAAATGTATATGTTTAACTACTGACCTGATAGATGCTAAGGTAACTTTAGGTTAACATAATGATGTATATAGAAATCTATGTATTATTAGAACTAAAAACATGCCATGTTTAAACCCTTAAGATTTCAGTCCTGCTTGATTAGGAGACACCTGTGGTCACTTCCTGTACAGTAAAAGTGAACATTACCAGTAACAATGGAAAACTACTTCATAGAGAGGCATTACAGAATACAAATACATGCAAATAAAAATGCTGGCCATAGTGTCAAAAATGGGCTCTGATATTATGAAAATCTTAAGATTTAAAACTTTGAAGTGATGATTTTACACATAAAGTACCAGTACCAGTTCAGCCAGTGAAAACAGTTGTATGACGTCTTCTGTGGCGCAGGAGGAGAAAATAACCCTATCTTTTCTTAATTTCAGCTTGAGACTTCAAATTTATAGCAGAGAGCCAGTGTTACAAATTGGAAGAGTGGAGTTTGAAAGATGTGGGTGTTTATCAGGCAGGGACTGTCTAATGAAAGACGCCATAAAGTTGCATAATGGGTGTAGGATCTAGTGTTTTTTGCTGTGTGACTTATTCCTGGGGCTCACTGCCTCTACTAAATCATTTTCTCACAAGTTCCTTAACATTATGGAAGTGCAAAATTGAATCGCTGGAGTATGCTTTAATATAAGCTGCCATAGTGACAAGATGTCAAAAAGCACTCTTCATTTTGTCAACCAAATGTTATAGTTCCTTATCCATTTTTATTAGATGTTGTACTATAGTATATGATTTCTTAATTAATGTTTATTAATTTTATCCACTCAATTCTATCCTACAATAGAGTTGTACTATTCAATGTAATACATTTTTTTCCTTTTAGCAATCTGGGCAAATAATATCTTCCAATTATTTTGTATATGCTTATGGTAAAGTATCTTTCACCAATTTCATAAAAATATTTCCCACCTGTACATTTTCATTTTAGAACAGTCTTTATTTGAAAAATTTGAATACTGCAGTGGTGAGTTTATCAGTTATGATTGGATGGGTGATTTTGCCTGGACTATGGTTAATAAAACCATAAAATTGTTAACTGAATCTTACTAACCATCGCTACTTGCGTGTTTTGCTTAGCAACCAAATTTATTAGCAACCAATGTGAAGAAAACTAGTACACATATATGCATGAAATAAAATTATTGTGCATTCTTATTCAATTTTAATGGCATATTATAGAAACAGTAAACCATTTATAGCCAATGTTTGCAGTAATCATAGCAATAAAGCGTACTTGCAGGATGCAAACCCAATTAAAATCCTCTAAACTTTTCTAAAATCACCGTAAATCACGATGAGTGGCTTATGACGAAAACATCTACAGTGTTGGAAGCCCAGGCAAAGTGCATTAAGTTTAAAGTTGTTGAAAACGGAGCGTCTCAGTGCTGGGAAGGTGAGCCGTGATCGCCCCGCTGAGCCGAAGCTGGAGCTTGATTGGTTCTGATTAGTGAATAAATCAAACAGGTATCAAATCAAGCTGGGCCAATTGCCTCCTACTCACACCTTGATTAGGTTCATGCACCCAAACACGTTCCCCGGTTGAGAAACACACACTCTCTCTCTCTCTCTTTCTCTCTCTCTCTCTCTCACGCACGCACACACACACACACACACACACACACGATCGTGCATCTACCCTGTAATTGGCAAACTCTCCCTGCCTCTATCCACGCCAGCTGTAATTAGTGTGCCAGCAACAATGCTTGTTTGTCAAAAAACACACACATGTACACATACACAGCACTCATCCCATCCTCTCTTTTGCCTCAGCTGAAAGCCTTTGATACACCCACACACACATGCACACACAAATACTATTCAGCCTTCCATGACGCCTGAGGCAGTTAGTATTTACAAATCTGCGGGTTTTTCTGTGGAATCTTACACATTGTTCTCCGGTTTCTGACGTAACGTTGGGAACTAATTCATCTCACTGTTTCCATCATTTTTAAATGCACACTAACTGGCACAATGGGGGTGTGAGGGTTCTTACTGATCAGCTCAGATGGAAATACATATGTGGTTCCTTGTTACAGTATACAGAGTTTTATACAATAATGGGAAGATTGTCTTAAATTCATTTTTTTTAAAAGATGCTTTATAGCTAATTAACATTGGCTCCATGAATTGGTTGAAAAAACCTTCTACTACTGACTTTTTATCCTTCCAGCTGACTTGTTTTTAAACGAGAACCCTGGAAAAGGGGTCTTGAATGTGCACTTGAAGGCTACTTACGTGATATTTTGCTAAAAGACTGAAGCTAAAGCAGCATCCTCACCAGTTGATGATCAATATAGAGAACCACCAATGTTCCTGTATTGTAGGGTAGAGCTAGTTAGTATAAGTATGATATGGTCATTACAACTCCGAGATCACCTGGATCACAACCCAGAAGCAAAGCATAACAATTACCTTAAGTGATAGAAATGGGTGGGGCTTAATACGTGATGATTTTCAGCTAACTTGTCACATACTCCTGTCTATCTGTATACCACAAACACTAATATGTTTTGTAGCTACTTCAATTTGTCTTTGTACAGTGGGTAGAGAGAAATAAAGTTTATTTCGTGTTTGTTTCGCTGTAATCACGTTCTAAAGCACAAAAAAATAACCATCAACAACTTATCACATGATTTTGTGCAGACTGATTTCTCCTCCTCTGCATATTTATTGCAGCAGCTGGGCAAGGAGGATACACTAGTATAGATTTTTGAGTATTTGAAGAAGAGGGGAGAACAAAATCTATGCTGTTGTTGTTGTTGATGTGTGCGGCAACCCGTGACAACTGCCCCACTCTCATTTCCAACCAATCATATAATCACCCTGTCTGTTAGCGACCCAAGTCGTGCACAATTCACATTGAAGTTGACCCTAGTCCTACCCTGATACAACCGACCTGGCGACCTGGGGTGGGAAGCTGAGTAGATTGAGGAGCGTTAACCCATTCAAACACACAGCCGGCCTGGGTATAACCCTGGTTGAGCCATTGGTGTAAAACAGGTATAACATAACCTATGCTATGCTATGATAACCAATTGCTGTTCTGGGGAGAGGTTTAGCGAATGGTCAATTACCACCAGAATTTGTACTCACAGCTAAGTATTTGAAAGTCAAAGTAGCAAAGTAGTTTCCTTCAAGAACATATTTCCAGCAAAATCTGACCTCTTTGTGCTGGAGTGAGGGCGCTGGGAGGCGGCCAGCTGCTGCAAGCCTAAAGTGGGGCTGTGGCAGAGGAGGCCGCTGCGTCGAAGCAGTTTCTGCTTCATGGCTGCCAGGCTGCTCCACTCCTGAACAAACCTCAGCACCTGCGGGACACACACACACACACACACACACACACAGATTCAGATTCAATTTTAAGCTAAAACCGAAACCGCTGGACCTTTCATCTTTAACACAAATTGATAGTTTGAATATTGGAGCCTCTTCAAGAGAAAAACACTTTTTTTGTTTTTAAATTTTTGAAATATACATTTTAGCTGAAAACAAACAATCCAAACCAGCAGAGCACACATACACACTGACACACACAAGGAGACAGTTTACCAGATAGCTATATAAAACCCATCAACCCGAGAGAGAGCTGTGTATGCTTTCAGCCAAGTCAAGGATTCAAAGAAAATCCACTGGCAAAACAACAAATAGCCCACCGAGCACCAAGGCCTAATGGGCAATTTACCTGCGTATATTACACTCAAGGAGTGTTTTCTTTCTATGGATGATACCTACTCACGCAAAAGGATTATTTGTGTGCAAATAAAACTCAATATGCATTATAAAGACAGTTTTCACACCCAGGTTTGCTTTGTTGATGTTTTTGCAGTTCAATTGTTGACAGAAATACTTGATTGAACATTTTCACAACAGAAATGAAAAAATGAACATAAGAAGGAAAAGAAGTGGCTTCACGTGAGGATGCACATGGAGGTTTGAGATGAGCGATATGGTTAACATTTTAACATTATTAATTTAGTATATTTTCTGAAATCAATAAACGAAATGGCATAGCAAATGTGTAACTTAAAGACCATAAATGATAATACAGCATTTTGAGATCCGGGTAACGAGCTGATATTCTATGGAAGCACTAGGAAGTGAAGCTGAGGTTTGTATTTAGACCAGGAGGAGATCAGGGGTCAAAGCCTTGCAGTCAGAATGGAAGTGACGTTCTAACGGATGGAGGAAACCCTGCTTGACATTTTGTGAGGTCATCAAAGGTTAGCCCAAAGTCAAGGAGTCGAATCAGATGTAAGAAGTTATTACTGAGGAGGAGAGTGGGATGGTCAGATAGGTTAAATACGTGACATTGTGTGCGTGGGAGGGCTTTGATTTATCACTGTGAAGCTGGATAAAGTTGATAGTGCTGCTAATCATGCTTTTATCACTTAAAGGATAAGGCTGTTGATATTCTGAATTAGTCTTATTGCCAAATATATAAATAAGTCCTATATAAAAAAGATAACATCAAATGTATCCTTCTAACATCTATTGTGTGTGTATCCAAAGCCTGATATATCTTATTCCTCGGAGTAGAGCTCCATTATGGAATGCTATTTAATAAAATTAAAAAATAACAAATCAAAAATAAGCCTAGGAAATACATCTGTAAATAAATACATGAGGCAAATATATAAATAAAAAATATAAATATATATATATATATATATACACTACCGGTCAAAAGTTTGGGGTCACTTATACATTTCCATACAACTCCATTATAGACAGAATACCTGCTAATTTGGGTGGGGGGGCTGATCTTTAATGCAATATCTACATTGCCCATTATCAGCAACCATTCATCCAATGTTCCAAAGGCACATTCTGTGTACTAATCTATCATTTAAAAATAAAAACTAGAAAAACATTGGAGAACCATTTTACTATTATGTAGGCACATAATGTAATCTGGAAAACGGCTGCCCTGGTTAAAAAAACAATGCAACTGATCTCAGCTGGCATTCTGTCTACAATGGAGTGCAATGGGAATTTCTATGTGACCCCAAACTTTTGACCGGTAGTGTATATATATATATATATATATATATATATATATATATATATATATATATATATATATATATATATATATATATATACACATACACTCACCGGCCACTTTATTAGGTACCCCATGCTAGTAACGGGTTGGACCCCCTTTTGCCTTCAGAACTGCCTCAATTCTTCGTGGCATAGATTCAACAAGGTGCTGGAAGCATTCCTCAGGGAGTTTGGTCCATATTGACATGATGGCATCACACAGTTGCCGCAGATATGTCGGCTGCACATCCATGATGCGAATCTCCCGTTCCACCACATCCCAAAGATGCTCTATTGGATTGAGATCTGGTGACTGTGGAGGCCATTTGAGTACAGCGAACTCATTGTCATGTTCAAGAAACCAGTCTGAGATGATTCCAGCTTTATGACATGGCGCATTATCCTGCTGAAAGTAGCCATCAGAAGTTGGGTACATTGTGGTCATAAAGGGATGGACATGGTCAGCAACAATACTCAGGTAGGCTGTGGCGTTGCAACAATGGTCAATTGGTACCAAGGGGCCCAAAGAGTGCCAAGAAAATATCCCCCACACCATGACACCACCACCACCAGCCTGAACCGTTGATACAAGGCAGGATGGATCCATGCTTTCATGTTGTAGACGCCAAATTCTGACCCTACCATCCGAACGTCGCAGCAGAAATCGAGACTCATCAGACCAGGCAAAGTTTTTCCAATCTTCTATTGTCCAATTTCGATGAGCTTGTGCAAATTGTAGCCTCAGTTTCCTGTTCTTAGCTGAAAGGAGTGGCACCCGGTGTGGTCTTCTGCTGCTGTAGCCCATCTGCCTCAAAGTTCGACGTACTGTGCGTTCAGAGATGCTCTTCTGCCCACCTTGGTTGTAACGGGTGGTAATTTGAGTCATTGTTGCCCTTCTATCAGCTCGAACCAGTCTGGCCATTCTCCTCTGACCTCTGGCATCAACAAGGCATTTCCGCCCACAGAACTGCCGCTCACTGGATGTTTTTTTTTTTTTGGGACCATTCTCTGTAAACCCTAGAGATGGTTGTGCGTGAAAATCCCAGTAGATTAGCAGTTTCTGAAATACTCAGACCAGCCCTTCTGGCACCAACAATCATGCCACGTTCAAAGTCACTCAAATCACCTTTCTTCCCCATACTGATGCTCGGTTTGAACTGCAGGAGATTGTCTTGACCATGTCTACATGCCTAAATGCACTGAGTTGCCGCCATGTGATTGGCTGCTTAGAAATTAAGTGTTAACGAGCAGTTGGACAGGTGTACCTAATAAAGTGGCCGGTGAGTGTATATATATGAGTCAATATAGCTCAAAATACACATTTATTTATTTTAAGGGATTTTTATTTCATTAGCCCACAATTATTTTATTTTTGATATTTTGAAATACATGTATTGCCTCATTTATTTATTTCATAGGCATATTTACTAATTTATTTATTTAATTATTTATTTAATATAGAATAAAATGGCTTTCCATACTCCATTGTTGTCCAAAACAATTTAAAAACACATAAGTGAGCCACACTGTTTTACTGGGTGAGATGTTCCAACATTACCATGAACATGGGAACTGTAGTTTATTTTGACTCAATCCCACACATACACCATCCTGCTGCTGTTAATACTCACTAGAACAACAAATAATGCAAGGATGAAAATAGTCCCCAACAAATGCACTACTTCCTCCTGTTTGTGTAGTAATTGATAAAAACTACAGTTCCCAGCTGTTTTAGGAATTAGTTTAGCCTTTTTATAGGCAAGCCGTTCGAAAAGATTCAGGTCACCCAATGGGCTTGGGGCTGAGTGCCACAGACAGGTTAGGGAAGTTGGAAAGACAGACTCAGTAACAGTGTTGATTTTTCATCTTTTCACTTGCACTAAGAAATATAGAGTATAATGCCAGACCTATCCTCTAAAAGGGGTAAGCACAGAATTGTAAGAACATGTAACAATCACAATCATCTTCCCAGAAATTTATTCTTCATGTTTCATTTCTTAAAAGGCTCAATGTTCATGAAATATAGTTTATTTTGATATCATTTCCCCATAAATTATTCTATTACAATATGTTTGCTTGGGCAGCCTCTCTTTGGTTGTTTACACACCACTGCCTACCCTTCCAAGCCGTGTTGCAGCCCACATTAAACCACTTGCTTACTATTGATTTTGATGGACAATTGGAGTGTAACAGGGCGTAAATGATGGGTCAGAGGATAGATGCAACGCACGCCTTCGTCTCGCAAACCAACATAAACAACGTGACAGGTGGGGCGTCTGTCACCGGCTCTGTTACTGCTATGGCAGATTGCAGGATTTAATATTAGCTGGTTGGCGTGTGGGGTCGTTTGAGGCAATGATCCGTCTCCTTTAACGACCGTCATAAAACGGCACTTTCTCGTTTGCTGGTCTCCTTGGCTGCCCAAACCCCCACACCGCCCCCGCGCTTTCCTTCCTTCTCCATCATCCCCCAACCTTTCCTCTCTCTCCCTCTTCACGCCCTGCAGTGCTGGAAGTAGGCACCCACACTCCATCTATCTATCGGGCTACAGTGGTGTCATTAGTTTCAGATGGATGTAACACACACATATCCAATATCTGTTTAATAATCCCGAGGCACAGCTTTGTGCCTCATAGTCACTGGATCAGTAGAATTGGGAAGACAAGTCCTACTGACTGTGATATCAAACTAAATCACCTTAGTCTAAAATTGAGGTCTTCCTTAAAACAGCCTATGGCCTA
The DNA here is from genome assembly GCA_026937815.1 of Etheostoma perlongum. Taxonomy (NCBI): domain Eukaryota; kingdom Metazoa; phylum Chordata; class Actinopteri; order Perciformes; family Percidae; genus Etheostoma; species Etheostoma perlongum. The sequence continues at coordinate 11,702,996 of CM049394.1, forward strand.
AGTGTTTTAACATTCAACTACACTCATGAGCATATGGTATGTAGATTTTCTGTCATCTTGTAAATGATAAAGTCATGTGGTTGATATCTTTCTAATAATTCAAAAGACAGAAATATTGGCACATTTTACAGCCTAAAAGTCAGCTGTAGTAGAATTCCCCTTTCAGGCATTATTACAGTAATGACACATTAAGTAGCTACATGTCCCACGTGTAAACACTCCAATCCACATGCACACGGTTTATGAATATCGAAGCGCATGCAGGAGACACGCACACGCACACACATGCACATGCACATGCACACACACACCACACACACACACACACACACACACACACACACACACAGAGAGAGCCTGGCGGGAAGGGCAGACCTGTATTCGATTTTCCCGGCGCCGGCTGAAGGCCTCGGGCAGGTCGTCCCAGTTGGTTAGTTTGATGTCTAGAGGGACGAAGCTCAAGTTCAACGGAGTCCCGTCCTAACGCATGAAAAGACAGAGAGGAAGAAGACAGCCTTAAGCAAATAGATTTGTTACCCCTGTTAGTAATCTTACTGCTACTTGAACCACCATCACTCTTAGTAGAGCTACTACTGATATTAATGATGAAAATCTTTGGTCTGCATGATAACAGGTTAGCAGCATATTTGTACCTTATTGTCAAATATAAAGTCATTTGGATATTTTGGTTTTTCTATAAATATCTTATTACAACCCCCCCTCTTTAGCATTAATAAGCAGCACATAAACAATCATAAGGGTGTTAAAGTAAAGTGTTACCTACCCATACTACCCATATTAAGAAAAAAACATTTCCTCGCTTATCTCGAGTGATTTCTCACCAGGCTGTTTTATTTGCCCAGGCTTTGAGATATCTGTATTCAATGGAGGCGAATGGAATTTCATCTGTGGTGCTCATAACTACTGCTTACAAAAATCACCCGAAACATCTCATTTCAGAATTAGTGCAACCATTACGTTAGGTAATCTACAAAGCATGCTGTCAACTAGTTGTATAGGGAAGATTTAAATCGCTAGAAAGTAGTTCCAAAGAAATCTGATCATAGATAAAACACAACTCACAGAAAAAAGTATTTGCCTTTTTTTCTTTTTTGTCCTTTCATAAACCTGAGTCAGAAATTCTAACGGGACATACTGCCCATCATAATTCTTTATTCTTAATCCCAGATAACCGTTTCACTGTATGTGAATATGGATTTTGCATAAATTAATATAAAAACATGAATTATGTTATTCCAAAAAAAAGCAATCAAATCTTTAAATCAGAAAAAAACTATTTGTATGGCTATAGATACCAGAACGGATGAACTGACCCCAAATAATTTGGAAATGTAGTAATTTAATTGTGGCTAAAATCCCCTCCGTCTAACTCACGAGACAGAGCCAGATCCATAAAACACTCGCTGGTTCTTGGAAGCAGTAAATGGTGCATAGTGGCACCACTCCTTTACACACAGTCCCTTCATGGTTCTTTGGAGGTTCCTGACGGGCTCCTCGTGTTTGCCCAACAGTTGGCGAGACGTGGGCTTTGCTGCTGAGTCACTGATTTAACCAAAGCAGAGAAATACAACCACGCACGTTTGCTTGCTCAGCGTACCTCTAAGTGAATGACCACGCAGCAAAGGTATTGTTTCACTTGCCTGAGAAGAATAAATGTCAGGGTAATATTGTAGTTATACAATTTTGTGGGGGGGGGAATGCAAACCTCTCTGATGCTGTCAAATAAATGTGTTATGTATCAGAGAAGATGGGCGTCTTTCTTTTTGTCATTAACTGCAACAGAAGGATTTCTCTGACTGCTAACATTATTTTCTCAGATAGCAGAAGATAGTGCTATGTTACTGTGAACTAGCAGTATAAAGTCAAATACTACTGTGTAATGAGTTTGACATTACTATTGGATAATTGCATTGGCAGTAGATAATCCATAGATACTGTCCTTTCACAGTCTGTCCTTGTTTCCTAATGAACATCTGGTACATATGCATATGAGAATAATATTGTGAAAAAAGGTAGCTATGTGAAATGGAAACTGTTAGTCTGAAAGACAACTGAGAATATAAAGAAGATACTGTAAAGGGTTTAAAGTACAAAAGAGGTTGTCATTTTTAAATAAACTAAAATAGCCGTTTGTTCCTGTATGGAAAATGTATGCCAATAGCACCTGCAGCACAAAAACTGTCACCCTACAATTAGGAGCCAAATAACTGGTTTTATAGAGTTTACATGCAATTAGTTTCATTGTGTTCTGCAGCTTCATTTGTATTAAACTATAGGTATTTTTAGCCAAGCAATCACATATTTAATAACTAACTTGCAGAACTTGAATCCATCCACTTCATTCTTTATTGGTTGCCATGGTAATTCCTGTGGTAACCAAGGAGCTCGTTAGTGATCTCTTTTGTTTTTGTTCTAATATATGTACATTTCTTTGAAGCTCCTGCTTCTCTTGTGACAGTATGCATGCATTAGTAACAAAAAACAATGAGGATTATAAAGAGTATAAAAAACTGCATATATACCTACAAGAATGAATCATGCTGTGATTATGGGTAATTATACTGCCGCAGCTTAGAGTTATCTGCAGAATCATTGTAAAAATAAATAAATAAATAACCACAATAAAAGAACATTTTCCCAGTTATTACTTTTTCATTAGCACTAACTACTGCTAATTTGAAGTCTAAGAAGGCACTTACACTCAGTGTTAACTTCACCCAGACAACAGTGATTGTGCCAAACATCAGGGACATTTTACAAGAGAGAGGTTGACCAGTGAATGAAATTAGGTAAAGCTACAATCTAGTTATCAGCTTACAGAGCCACTCCAGCCATGGACATGGCGGACGGAGAGGACATGCAGGAGACAGGAGAAAGGATCAAGTTTAAAAGGTTAATACCTGCTGGCAGCTGACACATGGATTTGGAGATACAAATCAACATTAGGAAGTATTTTCTGTGCCGTATCCTCAGTGCAGGCTCACGTGTTTATTTGGATTATGGCAAAATAAATATCATGGAGAGTCAGGGGAATGGTGGAGCGGGATGTGCCGTTACAGCATGGAGCAGCAATAGAGAGTCGCTAGATGTGATTAAAAAGAGGTGTGCTATCCTCCCCAATGGCAAGCTCATTTAATAGAGTAACAAATATATATATATATATATATATATATATATATATATATATATATATATATATGTATGTGTGTATATACAGTGGGTACGGAAAGTATTCAGACCCCTTTAAATTTTTCACTCTTTGTTTCATTGCAGCCTTTTTCCAAAAATCAAAAAAGTTCATTTTATTTCTCAGTAATGTACACTCAGCAACCCATCTTGACAGAAAAAAAACAGAAATTTAGAAATTTTTGCATATTTATTAAAAAACAAAAACTGAAATATCACATGGTCATATGTATTCAGACCCTTTGCCGTGACCCTCATATGTAACTCAGGTGCTGTCTATTTCTTCTGATCATCCTTGAGATGGTTCTACACCTTCATTGGAGTCCAGCTGTGTTTGATTATACTGATTGGACTTGATTAGGAAAGCCACACACCTGTCTATATAAGACCTTACAGCTCACAGTGCATGTCAGAGCAAATGACAATCATGAGGTCAAAGGAACTGCCTGAAGAGCTCAGAGACAGAATTGTGGCAAGGCACAGATCTGGTCAAGGTTACAAAAAAATTTCTGCTGCACTTAAGGTTCCTAAGAGCACAGTGGCCTCCATAATCCTCAAATGGAAGACGTTTGGGACGACCAGAACCCTTCCTAGAGCTGGCCGTCCGGCCAAACTGAGCTATCGGGGAGAAGAGCCTTGGTGAGAGAGGCAAAGAAGAACCCAATGGTCACTGTGGCTAAGCTCCAGAGATGCAGTCGGGAGATGGGAGAAAGTTGTAGTAAGTCAACCATCACTGCAGCAATCCACCAGTCGGGGCTTTATGGCAGAGTGGCCCGAAGGAAGCCTCTCCTCAGTGCAAGACACATGAAAGCCCGCATGGAGTTTGCTAAAAAACACCTGAAGGACTCCAAGATGGTGATAAATAAAATCCTCTGGTCTGATGAGACCAAGATAGAACTTTTTTTGGCCTTAATTCTAAGCGGTATGTGTGGAGAAAACCAGGCACTGCTCATCACCTGTCCAATACAGTCTCAACAGTGAAGCATGGTGGTGGCAGCATCATGCTGTGGGGGTGTTTTTCAGCTGCAGGGACAGGACGACTGGTTGCAATCGAGGGAAAGATGAATGCGGCCAAGTACAGGGATATCCTGGACGAAAACCTTTTCCAGAGTGCTCTGGACCTCAGACTGGGCCGAAGGTTTACCTTCCAACAAGACAATGACCCTAAGCACACCGCTAAAATAACGAAGGAGTGGCTTCACAACAACTCTGTGGCTGTTCTTGAATGGCCCAGCCAGAGCCCTGACTTAAACCCAATTGAGCATCTCTGGAGAGACCTGAAAATGACTGTCCACCAACGTTTACCATCCAACCTGACAGAACTGGAGAGGATCTGCAAGGAGGAATGGCAGAGGATACCCAAATCCAGATGTGAGAAACTTGTTGCATCTTTCCCAAAACGACTCATGGCTGTATTAGATCAAAAGGGTGCTTCTACTAAATACTGAACAAAGGGTCTGAATACTTATGACCATGTGATATTTCAGTTTTTGTTTTTTAATAAATATGCAAAAATTTCTAAATTTCTGTTTTTTTTCTGTCAAGATGGGTTGCTGAGTGTACATTACTGAGAAATAAAATGAACTTTTTTGATTTTTGGAAAAAGGCTGCAATGAAACAAAGAGTGAAAAATTTAAAGGGGTCTGAATACTTTCCGTACCCACTGTATGTGTGTGTGTATATATATATATACACACACACACATATATAGATATATACACACATTCAATTATTATCTATTATATATATATATATATAAATTAGATGCATTACAAATTAAGAAAACATTTAAATGGAAACAAATTAGAATTCTACAAAAAAAGGGGTTAATTTCTTTTCATGTAAAAAACCACAACTCAGTCTTATTTTAGGCATACATGAGTTTCACGTAATTAGTTTTCCCCCCATAGTTATAGTGTATTTGTGTATGTGTGTGTGTGTGAATATATATATATATATATATATATATATATATATATATATATATATTCACAATCTGTAAAAACCTGTACTGTATATCGTCTATAAATATGGACCTTATGGATTTCTATAGTGTTGTCATTAAGTATGTCAGGGGTTTGTGATGAGTACGCCTAAATAAGGGGTGTTACAGCAAAGGTTTTAAAAAATAAGTTTAGCACAACATAATGCACATCTGAATCATCCTGACGTGGTAAACCCCAGCCATCTGCTATTCCTGGTGTTGACATGAAACAAAGCAAGAAGGAACACTGAATCCTTGAATAAAACAGAAAATGGACATCAAATTCCTAATACTCTCAATATTTCTCATTCAAACCCTGGTGACAAATCTTCCTCTGATTGTGCATTGAGCGGCCCCCAGTGTGAATTCGACGTCTGGTCCAGGATTATCCCGATGTGACAGCTTTTCAGCCAGAATTCCTACAGTTCATCATTTAAACGACAGCGGGGGACATTTATCTCCGCGGCTTATCGTCTCAGCCACGCGTACATGACACTTGTCTATTGCCGTCAGGGTAATATTCCATTGATGATTCAGTTCAGTGCTTTGGTCCTCTCTATGTAAAACCCTCTTGTCTCTTATCTACGTTAGTGGGGAAGGACTTTGCTCCCTCATGAATGAAACAAAAGGCTGTTAAGAATCACAATCCAATCAATACAGAGGTCTGTTGGCAAGTGGCACTCAAGACGAATGCCAAGAATGCACAGGAGTGTAATCAGAGTCCGACTTGGGTCAAACTATAGTTTATCTTAGTCTGCTAGGTGTAGGAAGCACTACAAAGTCCAACAACAAAAGTGGCTTAAAGGACATTTTACGAGGTTATCTGAATGAAATAGGTGAAGTCTATACATAATAATAATAGTCGTCACATAACAGCCCCCTGCAAGGGACCATCTGCAGTTGGTTTAAAATGTAACGTGATTACTTGCTGCAGGTCTTTACTTCCTTTTCTGGCTCAGTGCCTTTGTTTGCTATCTCTTGGTCAGCTCTTTCAAAATGAACTGACTGGAGCTTGTTAGGGGACATCTACAAATGTATGACTGATCTAACACTTCCCTCAGCGTTCTGCAGTGCTCTGTCACTGCTGCCATTGTTGTTGATGTTCATTTCTATTTGAACAGAGCAGCACGGTGTTCAACTGTTTTTTTTTCATATTTTCCTCATTGATTTATTTGTCACTATATTTTATATCACGGTATGTCAAGAACACTGCAAATAGTAGTATTAAAGGGGTACTCCAGTAATTTAGTACTACAGTACACTTCCATAAAGTTATGGGACTTGCAAGAGACAGATAAGCCAGCAGATTATTTTTCTTTTTTAATATCCGCTCCCTATCACCGACAATATTAAACACAAGTTGAAAGGCTCTTTCCTGACGTTAAGTGACCACAACCATAGCAAATCATGTATTGAAAAGACGATCTTTGGCGCAAAGTTACCTACTGTGTTATCTTTAGCTAGCTTACATTGTGTTATAGCAGTAGTTTGATATTTCTATAATTAAAAAAATACAACAGCACTAATGCTCTTACCCGTTTACAATTTCCTGTTATTTGTGTAACAATATTTTGTAAATTAAGCACTTCACTGATGCCAGGGAAACACTTGACCCTACATTTCCCATAATGCATAATGACCCTTTCTACCTTAACACCCTGTCATGTCCGTCATCCCCAAGTTGTAATGCAAGCGTTCAGTTAAAAATGTCAAGATAACTCTGATGACATCACTGTGACATTATCAGGGTTATCTTCTCAGACTTGACAAAGCTCACACAAGTTATTAAAGAGCTACTTTCACAGGTTGAGTAGTACTTCCCAAGTAAACTGATCCTGATATGTAAAATTGGTGGACTGCCTATATATATATATATATATATCTATATATATCTATATATATATATATATATATATATCTATATATATATATATATATATCTATATATATATATATATATATATATATATATATATCTATATATATCTATATATATATATATATATATATATATATATATATATCTATATATATATATCTATATATATATATATATATATATATATATATATATATATATATATATATATATATATATATATATATATATATATCTATATCTAGAAAAAGATATATATATATATATATATAAAATATATATATATATATATATCTATATATATATATATATATATATCTATATATATATATATATATATATATATATGGATGAATATGATCTCATATTTTACTATATTTTACTCACCAAAATGTGTTTCTGGAAAACATTTTAAGCTAAAAATAGGCCACGCTGTTACTGAATCTGTCGACAAAGGTCCGTTTAAAAGATTTTTGACCGATTTTGAGAGACTCTAGTCACGCTCATCTTGTTCCTCGTTTCCGGGTTTGCACTCCACCAATCAGATTGGTCATTTGAGTCCGACTGTCGGCAGTGCCCGCCTTCTGACCAAGCATGTCAGGTCGGCCAATATGAAGGCCAACGGCCCCTCCGGACCACTCCGGAAGGACGATGGCACGGAACACACCGATCAGACTCAAGTCACCGACCTCGCCAGACTGTCGGACGGCCGATTATCAGGTTGGTGTGTCAAGGCCTTTAAATGGATTTGAAGAGCTTCTCTTTCCTCTTTTACCACACGGGCTCAATCAATCTCAGAGAAAAGAGGAAAAAAACAATGTGAAATTAATCAAAGAGCCTCTTGTTCCTATGGTAATAGACATGAGGCAATCAATGTTAATATCAAGCATTAAGGTTGTTCAATCATGATATTTTTTATCCTGTGCTAAATCTATAATGATATAATGTAGCATGTTTTTCAAGTCTAGAGTAAGTTCATCAAAGTGCAACTTGTAACTGAAATAATTTGAGTTCTTTCAATCACAATTATTTTCAATCTTAAACTTTGACTTTCGTAATGTTGCCTGTCATTTTTTTCTCACATCTGTTCCGTTTGCTAATTGGCAAAGCATGATAGAACTATGCGCCTCAAATTTCCTTAACTGTATTATTGTTTGCAGCTCTATCTTGATGAAGAGATCTTGATCTCATTGAGACTTCCCACTCAAGAAGAAGAAGGAATTAATCATGGTTTGTTCACTGTTCAGTTGAATCTGACAGAAACAAGCTGGTGAAGAACAAAACATCAAGTAGGTACCAGAACTCTACATGCCCTTTCAGTTTGACTAGTTGTGACTGCCTTGAGACCTGAAATAAAAACTATTACATCAGAGACTTCTAGACTTCTGACTTTCATTTAGAAAGTAAAAAGGGTTTCTGTTTTCTGGCAGTCGTGATGTGTTTGCACTTTAGTACGTTCAAATAGCTAAAGGAATTACAGTTTGAAATGTAATACCCAGTACCTAACATATTATATCACACACAGTTTTACACTAAAAGGACAGGGGAAGCATAAATATGACATTTAGCTTTCTCTGAATGGAAGGATACATTAGATGCTGTTGCTTAGGATATTTAAACTTTTGAATACATCACTTGCTGGGTACATTGTGTTTACAACCAACAGCATTTTGAATAGGGTGACTTTGTGATGTCACATTTGGGAATGTGACCACACTTGACACGTGATTCTATACATGAAAATATGAAGTACCATTGATTAAAAGATGAAAACTAATATATTTTTAGTTGTGTAAGTATGCAGGGCTTTCAGTAATGCTCAGTAAACCCTTTTCTTTTTCATGTTAGGCCTCAGGGCTACAAAAAGTGTGTAGATATTTGTTTTCTTTATGTGGTATTTTCTATCCTCTTGGCCCATCTTCAAATACTGTAAGCACGCCTACATGCTAGTTTTTTGTCTTTTGTTTTTTTACACTGGTCATCTCCTCAGGCAGGAATGCAGTTTACTAAAGGAAATGTGAAGGGTTTTGAAACAGTACAATGAAAAAACTACCTGTTGTGTGTACTTATGGGAAATTAAACTAGATACCTAATCCTGTCCTAAAAGTGTAGACATTGCAAACTCCAAGTCAAAGCGACACAAATGCTCACAATGCTTGCAAATCTCAGGTGTTGTATGGCAGTTTAGAAGGACCACCAAAAAAAAATGTAGAAAAGGGACCAGAGTGACACTGGACAAAACTGAAGAACAAGACATTATAACACTACCTTTATGCAACGTTAAGGGAAAATAAAGAGAAGCCAGCTAAATTATATTGTACATCTCTGGTCCCATTAGGAGTCGTGTCTAATAATTTTTCCAATATGCACAATCAAACGTTCACAGTTGCTGCGGTACCTTGGAGTAAAGATATACTCTGTCTGTGTACTGGCTAGCGCAGAACTGCAGGCCTGGGTAGATGGGATGGGGCGGCGCTGGCATCATCTCCATCATTGCCCTCGTCCTTGTCATTAGCATCCGCAGCAGAAGACAGACACGCTGCAGCTTTCCTGTCTGCAGGGAGAGAGGAAGAGGCTGGCTAATATCTCACTGAGTATATATTATTGGCTCATTATTGGCTTTCACAGCTTTATTGGTACCTTTGTTTGCTCCTCTGGTGATGCAATGACTAGCAGAGACATTAAACTCCAGCAGCTTTTCAGATTTATTATACAGAGCACAATATTGGGATGAAATGGCATTGGTAGCAGATCATTAAATGTGTTTACATATACAGCGCATGTTTGAAAAAAAGTACTTAGCGTTATTGCGTTCAAACACTTGATATTAGATTCTGAAATGAAAACGTTTAATTATCTTTGACATTTTTTTATGTAAATATGAAGGAAAGTGAATTTAGCTTGCCGTCACCGGTTGATATAGCAACAACCTTACATGTTTCCTGTTTGAGATTTCTAAAAGTAGCATATAAGCTAGCTTTTTAGCCGTGTCAGCAATCATTTTGAAGGGCCTGGTGCCACATTGTCAATGGTGGACAGACATGAGCATGGAATAAAGATAGGAAGACTCTCAAAATTAGACCTGATTGGATACACACACCCCATGCTGGTTACTGGTCTTAACCCAAATTTCAGAATACATATTAGGTGAAAAGATTAGCAATGTATTTGCAGAATCAGGCTAATTTGCAATCTACAACACTGAGTGACAGAGTCAGTCAGACATGCCGTGATCTGAACACCTCCGTCTAGTTTGATGATTGATCAAATACAGGTGTTGGGTTCCATATGTCTTTAAGCTGACAATGATATTTCCCCGTTATGCTGAACTGTGCCTTTAAAGTTGTGCAACACTGTGCAGCTACATAGAAAGTCCATTTCTTTAACAGAAACCTCCCAATTTATTTCTCAGAGGATGGAAACGCAGCTAGAAGAAAAGAGAGAGAAAGAGAGAGAGAAAGAAAGAGAGAGAGTGATAAAATGACAGTCACAGATGGAGAGAAAACGAGAGAGAGAGAGCAGGTCATTAATGTCAGCCATGTAGCTCGCTCATCCTGCCAGCATCAAGCAAGAAAAGGTCAGGCGGTGGAAATGAGACCGCCACTGCTCGACCACGCTTCATTTAGACAATGACCTATAACACTCTGATAATACTTGCCTTAAATCACTTCGCGCGGCCAGTTGTCTGCCTTGTCTGTGCGTGTGTGTGCGTGTGTTCGTGAGAAGGTGTGTGCATGTGTGTGCGTCCATTTGGCTTGCTAATGGGGTGGGGCGGGGGTGGGGGGTGGGACTACTGACACAGCCTGATGTCTGTGACACGAGTAGCAGGTGCTGTCATGTACCAAACACATCCCTCCCATCATGCTTTCCAATGTCAAAATATTAAAGGCCCTGCAAACAAATTTTCAAATTATGAACGATTGGGATCCTAAGTGGAAGCAACATTTTCTACCAAAGGCAGAACAGTTTGGCATATTTAAGGATGATTTTTTTCCAAAGTACAGAAGTATCAAAAGTACAAATACTCATTCCGATGCAAAATGTCCCTGTCAGTGTTAATACACAGTAGCATAGAATGTGAATACTCAAGTAAAGCACAAGTTCCTCAAAATTTCCCATTTTTATGATTCGTATTAAGCTACCGTCAATGAAACTCAGCAATTCCTGCACAGATGGCTATTGAGAATTTATGGTTAACATTCCACTACTGATTTGTCTAATCAAAAAAATGTTTTAGCATCAAATTTAATCACAAATTTAAAGGTCAGATCCTCCTTGACCTATCCTGTACAATGTCCATATCTTTACATTTTTATGTTTGCCGTCCTAATAAGTATAATTCCCCTGGGTCTGGAACATGCCGTTCTGATCTCCGTCCAGCTTCAGCTGTGTCTGAAAATACCAACACGACCAGGCGAAGGCATTGTGCATCGTTACAAACCTAGAGCCAAAACATTTTAAGACACTACCGTTTCACAAAATCTCATCTATCTGTCCTCCTTTCATCTGTAATGAAAACTAGCAGCACTGCAATGTACACCCTATATTTGTTGTAAGCAGTTTTTTTCCCCTTCCCCTGTTTTCAGTGGCGGAATGCGCCAGCTGCATTAAGTGGGCCATTTATACGATGGGGGCAATTCATCTTACAAAGCCGTCTTATTAGACTGTCACTTACACAGTATGAACAGTGCCTTCAAAACACCCCAAGGGATTTATCTGTTATTTTACTGCGAGGGAAAGAAAACAACGCCTAATTGGACTGAGTCATCTCATCTTCTGCAGGATTGAAACAAAAAAGATAAAAAAAAGAAATTCCAACAGCACCATTCAAGTTTGAAGAGGTTCAGTTCAGCTGATGCTCTGCAAGGTTTGAACGAACATCCCAAAGAAAAATGTTCTATGTTGGAAGGGTTGGGTCATGCAGATAGATGAGGGGACAGACAGTAAGGAGAGAGACAGACAAAGAAGTAGCATCACTGAGTCCACGTTCGGACACTTATTGGCTAATGTTCAAAAAAATATCTGTTCAAATACAAATATAAGTGATCTATTAATGTTTTCAGTTAATTTAATGGTGTAAAACTAAAGTGTAACTTCTTACCTTTCTAACGGTATATAGGTTTAACTGTTTACTTTAGCTTTTACTTTACAAGAACCGGCTAAAGTACGCTATCGCCATTAAATTAGCCGTGCGCTGCCCTTAGCCATAACCGTACACCGCTATCTCCTCACTGTAAACACTAAAGATAGTCCCATCATTGCTTTCAAAACTACCGGATCTTACTTCCGTCCTTCACAATAAAATGCCATGCTTCAACGATCATTATGCAATAAAAGCTCCTTAATTTCCAGTACAGTAAAAAATAGAAACTTTTTTATGGGGAAAGATCGTTGCCCAAGCGTTCTTACTTCTTTTCCTCATCAAAGTCACTTTCATATACAAATCAGACATCTAAATGCCCTTGTACATATAAGAATATGCATATGTAGATTGTTAGATGGGTATAGATCAATTCTGCCAACATTTTGGTGATGATCGGAAACGTAAAGTACCTCGAAAAGGGCGGAAGTGTCAGAATATGGCCAAAAGCAGCGATTGGTGTCCGAACGTGGACACACTGAAGCTAGAGGAGGAGTGATTGCTTGTCTGTGCTGTGAGGAAAGTAATCTCAGAGCAATCAAGAGGTGGGGGCGGCTGACAGCTCTGCGGTTCGGCTTCTAAAACCACTGGCAGGTAGAGGGAAATCATTAGGCACGGCTCCTGACCCCATAGGTCACTTTTATTGGACAACCACTGTGTTTCATACTACAACCCACACAGACAGACCGCCAATGGCATGTATCTAACAAACTGACAAACCACCAATGGGATGGATGGATGGATGGATAGATGGAAAGACAGACAGATATACAGATACAGATAGATAGATAGATAGATAGATAGATAGATAGATAGATAGATAGATAGATGACCAAAATATATATAAAAATCTTTCTATCTAGATAGTTGGACAAGCTAGCTAGACAGATATAGATGGATAAATAGACGACAGATAGATAGCTAGATGGCAAGATATCTAAATAGCCCTACTATCTAGCTACGTAGCTAGATAGATAGACAGATAGACAACAGAAAGAAAGATAGATAGATAGATAGATAGATAGATAGATAGATAGATAGATAGATAGAAGGATAGATAGATAGATAAAGAGATGACACACAGACAGATATAAGTTGTCTCAAGGGAACAGTACACGTCCAGAGGGGACATGGGGGGCTAAGTTGGCATCCAGCAGTGTCTCTTTAGTGCTGCTATTTCTGATCGACAGTGGAGCTTTTATATCTCCCCGAGAGTCGGTCTAAATAGAGGCGTTTTTCAAAAAAGAAAGCGGCCCTTTCTCTCACCTTTAATATTTCTTAGCCTGAGAGTAGGGAGGACGGACATAGAGTGCAGAAGGCACTGCAGGGAAAGCTACAGTGGGATTCAATCCTAGACCATTAGGGGGACACAAGTAGCTACAGAGACAGGAAATTAACCACTCAACAATCTCTGGCCACTAATAGATGTCTGTGTGCGTGTGCGTGTGCGTGTGCGTGTGCGTGTGGCTGACTGTCTGTCTGAAAGGAAAAGAATCTGCCAAGTTGTTGCACACTGATCTTAAGATGTTAAAGGGTAATAGGGGTTGATAGCTTGCCCGTTAAAACCTAAATGGCTTGTGCAATATTCCTTGCTATGATAGTATTCTGCAAAGAAGCTTTAAAAACAGCCCTGAACGGCTTTCAGTTTCATCCTTCAATAACTCTCACCCAAAATGTCTGCACGCTTTCAGAGGCAACAGCCAGGTCATAGGCTTTTCTTAGACTCTGCTAGTCTAGCAATTTTTTTTAGAGCTCTTCATATTACACACAGTGTAATTAGTTCTTTGTAATTAGTGCAATTTATTGCTTTGCGTATCCCTTTGAGACACAAGTACTTGAACACAGAGGTCTTAATTTGCAATATTACACACTGTGTAATTGGGAATTTGTTTCTTCACATCCCTCAGAGACCTGCAGACATGTACACATATAACCTGAGTGGACAGGGAAAGCAGGGAAAGCAGGTTGTGTTTCAAGGATACGTTGGTGTCAGGAGGGAAGTTGTGCCTTTTATGTAATTAGACCTCTGTCCACTTTATTAAAAAAACAGCCAATCAGAAGCTCATCAGTTGCCTACCGGACAGTGATTGTACCTAATACCTTGGGCCCTATTTTAACGATCTAAGCACACAGCGTGAAGAGCATGGCTCAAGTGCATTTGGGGCGTGTCCAAATCCACTTTTGCTAGTTTGACGGCAGAAAAAAGGGTCTGTTGGCTGGGCGCATGGTTCAAAAGGGGATTTTTAAAACTTAGTGTCTTCATTAATTCATAGATGTGTTTTGACCACAACATGCAATAAACCATCATCGTCATCTCCTATTCCCTTTAAAAACTAGGCGTGTTTCTTCTCTGGAGCATTGCTATTATGATGGCAGATTTGCACCAATATTTTTATTTGTAATCTTTTAATGTTTATTTGCTATTTAATCATCGTGGGCGCTGGACTGGAAATTGACAACTGCGCCTGTCTTAAACTAGCAAAGACACTTGGGTGCAAGATAGGGTCCACTGTGTGTATTTTGGTGCTACAAGAACATGGCCGCAGGAACTATGGGTGCGGAGGGTGCTGCAGCACCCCCTTAGCAAAAGGTAGACAAACTACAACCATAATTAAAAATGACATACATTTATTTTAATGAACTGATTATTGATATTAAACTACTCCTTTTTATTAGAATTAAATGTAATTTGATTTTAAAATTTGGTTGGTAAGAGATGAACACATAATTTGAATTAGTTACTGAATTAATGAATGAATCTGCCTGCGCGCCTCTAACACTGTTTCATGAGTGAAGATAGTTGTGGAAACTTTCCCGGCGGGTCAACAGTACAGAAGTTAGCTTGGATATAACATGGCAAGAAAGCGCATTTTGGATTTCTTTGTAAATCAATTGCAGGCTAAAAAGCCTAATAGACCTGAGTCAGAAAACCCATCAACTGTAACTAAAAGAAGTAGCAGCAGCACCTCTACACCTGTCACTCCCACAGCAAACCTGCTAGCAACAAATGACGAGGCAGCTAACTTTTGATTTGATTTAATTTAATTCAGTGATGTGTTTTGTACCCTTGTATTTTGTGGCTCTGTGTTTGAGCTTGTAGTAGGCCTATTCTGTACCATTGTCGTAGCTATGTGCCTATATCCTGCATTACCCTTGCCTAGTTTGGCCCTGTCTTGGATTTTGGATTTGATTGTTGTTGTTTTAGCCGCTTGTGGAGCGATGGATGCAGTGTGTTGTGTGGGGGTTGACTTTGGCAGGAAAATGTCACTCTCAAAAACTTTTCAACACCCCCAACTCAAAATATGTTCCCGCGGCCATGTCCAAGAAGGTTTCTGGTTTCAACAAGCTGTACTTTGGAGATTAGTAAAGTTTTACTCAATATCTCCTGTAGCTTTCTGAGTAGAGAAATCTATCTAAGGCAATATCCCCAACTACATACTAATAATAGTACGAATAATAATACCCAGCCCCATATGGAATGAGATATAGTCCCTTATTGGTTTGAAGTGATGATATTAAACAGCATTATATGAGCAGGTGACAATGCAGCACCAGTCAATTTCCCTGGATATGAAAAGGAGAAGATTGCAGGTGGGATTACCCTGTGTGTGGTCAGGGGGGAGGCAGCCGCCAGCGATGTTGCCGCCTCGCTCTCCCGCTGATTGTTTGCCTTTGAGCTGCCACTTGTCCTCCTCCTCTGCATCTCCTGGTTTCTGTTTGTCTTTTGGAGGTTCATCCTTCTTGCTCTGTTTGTCTTTGAGCGATTCTGGAGTCTGGTCTCTTCGCCGGCTGAGCTCCGGCTCGCTGTCGGAGCTGGAGAGGACAACGCATGCCTGGTCCCTCTTGGTGGAGGGGGGTTGCTGAGGCCTGGGTGGCTCTGAGCCAGCAGAGAAAGAGGGAGGGAGAGAGAGAGAGCAAGATTACTTTATTGGCCGAGTTGCACAGTGTAATCAGACTTTGAAGAGTTTCATTCCCTAGCGAAATATCCATCATCTGAAGAATGTGACAAAATGACTGCTGACATGAAAGAAAACTCAATATGGCTCATTAGTGATGTTATTAGCTATCATAAGTCCTTTACTGGCAAAAGAAGATTGTGTAAAATGGATAGACATAAGCAGGGATGTAGTGGAATGTCTAAACAAAATCTATTCTAGGTAGCTGTCTGATAGCTATATACTGACCACTGGTCTACACTGCTGAGGATTCTTTAGATCCTTGCTCAGTAGCACATCGGCAGTGAAGCAGAGCACTGCAGATGGAACACCTGCCAGCCACCCTTTTCACCAACTCTCAAATCAGACGGTCAATATAATTTGCCGGGAGAATCATTTATGTTTGTGTCACATTGTTTTGTTAATTGCCCGCCTGCATCATGTGTGCAATTAAACCTAAACAAAATAATTGTCAGCAATTGCTGCATCTGTACAGCGCTCCAGCCGGGCGCAGTGAGCGGTATTCAAACATCTGATGAAGGCAGAATGCCAATCACAGACCTTGTAAACTGGCAACCACGCTTGCTTTGCTTAAACCATTCATGTAATTTTCAGTCATACTGAATGTTGTAATTCTGTGAAGGTCAAGCAGAAATCTAAGACACAAAAATGTTAATGGATTGCAAGGATAATACCTTTACCTTTAATAGATGCCACATTATATAAAATTTTACTTTTAAGTGGCACACTTCTAAGGCACTGTCACTCACAAACTGAGGGTTTGGCAGTACAAATGTTTATCATCAAGGTAAAGCTAACGGACAGATTAGCTGCTAAAAACAACAAGGCAGTTATTCATAACCAAATGTAAATGTCACTTTCAGTCTGAACAGAACTTCATTCAAGGAAGTGTTATACAATTTCCTTTCCTTACTTTCCTAGTTAAATTTAAATCATATCCTTTAACATTGTTTGTTTGTTGAACTTGAGGTGTGAAATCTAACAAGACAGTAAGTTGTGAGACTTGGGGACGCAGAAGGCTAATTAGTGATCCCTGCCTCTCTGTGGCTTGTTTCTTCAAAAGGCCAGGCTCTAGTCGGCTCCCTAAAATGTCATCTGAATCTCTGGGCTCCTGGCCCCGCCGCTGTCCCCCTTCCCTAACAAGCTGAGCAAGACCGCAGAGAGACGGCTCAATTTGTGTTAAGCTTCCCCACCGAGGAAGATGTTAACAGGGGGAAAAAAGGGCTATGCCTCAACTTTATCAGTCAACCCCATTTTTTTCCCTCAGATCAGGGCCCCATTATGTCTGTAGTGGCTTGATTAGGTTCCAAAATTGAGCCTTGATTCCAGACACACAAACTACACAAACTATACTACTACACACAAAAACATTTAAAAAGCATGTGAGCCAATAGCATTAGCTTATCAGAATGTGCATCACAAATAACACACTCCACTAGTTAAAAAAACAGGAAAAGCTTTTATTGCTGTCATTCTGGCAAAAAAAAGTATGAAAGAAGAGGAAAGTACTCGGTCCTCACATACTGTATGATAACAAAACATACTGGACTGGACTTTGTTGTTTAATGCTAAAAAACAGTCAAAAGACAGGACAAAGACAGAGTGTAAGGCAAAGAGAGCCAGGAGATAACCATGTTGCCCTCATCCTGTATACTCTCACACTGCAGGTGCTGAGAGACAAATTGCTGGTCCACTGGTAAAAGAGCTGAAGGACGGAACCGTGCCCACGCTCTCGGCTTGAAAAAGCTGCAAACACAGGAACTTGATACCACCGATTCAACCCGAAAAAGGTTGAACAGAAGTTGTCTTGTTGTTTACTGGTGCTAAATAGACAGACACTGACACACACCTGAGATGTCAAACCATGTCATATGAAGGAGGTTATAATGCATGACAGTTTGATTAGAAACTGTTCTGGATTACTGACGGTAAAGCAAAACAGTGATTCAATTTGGGTCCAATTAATGAAAGCTGTTGTAATTTGGTAAGTTCCCCTCCCTGCCGCACAATAAATCCTTTTCTGTAAATATGAGATATGATGGCCACCATGCTGAACAGATAAAGCAAAGAGTACCAACAACGCCAATAAAAGAAGAATGGAGATTATAACCACAGCTTGCCGCCAAAGATGGCTCAAAAATTCGGCTTTCACAATTTAGCATTCACTAAACCCCTCCTCTTAACAGACATTGCTTAATTATAGTTTAGCAATCCTAGCTAGAGAAGGCAGGCCTGTCAAGGATTTCGCTGCATGTCAAAGTGGTGTCAATAGGGCTGTACAGAACTGCAGAGCAAAACACGGTATATAACAGGGTTAGGAGGAACATTTTTTTTTTTTGCATTTCAAAATGCAAAAACACAAGAGCATAAGTGTAAAGATTGAATTGTAAAGACATAAGAGGAACATGGGCTGCATGGGGTGCACATTTCTATATCATAGTTTAGGTTCATGTTAGTGGCTCTGTCCTGCTCTTTGATGGTATAGGAACAGTTACTCCAGTCAAACCTGTTTCCCAAGATAGTGTAGGGTTAATGCTCTTCTGCAAAGCTTTGATCATTTCTAGGTAAAAGTTAACTGCAATACACTGCAATACAAGAACAATGTCTCCTTTGTTAAGATGTCTTCTACATCTTTAATCACCTGGGAGAATGCTCAGTTTTGCTTGGAAGCTTTAGCAAGTTTTTTTAGCAGTGCATAATGTATGTGGCAGTCAGGTGATCAGTTCAGACCCTTTTACAGGATTCTTGTTTTAAAAAGGGTGGAAACGCTAAAAAGTCAGCCAGAGAAGGCGTTTTCAAATAGCTCTTATTCAGGGCAAATTAGCTACCGCAAGCAAGCTACAGCTGATAAAATCTGCAAGCAACCTTTGTCATTTCAGTTGACTGAAATGACCACAGTGGTCGGCCAGAAACAACAGGCTGCTTTTGTTTACTTCTGGCCAATACTTTTCAGGAATTTTGAGTGGTAAATCTACCACCATAAACACTGTAAACTTCACGTGCATTTCCAGAATGGAAAGCTTAACAGACGTAGCAACAGTAGCTAAGGGAAAGGGACTTAGCAAAGGGTGAATTTGTCACTTTGACATTTGCTAGCCAGCTTCTAATCTGCCATTTCGGTTTCCCACATCAAGCTTCAATACCTTCCATGGAATCCTTAAAAATCTTACTTTCCTTTCTCATTTCATGCATCTTATTCTGTTACATTCTGGTACATTTCATTCTGGTACAAAAGCCTCATGGTACAGCAGACTAATAATCCTTCTGCATGCTTACTATTCTTACTATTCTAAAGCCCTGATGTCCTTGCATCATGTGTCAGTGTTCAGTGAGCATTTCTTCTTAAACTTGTGAGTTTAAGAAGAAGAAAGTATCACAATTTTACTTTACTGTCATTGTAAGGAATTGTTGCTCTTGAGGAGACATCTCTCATGCCATACTGTAAGAGTCTCTGACCTGATTATTTTCTTACATTTCCACGAGCTGAGGATTGCATTGTCAAGTTGAGAGATACCTCCATAAATACAGTTGTTATTTCTCAGCACAGTCTGTCATTTACAAATTTAGCAGGTTGTTAAATTCCCCGTCTAGTGAGCTGACACAGCCTGCTGCTGTGAATGCAGAGTGGCGCTTGTGACATAGAAGAGAGTGTGATTGCTGAATGGTTATCAAGCATCTGCTGCAGCTGAGAATGAAATGGGGGGGTGAATACTGTTCAAAAATATGTGTGTGGGTGAGTGTGTAGGTGTGTGTTTTCGGTGATGCTCAAAGGCTGAGGTACTACATGTTTGAAATGTGTGTTTAAGTACACCATCCTCACTACCAATGGACTGAGCTGCAAACAACCCTTCAGCACAGCCAATATTTACGCTTTACTTACACTAAATATAGATTTTATATTTGCATAATGAGACTCATTAATACAGACAGGTGAGAAATTAAATGTCATACTGGATAACTCAAGTGTATACTGTGTGTGTGTTTATGGCACAATATCTTGATTTAGAGATTCATGCACATCTGTCTATCTGCATAGCTAGGTAACATTCTTTTAATGTAAGATAAACAGAATATTGCGGGTTTATGCAATTTAGACTCTCATTTGGGCCATGTTATTCACATTAGGGTTAGTTAGGAAAAACAGGTAAATGAGACTCAATTAAGAAAGCAATTAGTCCTCATTCAATCAACATTTCCAACACCTTTTTTTGATGACTTTGTAGAAAAACATTCTTATTGTGTATATCGTTTCTTTTCTCTAATCACACCTCCCCTCCACACAAAATTTTGATTGCGTGATAAAGTATAAATGCCTGCAATTTGTCAAACAATAGGGGGAAACGACCTGTTAGCAGTTTTCCTCAAGCTCATTGTGTTGACTAAGGTCATTTAGTCACAAGTCATCTTAGTATCTATGCATTCTGATCCATTTAAAGTAAAATGTCCTTCCTGACCTTTAAACCTTGTTTCCTTTTAACTGTTAGTCATCGTGGTTTTGAGCACTTATAAAACATGATGTCTTTAAAGGAGGACAAGTAATTGTCAGAAAAAAGGTAAAAAGATCAATGTACAAGAGGAAATGTCATGAAGTTAATGTACAGCATGTGAACAGTGTATTCATGTTAGAAACAAAAAGCCTTAAACAAAGTCCTTATTTCATTTCAGTATACACTGTGTTAGCCTGTCATGGCTTTTTGTTTCATGAATCATCTTTGCCACATGTTGGTGTAGTAATTCTTTCAATTGATTTGAGAGGGATGCTGTGCTAGAATGGATAAGAAGCAACAAAGTTTCATCCAAGTGTGTATTCTGACTTTTGAACATTACAAGCACCCTAATGTCAATACCATAATATTCAGTGTAACATCCTGCATTAAAAGAAGCACTAAAAATATTGTTGCTTAAATATCATTGCTGCTCAAACTGCAATGATTTCTAGGATATTTTCTTTCTGTGAGCTGATGTGATGCATCTCAGACATTTAAAGAGCATGGACCTGGAGCCTGCCAGGTCATAACAACTTCCCTCCCCTCTCTTTTGCAAGATACAATCTTAGGCTGTCAGAGACATCAGCTAGAGCCGGCTCAACTTTTCCCAACTTTGTGCTAGACATTTGCAGCAATAGTAAAAAAAATTCTCTCTCTCTTTCTCTCTTAGCTTGACAGGTGAGAATTATACTGTGTCCTTGTCATTCATCTGCAGAGAGAGAGAGAGAGAGAGAGAGAGAGAGAGAGAGAGAGAATATAATATTCTCTGAGCAGAGCTATTTCAGACTCTGGCAAGCCTGCCTCCATCTTTCGCTATCACGCATCTCCATCTGGTGAAATCTGTAATGCTGTTCAAAAGTATTATGTCAACAGACTGCTACAATTGATATTGACAGGAAGGAAAATAAAGAAATGAATGGATTCAGCTTCAGGTGCTTCATTTCAAGAAAGAGATGATGAAAATATTGTCTTCTTCTTAATGGAATCCACTTTGCAATCAGTGGAATGAAGTTTGTGTATTAATAAAAGAAAAAATAGTGGAACACTAGAGTGCGGATTGGGCCGGATTTTTCTGTCCGAGCCCGGCCCGCGTCCGACAGAGCAGTAACCGAACCCGACCCGAGCCCGACAGTTAAAATCGCATTCGTTTCTCAACTAATGACACATGTACGTTTGTTTGTGTGGAAAGCCGCTTTTATTAAGCAATTGTAGGAAGGCATTCGGAAATGTCAACAGATGAGCGCATCAATGCACAGCTGACTTTCCTTCGTCTTCAATAGTTTTAAAATCTCCTGCGGCCAACTTCTTTTTAACATCTTCCATCGTTGCGCTGCCACATGTAGCTTAATACGCATGTCTTTCGTTGTCACAGCACACAGGAAGACGGATGTTAGGGTAATATTTGACATTTATTTTAATCCAAAAACGAACATTTGCATCAGGTGAAACAGGCCCATTGGTTACCTACATAATAAGCTGTTTTAAATTCAAAATGTTCAATGCCTTATCGCGCTGATGTGACCGAGCCCGACCCGAACCCGAGCATCCTTTCTAAAAATCTGTCCGAACCCGGCCCGACCCGTCGGGTCCCGTCGGGCTCGGGTCGGGTATCCATCCTCTATGGAACACACACACACACACACACACACACACACACACACACACACACACACACACACACACACACACACACACACACACACACACACACACAAAATAATTTATAATACTTTTTGTTTTGTGATCCTACCTGACTGGACACCAGAAGATGAGCGCGGAAACTCGCACATCTCGCAGTAAGGCAACAGGCTGCTGTTGGAGTAGGTGCAGGCCCCACAACTCCACTTCTCAGTGGAAGGGTTGGGCTCTGACAGCCTCCGCGGGGCCATGGAGGAGACCAGGGCGCTGGGGCTGCCGGAGCCGATCAAAGCAGCTGTCGACCGCCGCTTCGCACCGCATTGGGACCTGGGGCTTGGGCTGGGCTGTGGCGTCCGGAGCCTCTTCAGCTGAGGAGAGAAGTCCTGGTCGGGTGTGGAGGAGGTTTGGGAGAAGGACTTCTTCTCTTCTCTTTCTCCAGAGTTTGTTCCACTGCCATTTGGTTGGGCAGCCTTCCCTGAGGAGATGGAGGGACATGTTTCTTCATCCTCTGTTCTCTTCCTCTTCTTCTCCCTGCTGGCGCTCGGGGAGAGGAAGGAACGAATGTCGTGCTGCTTCTCTTTCTCAAACTAAGAAAAAAAGATGCAAGTTACGTTTTGACACTACAGCACACAGTTTGTTACATGAATGATTTTAATCTACAAGTAACACAGCATACATGACACAAATTCTCCTTTTTTTCTTCTAACACATGTCACAAGGCAATCATTTTCCCCTTTGAAAAAAAATAAAAAAGCAACATTTTCTGATGCCATGTTGTATCCTGGTAACACAGGAAATAATAATGAAAACTACCTGATGACAAATAATGAAAAGGCACAGAAAACAGATTTAGTGTCTTCTGTGACACAGGCACACATATTTAGACTGCTTTGACTTAAGCAATTAAGTTCAAGTGTTTCAACTAAAACTAAAATATTTAATCTCACATCCCTCAGACATATTTATTATAATTTAAATATAGATGAGCTCTTTGGTTCTTTCTTCATTAGGGCAAACAACTGCATATATTTAAAAGAAAGCCTTGAAACGCCAATCTCAACATGACCATGATTACTCCACTCAAAATGTCTTAGTTTAAGTTTAATTTTCATAATCTGTTCTTCTTTCCCTTTGAAGGACTTTATTAAGTTCCACTCAGACAACATAACTAGAGCGAAGAGATTGCTTGTGGCGCATGAAAGTGTTCTTTTCCCAAGGTCTTTATACAATATGTAGCTTTCTCTATAACGGCAACCGAAATATTGAACTTCCTGCCTCTTTATAACAAAACGTCCTCAGATATTCAACTTACAGACTCAGTGATGTTATGTACATAAAGATGTAAGATGTCAAAATGCTGTATTCACCAGAGGAATGGGGGTGAACATCAGCAGCTGAGCTACATTACCTCCATTTGTGTTCTTAATTTGTGTTCTTTTCTTATTATGTCAGAATTAAACAAAAAAGGTAAAACTACTACTGATGTTCCTGACAAACTCTTCCAGCTGACTCACATGAGTGAAAAACACGTCATCTTTGGCGTTTCCTGTGTTTCCCTCCAGTGGCAGCACCATCTCGCTCGGCGTCCACGCATCTGCAAAGTTGAGGAACTCCCACTTCTCCTTGTCGCCCTCGTCTGCCTTCAGGTATTCCTTTCTGCCATTTAAAGTGCTGCCAGTCACCGTTTCCTACAGGGACACATAGGACGCTCAGTGTTCTTTTCATGTTTCGGTTCGGTTCAAATGAGTTCTTTCCCAAATCACGTGTTCTGTAATGAACACTTTTCCAAGGCCATTTATTATTGGAATAATTCCATTTTAATTACAAATCTAGACATCTGTGATTATTAGCGTAAATCCACGAAGCCTGTTCTCACATGCAAATCAATTTCACAAGTTTGTTCATGAATGCATGCAGTATATAAAGATAATGTTTTTAGTAGACAGGTGCATACTGAAACTGTGAGTATAAGGCAAAGTGTTATTTAAGCAGTTGATATGTTTTTAGCTATGTTACTATGTTCATTCCCCATAGATCAGCTGATCAATGCAAGAGGAATATATCAGTGAAAGAATATTCAAATTGATCATTTATTAGGTATATGTCTTTGTCAAAACATTTGGTGAGACTGTGAGGAGTTTCCAGTGATCTATCATTCAAATTAAACATGACATCAATGAATGTGTGGTTATAAATCAAAGGCTGAGCACTAATCCTTCACCCACAATACCTTCTTATTGAGCATGGACCACATAACGGTGTCAAAGGTGCCCTTGGCAATGAGGTAGTGCACGTTGACCGAGGACGCTTGTCCAATACGGTGGGCTCGATCTTCAGCCTGCTTCATGTGGCCGGGGTTCCAGTAGAGCTCTGCAAACACCACATGGCTGGCTGCGGTGAAGGTTAAACCCTGAAGAGGAGACACAGACACACAGACACAGACACAGACACACACACAGCCCAATTAGAGCAAAAACACCTTATTCAACCACTTCAAATGGAACTCTCCAGTCCACATCCACTGAAATGGTGAATTATTTTTTATAACAGAATATTAGCAGCTAATTTCCACATCAGAGCATCAAGCACCTATGTCCTTTGATTGGAATGCATAAAATGTGTGCACATTTTTGGTCACCCAGAATAATTAATGTCAAGTTTATTATTAGGAGTAAAATACATTCAGCATTTTTTTCTACTTGCACCAATCGAGTATGATTCAATACAAGCAACAACAGTTATCACTATGACTAATATGCACTAAATGACTATTTAGCAATATTTTAAGCTATTTATTGCTGCATTATTAGTACAGCACTAGTTTATTTCTTCAGTGTTCATAGGTTTCATGTCATTAAAAAGTATTGGCATCAACTCTGTTTAGACATTTCTTTTAATGAAATGTAATCATTTTTCAGAGCCCGGGTTAAGTTTGATTTGTGACTACTTGAAAAGCAGATTTTGTTTTCAGTAGTTACAACAGCTCAAAAAATGCCCTATAATATATTTCTATACCTCAACTGGAACAAAGGTGATGTAGGGTCATAGATGGTGGGTGTGTTTGTGTGTGTGCGAGTACCTGACCGGCTGCCTGGATGCTGAGGATGGCCACCCGTGTCTCTGGATCACTCTGGAACTTGTGGACCAACTGGATTCGTTCTGAGGATGGGACGCTGCCGTCGATACGGATATAAGCAGCCTGGAACAACAGAGGCAAGGCAACAAAATATTTAAACTTGTACTTTAAAGCTGACACCAATATCTATATTTCTTTAATTTGTAAGAGGAAGATTGTGTGATTTCTCCTTTTCAAAAGCACGGAAGCTGAGAACGACCATGGATTTCTTTTTTGTTATACACTGTTATCTCGTGATAACAACTTATTAATTCGTTATCTCGATATAACAAAGTTTGTTTTCTCGAGATAACGAACAAATTAATAATGTGTTCGTCTTGAATTCAAAGTAATGTTCTGCCACGAACGGCTTCCGTAGCGCCACTGGCTGTAGCTGTAGCTGTAAGTTGTGCGATTTCTTCTTATATATCCGGCTGCTTCAGCTAAGGTAACGTAAATGTAGGCTTAGCAATGTGATGTGAAATGTAATTAAATGTTTATTAATTCATTTAATACTGCTTTGTATGGAAGCTGTTCGTGGCAGCGCATTAGTTTGAATTCAAGACAAACACATTATTAATTAAGTCGTTAAAAAACGATAAAAACGATCGGTAAAACGATCTTTGTTATGTCGAGATAACGAAATAATGAATTAGTTATCTCGAGAAAACAACCTTTGTTATATTGAGATAAAGAATTAATAAGTCATGAGATAACAGTGTATTAAAAAAAAAAAATCCCTGGCCGTTCCCCGGCTTCCGTACAAAAGTTATAGTCTCACTTTAAATTTCAACATAATTCCAACTGTTAAGGCTAGAATAAACCAAGTCTTATATAATTATTAATCACAGGTGTATTAGCCTAGAAGCACAGTCATCTGAAGTGCACCTGCAAATACTGGAGGAGAAAATGTGAGGGTGGTTGTTTGCAAGTTCCATTAATATAACTGAAAAGGTTCACACAGTTTGCGAGGGGCAGCATCTAAAAAGCAGATTTGTACAGGAACATTAAAAGCAGCGAACATTACATTAACCTGTATTCTATGCTGGAGATATTTCAATGACAGACGTGTGAATGAACACACCGTAGAAAACGTGAACAGAGGAGCCTCAATGAACTAGTTACAGCAAATAAAATAGATTATTTGAAAAGAAAATGAGACAAAGAAAGCAGCGGCTGCGTGTTGATTAAACCTGAACTTGACATACACTGAGCTGCTAATGCACTGCGGCCACTGCACTCTTTTGATTCGGGTCCTGCAGAGCTGCTCTGTGGCCGACAGTAGGAGAGTCTGTTCGTACTGTGCAGCTTCCACGTGTGAATGAACTCTAATTTAATGAATATGAAGTGGAAGCATACTGAGAAAAAACACACGTACTGTAGGTCGGTTTGACGTTTCTGAGAAAAATAAAGGGTAAATAAATGTGCTTACTGAGAACCAGGTTCTCAACATCTCTGGGCCATAAAAACATTCTGAAATCAACCTGCCGTTTCGTCAGAGTTACTACTTTTAAACACTCACAACTTTATTAAATAAACCCTCCAATCAGTTCGACAGCAGGTGAGAAATGGGAAAGTGTGAGCAGAAGAGCAGTGATAACGTCATGTGATTGGAGAGCAGTCACTTGTCTCTGCCGAGCCCCTCACCGTTGCCTGGGGCTCCTTTTTTTAGCCCGTCTGTTAATTGGTGAGTGCGAACGCACCAGAGAGCGAGCGTCTAAAGGAGGAATGTGCGATCACACATCATACCGCTGCATTACATTCAACGACACCTCCGCGACCTCTGCGTGAAACACAAACACGCGCACACATACGCATACATACACTGTTTCGCAGGTTGCTGGCGCCGAGCTAAGAGATATCGTTTGCTTGTGATGACTTGTGAAATGCGCCTTGGGAGATTAGTTGTGGAAATAAAAGTTTACTTTTGAAGAGAGAAAAAGAAAAACTTTTCTTCTTTCTTTAGATGATGATGATTAATAGAGAATTTAAGAGATGCTTAATAATAAACTTATTCTATTGTGTTTCAAAACATAATTATCTAAATATTGTACCTGCATTACACTGTACTGTACACCTGAATTCAGCACTTAAGTGGAAGACGCTAATAAATCATGACTGCAACATCTGCTGTATGGCTCCCGCTGAAGCACAAGCCCAACTTGTGAGCTTAGTGCTCAGTACTCTGTCTAAGTTAATCACAGATACAGCAAGAATTTGACTTATAAACACAGCAGGACTATAGATGAAAGAATAAGAATAGAGCCAATTACCTCCGGTTAACCAGTGAAATATGAATACATTCTGCACATTTAGTAACTGTTAATGGGTAATTCAGGTCTCTGCAGCTGAAAAATAAAAACTTTCTAATCTTAAATAAAAATGACCGAATTGAACATTTGTTTGTTCATTCAGTACTTTTTGCACATTGCCTGTTGTTTGTTTGCTTGCTTGTTTGTTATTTTTTTTACTGTAGAAACTGCTGTACCAAGGGAATTTCCCCATTGTGGGATGAATAAAGTATTATCTAATCTCTTGTACAGAAATTAACTATCAACCATATAGAGCTCCCTCTTGTTTCAAAGGGATTGATAGAGCAAGAATAACACTAATCCTAGTAATTTTAAACTACCTTTTTGCGTTTTAGGAGCATCAAAGGTGATCACAGCTGACAAAAGCCCTGGAATTATGCATAGAATAAGGAAGAAAATTAATGGTTTGCCAGCATGAAATAGCAAGAACCTTCAGTGACTGTACTGGCATATTAATGAAAATACAATTAAACACTTGCACATTCTGATAAGTCAGACAGAGAAAAATGTAGATAGAGAGAGAAAGAGAAATTGGTAGATAGATCGACAAAGGAGATTGGTAGATGTCTAGTTAGCAAGGAAATTGTCTGGATAGCTAGATAGATTTACTAGTAGCACCTTTTTCACTGCAGAACTAGGTCAGCAACCTGTGCCCTATTATACAAACTGGGACACTTCAGTAATTAAAAAAGTGACAGCAAGACATGCAAGATGTGATTTGTACGGTAGGTTGAGTGAAGTAATCAGTTATGGGACATAACCATGGAAGATGTGGAGCTAATATTACTAGTTACTGATTTTCTTTTCAGCTTTGCTCAGTGTCAAACTACTTTTGGTTTGCTCCATTACAATCGTTGTGATCTTTAGTTTTTCTATAATCTTCTTTCTTCAATGGATAGAATGGTTACATTACATTAGATGTTGTTAAGTTCCTACGGTGGAATAGGGACATAGATGCATCCATACAGTACATACAACCAAACAATTACGTAGTAACATCTTCAGTAATCATCATATCCATAGCCATCCATAAATAAAAAAGTGTGTCCCTGTAACCAGCACAGTATTGTGTTCAGAGCCGAGACAAGACTTAGCATCCTGAACCTGCATCTGGATTGGAGTTGTGTGAAACATTGGTTGGGGTTGTGTTAGTGTAATGTGTGTGATGGCTCTTATTAAGATTTGAAAGGTCAAGGGTGAGGAGGCCAATGACTTCCAAGGCAGTGTGTGATACAAACAATGTGTTCTTGTTGGAGACATGATGGAAAAAAACAGAAGAGTAGCATGAATTCAACTGTGCTTTAAGAAACTCTATCTGTCTGTTTTGATTGTTGAAAATGTCATTATTCCTGTATGAAGTTGCTTACTAGGCCCTGTAACACTTTTAAGAAGATCCAGTTGCCTGAGAAGCACCTGAGGTTACCTTGGCCTCAATGGCGGCCTCAGTGCAGGCCTGCAGCATGGTGAGGTGGTGGGCAAACACCAGGAACTTCAGCTGCTCTCCCTCCAGCATCATCTTTATGTAGTCCTTCACAGCTCCCGCCTGGCCACACGCACGCACGCACGCACGCACGCACGCACGCACGCACGCACACACACACACACACACACACACACACACACACACACACACACACACACACACACACACACACACACAGACACACACACACACACACACACACACACACACACACACACACACACACACACACACACACACACACACACACACACACACACACACACACACACACACACACAGAAATAGACAGAGATGAAAGAGAGCTACTGAATCCATCACTTCACTGGTTGACCACACACAGAGGAATCGGCTAGATCAGTGAAGAAGTCAATTAATCACCGCGGCATCCTTTCTGTGTGATCGATTCTCTATTGAATGCCATGGATCCAGGCTTTAAAAATAGAGAGCACACAGAGCGACTGGGGCGCATTTGTCAGCTCGCAGATAGTGAGAGCAAATCAATAACTCACAACTTGGAGGTATGATTGGTGTGTGCTCTATCTTTTCGCATTTTGGACAAAATTAACCTTTTGATCCACACAAAACCAGATGAATTTCAGAACTTACCAACAACTTAATAAAGACATATGGTTCTTTTTGACTGGATGTTCAGCACTACAGAACTACATTTTCAGATTTTTTTCAGGACAGGATACGTGTCAAAGTGACAGCTGCAGTCTAAAATTACTGCAGTAAGTAAAAGTTCAGTTCTCAACTATTTAATTCTGGAGTTATTTGCTTGGTCTATTCTTATGTAACCCTTTTTATATTTATGCCTGGCAATCTTTTACCTGTTAGTCTTGTTGTATTTATGAAGTCCAATGGTAACAATGCTTAAAGAACATCACAGTCCAAATTTAACAAGATCTTGCTGGTTTCCGCCGACGTCGTCGGCCCTGATTGACAGTGTGAGGCTAAGCAGCAGAAGTGCGCGTGAGTTTACTGTACCCTGCAGGTAACCGTATCTGTCATTTCACCGTGCGCTGCTGCCCAGCGATCACACTGTGATGGCTGTGGCCGTTCCTGCTACCTTCTGCAAAGCTGTAGAGGATGTGCTGTATGAGCGTGTCATTGAGCATCCAGGCTAGGCACATTTCAGAGCCCCAGGCCAAAAAGCAGCCGAGAATAGCACCAACTAGTGAGAAATACTGAGTTTTGATTTGAGTCAAACAGAGCCCTTACTAGACGGTTTTGGAGACAGGTCTTTTTCCGTCTTGTGAATCACACCTCTATAATCTCCACACCTCCTGCAACCTGACAACCTCTGCTGCCATCACACCTGCTCTGGTGGGAGAACCTCTGCTTTGCCTTGCTGATAATTAGCCGATGCGCCTGATAATGAATCTCTCCGGCAGGCCTACCGACCCTGTTCTGATCTGGGGGGGGGGTCCTCATTACTGCCGTCTTGGCTTCGCCGGCTTCCTACCGCTGAGTTTAATTAGTGCACAAACTTCTCGGCTGTCTGAAGCGGCCCGTTAGCTTGCTTTAAAGTCCAGCATCAGAGCTGTCCTCTCTGGGTAATTGGGAGCAGATGCTTGGCGGGTAAAGCAATAAAAATACCCCAAAGGCATGTGGCAGCTCCGTCGCCAGGCGGACTGGCAGGCAGGGGCCATGATGCCCGTCAGAGTGTCATAGATGTGTGAATCTATCACACCATTCCACCCCTCCTGATAATCCAAAAAAAGAAGTAGAAAGTGTGTCTGGCTCTAAAAACCAATAGGAGAGGAAATTAGACTGGGCTGGCAGTATCGGCATGGAGGTGGGTGAGTGGGCGGGGGGGCTTTGTAATGAAAGGAGGTCCAGTGTTAGGCTAAACTGAGCAGAAATCCAATCAGCAAACAACGCCAAGCGCAGAAAAGATCCAAGCTTGGAGGCAGGCTGAGCGAGTAACGTGTCAGTGATTGCATTCTGTGGTTATCTCCGGTCTTTGTTAACCTCAGGGCTACGCTCCTCATGGCTGAGGGCGTCGGGCTAATTGAGAGGAATGCCAGCTCTTGAACATGGCAGATGATTGGAGAGGGATACTAAATTTGGTGGAAATGTTTACTCAACCACAAATATAAGAGATTGAGGAACTGGCTATTTTCATTGCATCAAGATTACTGAGAAACTGATACAAGTGTGTAAACTAATCAGAGGTTGAAAACTATATTACTGTGTTACAAATATTTCCACTGAGGAACAGAAAATATAAATGCTTGTAAGATTTCTCGACACTGGCTGCTCTGACCCCAACCTTCCTCGTACTGTGTGCATCAAGCCACCTTCCCACATTGCTTATTTCTCTCTCATTAAAAAAAAAGGTGCTACTTCAAACTGAGAGCCAACTGAGTTTCCATAGCAACAACATCACAGAGATGCTATTTTAGTGTGGTGTGTAACTTTGAGATAAGGTGTAATCATGCCAGGCTGGACGGAACTAAATAATACCTCAGTTATAACTCCCTACTTTGTCTAAGTGCTTTTGGTGGCAACTATTAGGCTCTGTTACCATGGCTACAATGCAATGCCTTTCCATGCGATCTTAGTGAGTGGTTGGCCAAACGCTCTGAACATGATGTTGTACTATATCATCATTTCACCATTTCCTGAAACATGAAAATGTATAAAAATTGCATTCATTTGCCAATTTCTAAGCTATTTAAACTGTTCCAGACAATATATGTAGTAAGATTTTTAACTGGTGGATCTCAGAAGAGTCATAGAGGGTAAAAACCATTAGAAGTTCAACCGCAGGACACATGTCCATCCATCTAGAGAAGTATGACAATAAGGCCCTAATGATGTGATGTTGTCTGTTTTCTCAGTTTTTGTGGTGATGTAAAACTGGGTGTAGCTTTATTCAACATACTTTTAACACAAAACTATTAGGGAAGTTTGTTACATTTTTGCTTCATTTGGTGTCAAGTGTCATATTTCCTCATGCAAATGGTTACTGACCAGATGCGGCTCGCCCAAATATGAGATATTTTCAGGACAGCTTTAATTAAAACATTAAGGTCAGTGGTTTTCAAACTTTTTCCTGTCAGGCCCCTCTCTGAAAGCAGAAAAAAACTAATTACTAATTAAAACCTATTATAATAACATAATAAGAAGAACATGATGTGCATGTTGCCATTAACTTACTACAGTGCAAATAAAAAATGCAAGTTAAAGGAATAGTTCAACATTTTGGGAAACACTATTTATATGCATTCTAGTAGACAGCTAGACGAGAAGAATGATAAACCTCTCGTAGCCTTACAGGTGCTGGTATGTGGATTATGTTACCTTTGGACAGAGCAAGGCCATTTCCAGTCTTTATGCTAAGCTAAGCAAACCAGCTGCAGGCTGTAGCTTCATATTCAGCATACAGACATGAGTGTGGCATTAATCTACTCATCTAACTCTCTGCAAGAAAGCAAACAAGCTATTTCCCATAATGTCGAACTGTTTCTTAATCACATTGTTTAACTGCTCAACAGCACAGCTTGAAAAAGGAGACATTTTTTTCAGTTTTCAGACACAAAAGACACAACGCTCTCCCAAACGGTGGGGCATTATAACCACTGCCTTAAAAGAAAGTAAAATGCATGGCGTTCAAACTAAAACCAAGGCTGCTTTTCTGAGCTGTTGGGAAATTGGAAATTTTCCTGCGGTTTGAAATAACACAAAGAGCAGGGCCATTGGTGACAGCAGGATCTCGGCATTAACTATGATGTTTGACGGATAAGCATTGTGTCCCTGAAAGTCCATGAAAGACTTAGACCCACAATGTGTTAGTCCGCCTTAAATACAACACTCAACCGCAAGCTCCCAACTGAAGGTCTTTAAAATAGCTGGGTTGGGGACTATTGTCAGTTGTGGATTAATCCACATTTGGTATTTTTACGCAACAGTCTGTCTCAATGATGTGTTTTTAACAATTTTTGGACAAAAACTGAGCTCTATGGCACAGAGGAATAAGGTATATTGGGCTTTGTGATACAGTGACAATACTTGTTAGTAGGATTCAAAGAAATATACAATATCTCATATATATTGAAGGTATACTGTATAATGATACAGGCTAGGGTTAAAACAAGAAATACTCCATTACCTTGGCAATAGCTGTTTGCTTGTACATTTGTGTAACCAGGCCCATGACCTGAGTGAAGGGGTCCGTGGCACCAACCCTGGACCTCATTCCTTTCATCAGTCTCTCCCACTCGGCGAAGCTGGCTGAGGCCTCCTGCAAACAAGAAGAGCGCAAAGACAGTGAGGCCGTGTCCCTTATTTCTTCATCCAGCCTTCCCTCTCTCTTGTTCTCTACTGTTTTTGAGATATAAAGGGCAAAACAATTAATGGTACTGCTGGGTGTCCTACTTTCCCAGGAAGAGAAAGAAAGAAAGAGGGAGAAAAGCGAGAGAGAAAGAGATGGAGAATTCCCAAGGATGCCACCCCCTCCAACTGGGCTGCTGTGTTAGGTGGGTCATGAGCATCTCCCAATTATAGCCGCCTTGTGACAAGCCGGGGTCGAAGATGGAGAAGCAGCCGGGCCGGTACAATAAATCAAAGACGCCTTGCGTGCTCTCAAGGTGATTGGCGAGAAGTATTTAAGGTGGGAGTGAAGAGCGGAGAGGATCGCAGTGGGAGAGGCTGCTGGTAAAGAGCAGCATATGCTACCTCCTGTTCATAAACAAGACAAGCATAGAGGCCGTGCATTTCCTGTCAGCATGTGGGTTATCCCTCAATTTATCATAAAACATATGAAAGTTAGGGAATTAACAGCACATTGTTTTCAATATTGTGTACTACACTGCAACATATGTAGAAATGTGAAAGGAAAAGCACCACGCTGTATCAAATAATTGCAAATCTTGGGATTGATTTAATTTTCCTGCATTGACTCCAGTGTGCCGATAATCTAACGTGCTTCAGATAAACCCCATTGACTTTTTCAAAATTGTCTAACTTCAGACACAATTTTCATAAGAGGTTATTTTCTGGCTTTTGTTCACAGCTCTCGGATTCATCTGTCTGAATTCAGGCTGCGAAACCATAAAAAGTGTAAAAATTCAACAGGAACGAACACTTTCTTTAAGCGCTGCATATCAAACGATGCAAAACTGTGAACCATATGGCAAGCTGAAGGAAAGGTGGTCCACGCATGATTAAGCACATACATACACATAATGATGAGTGAGCAACGGGAGTCGGAGGGGAAGGGGAAAAAAGTGAGAAATGGAGAGAAGCCTTATTATTGCGAGCGCACGCATACATAATGGAAGCAAGTTTCACAACGGAATTTTTCACTGCGCGTTCTGGACTGGTACAATGAAAAGCTTTTGCTGAAACATGAAAGCTTTACACTATTTAGCGAAATAATTAGCATTTCAATGGATTCAAACCACGTCAAAGTCAAGGACGGTTGAATGAATACATAATATCATATTGCAGGAGCACAAAGCTGCATTTCCTTTATGTTTTCTCTCAGATGTTTCACTCAGCAGCACCTGCATAAACACAGTTTGGACTGTCGCTCAATGTCTATTTCTAATTAAAGATTTTACATTCAAGCATTGCTTTACAATCTGCAAGGGGGGGGGAGGGCTGAATGGCTAAACACTCCACCCTTGATGATATTCACTAGACTAACACTGACAAAAGGCCAGGGCTGAAAACGTAAAGGGCAGGAGGGGTATTAAAAATGTCTGCTGTGGAAGATAAAAGCCATCATTAGGGAGTAAAATGGAACAGGAAGAACAAGGCTGTACTGGTGAGTGGTCCTGGTATACAGTGTATATTGTCAGTTAGCAAAACTGTGCTTTAAAAAAACTAATGTCCACCCAGTCTTTTATGTTTAATATTGTTCATATTTTAGTATTTGTATGAAGTTCAATGGCCGTTGCAGGCCACTTCACATCTCCCTTTCTCATCTCTTAAAACCAGTCCATTTAGCTTGGCGGGTAAAATCCCTGTCTATTCTTCTCAGTGGACAAACACCTGTTAAAAACACTCCCACATTCATCTCATGAACAAAGAAAACCCAAAACTGTAAAGCCAAACAGCTACAGGCAGTCGTGCTTTTTATTTTCACAAAAGACAAATGATCTCAAAGCTTATTTATCTAAGGATATTACGCATCACAGCTGCTGTTTCAGCCAACTTGAGATAAAAGAGCAATGCAAGACATGACGTGAACTTTTCCCTTTTCCAACAGTTCTTCGCGTACGTTTGGTGGTCTAATTGGCACCACCATATAGAACACTGACCACATTTAGCTTCCGTTAACATTTAAGGAGATTGGGGTAAGAATGCTGCATCATCACTTTTCCGAGCAACTTCCTTATTGTTGTGTCATTTCTGGGATAGCGGCTCAGTGTGTAATTAGCGCTGAGAAAGCTCCTACATGTTTTTTTCCCCACTTCTGCTGATATGATGTAAAATATAATAAAGTGGATGCTTCTAAATGTGTACTGTTCTTAGTGCTGGTTGCTCCCAGTGGAGGATTGACACCAGTGACCCAACGCAGAGAATGGAGGAGACACGCTGACGGGCACACAGGCCAGGTCAGAGGCACAGAATTCACGTGCACACATACATCCAGTGTGGCGTGGGAGGCAGAAACCGCAACCATAACTTTAGGGAGGCTTGAAAAGATGCAAACACCTACACACGAAACATGACATTTACTCTACAAATACTGTGGAATCATCTTTACTATGGAGAGGGGGCACACACATATTCACACACATACACAGACTGCAGTTCATCTCTGCGTAGGCTAAAGGGGTGTTATTTATTCCTAAAGCAGCAATAGGCAGGTTTTCACAGAATTAGTTCTAAATGGAAGCAGTAGCTATCATGTATGAATGGATGAGTAAGCTGCAAACATCACACTCAGTTGCAGTTGATCGTTACTTTGGTTTCCTTTGGCTTCTGGACCGGTTATGCTGCTGCACATAAGGAATATTCTTGTCTTTGGTGTGTAAAGAGTTTAACAAATGGCCAAGGTGATGTCCTTAATTGCTTATTTGGTTCAACCCATAATCAAAAATCCAAACATGTTTAGTTTACTTTGAATTAAAATCCCCTTTTATTTTTTATCTCTCTCTCACTTTTTTTTCCTGTAGGATTATCTCAAACAAGTTTTCCAAGTCGGACTCACCAAACTCTCTTAACTGCCCAAACTTGTCTATACAAGGCATAACTTATAAGCAGTGTCAGCAATGGAAACAATTAGAACATATTAATATTATTATTAGCAGAACAGCACCACACTAAGTAACAAGAAAGAAGTAAGATGAAACATCTCTCTAAAGCAACACGGCCCATGACTTAGATGGGAGGCGGTCAAGGTTAGGTGACACTCATGGAAATGGAGAACAGACGGAAGAGAATCTCCCCAACAACAAAACTATAGTTGTCATGCTGAAATTGTCAAGTAACAAAGTACCTTTACCGAAGTACTGTACTGTGCTTATTAAATACTTCTACTCCACTACATTTCTAAGGGGAATTATAGAACCTTGTTTCTTCACTACATTGATAACTTTAGTTACTTTGCAGGTTTAGATTAATATACAAAATAATTTAACAAATCGCTCCGCCAGGTTAGCTACCCAGGCAACCATTGTGATGCATTATTATAGCTTAAGATAAGACTTTGTTGACCCAGCAGAATAAAATTCATTAAGAATTAGCCCCAAATTTATCAGTTGCAACATTGAAGTGATGAACACAATAATGCATCAATACTTGCAATCCAATACTATAATATAATGTACAATATAATACATTATTCTATAATATATTATTAATAGTATATTTTGAAAATCAACAAAGTATCCCTTTAAGAATCTGTTCGTAGGAGCCTAATATTTGGCATCTTTGCTTGATTAATGACAAACAATTATCGATTCTCAAAATTTGTTGAGACAAAAGTTAAAGCCGCTAAATATGAAATGGTGATGAGTAGGAGACTATTGTTTTCATATCATCTTTAATCACTCCCTGTGTGGTGAGAAATATACAAACCTGGAAATGACAGAATTTAATTTTACTTACCAGCGTGAATCTTTGGCGTCTCCATTAATTGAGGTGTGACACTCGCCTGGTTATTTAGACATAATGCTTCTGCATTTGTGCACGGCATGTATTAAAATGTTGGAGCTTAAACGATTAATCATTTAGTCAATCAACAGAAACTTACTTGGGAACTATTTTGATAGTTAATTAATCATTTTAGTCATCTTTTCAAGCCAGACATTTGATAATGTCACCTTGGGCTCTGGGCAATTATGATGGGCATCTTATTATTATTATGACTGGATATTATTTATCAATTAATTATTAGTCTATAATAAAACAATTCTTAGTTGCAGAGTGTTGTAGAAAATGTGGACACACCACTTGTGCATAAAAAGCAAATTATGGGTGAAATGAATGTCTGACAAAAGGCCACATGCTGTCATCTGTCCAAACATGTACCTTTGCGGCCTCCTTAGGCAGGTCGAAGGGAATGCGCTGGCGGATTTTGGGGGGAAGCTGGGTGAGCACCTCAGCCTTCAGACGACGGATCATGATCTCACTCAGCCGCTGGTGCAGTTCCTCCAGGTTGGAAGCCCCGCGACAGTCCCACTGCCTGCGAGACCCAAAGTACCTGTAAGAGAGTGAACGAGAGGTAAAGCTGGGGCTGCTGATGCATTTGTTTTTTACACACATTTCTAACCGAAAGAAACTTACTAAGAAAACATGCTTGTTTATGGCAATGCCCTGAAGGAATAGTTAAACACATTTAAACATTCCCACCTGGGAGCTGCCCAGCACTACAACTGCCTTCCATCGTTTACAGGTAAGCAGCTCTGCTGGAGCAGTCAGGGGATCAGTTTTTTTGCTTAAGGGCACTTTGCAGAGCAGGAAACTATTTTGTCTAATGGCCACAGCAGCAGGTTTATCCCAAAACTCTCTGGCAACTTTCACCATTTATTTGCCAAATGGATTTTCAAAATAGAACTGGCCCTCCACACAAAAGCTGGTTATCTGCCATATTGGCTGAAAGTGTGGGCAAACTTAACAAGCCACTGCCAAAATGTGGCTTTTTCACACTTCGATATTTAAACTTGTAGTTGCTGAGGAAGGGGGAAACTGGTTCACTCCTCCTAAAATTATGCTTTTCCTGGTGTTGGGATTTGAACCAGCATCTTTCCATCTGTGAGGCTGCTTTTCTGCGTCCTGAGCTACTGTCATTTCCCACATTAACTTCGGTATTATGAAGGGAATGGAATTCAACAGTGTTTACTCTTTTGTGTGAATGTGTTTATGTGGCTGAGCACGGCATTCCCCAGCCACACTAAGTGCTATTGTATACAAAGTGTTATCATTGATGGCGACGGGCCCATCCCTGACCGAGCAGCCGACTTTGATGGACATCCAAAACAATGCATTTGATGTGTTTGTTCACACATGTAACTGATCGTCATTGGCTGTTGGCATTTAACGCTTGGCTTCAGTTGTGGTCTGGCTCTGACAATAAACCCTAAACTCAGCAACACCACCACTCCAGACTCAGGTACAGTCCACCTTATCCCAGCAGACACTTGAAAAGAGTGAGAATTTATTGGTAGGTAAGATCTATTAAAACTCTGCACTAAGCAAAGAATTATGAGTTATTATTTATAAATAAGAACATACCAAAATGAGGATATTACATTTAAAAGGATAATTTGACGTTAGGGGAAATGCACTTATTCCCTTTCTTGGTGAGAGTTAGATAAAAAGACTGATACCACTCTGATGTCTGTTTGTTAAATATAATGCTGAAGCCAGAAGACAGAGACGGCTGATTGGCTTCTCATTAACACTTTTAGTGGGAAGAAACAGCTAGCCTGAAACGGTCTAGCTCTCCATGTACTTCCACAACTTCTTATTTTCACACTTAAGGTTTTAAATGAGTTTCAGTGATTCTGTAGGTGGGGTTTTTAACCTTTAGACTGCCAGGCTAGCTATTCTTACTGCTTCCAGTTTATGCTAGGTTAAGCTAAGCTAACTGTCTCCTGGGTCTCGCTATTCAATTAACGCTAGAGTTATCTTCTCAGCTAACTCTCGATGAGAAGGTGAATTAGTTAGTTAATTAATAGTTAATAACAAACGTAAAAAAGTAGTAAATATGTCACGAAAAATGACATATAAAACACACAAAATGTGAATCAAATACATAGTAGCATTAGGATACGCTACAAAAAAACGGAGCAATTTGTACAAGGTGTAAGTCAGCTAGTGTGTGTGTGTGTGTGTGTGTGTGTGTGTGTGTGTGTGTGTGTTTTAAAGACTCACCTGTAATGGGCGTTGCAGTATTTTTTGGCGTAGTCAGTCCAGGTTCCGAGCTTCTTGGGGTAGAGGGCGTCAATTTGCATGAAAAGCTAAATGCAGAGACAGAACAGGACATGAACTGCTACTCTGTACAGCTTAATACCACACATTACAGGGTGAGTACAGGTCTGTGACAGTAATTAGGAAAGAGAGACGAAGACTTAGGACTATTATAATTGCAATGTCCTTCTCAATCTCTCATATAATTACTGTAAACTAAATGTATTATGATTTGTCCCATTCGTCAGCTTACCCATTAAATGACAACATAGACACCTACACCAGCCTGTTAGAAATTTAGCATGCTACTATTAGCATTAGCTCTTTTTTATTACTTTATTTTAGTACTTTTTTTCGCGTCAAGTGCACACAGTGTGACACTGCGCAAATTTAGAAAGAAGAAATAACACATTCTTCCAACTGAAAGTTGAAAAAGAAAAAATGCTCTGGTATGAACAGTAGCTTATTTTGCCTCATTTTAGCTAATGTTAGCAAACTTTTAAGGCTTCAAGTGAGACAAAGAAATAACATATCCTTTATCTTACATTTGATAAGTTGAATTAATGAAAATAAAACTCACCATTGCTCAATTCAGTACACTTTTTTGTTGCTGCAGTATTACATGGTTTGGTATGGCCAGTACATGTAGCTTGTGCTGGCTAATGTTAGCGTTAGCAAACTTTAGCTAAATCGTGCTGTGTAAATTAGGGTGACCAGACAGTCCCCGATTTTGGTGACCTGTCCCCGGCTGGATCTGTCCCCGGAAATGTCCCCGGATTTCACTGTGACTGACAGACCCAAATTGGAATGAAAGAAAGAAAACTCTGACCAAACGGAGCCGCTCGAGCAGCGCTGCTCAGAGCTCAGAGATGTTTTAGAAAGCCGTATTTTACCATAGCTAAAATCACTGATTATTTACATGGAGTCTGGTGGGTTTAGCAAACACAATTTCGCGGGCTTTTATGTTTTAAAAAATTATCTTAATCTTTAACAGAAAGGTCAGCCTCCTTAGAAATCCTTTCCATAATGTTATCAGACACTTATAGAATATTAATCTGAGTCTGTCAGCGGCAAAACGAGCACTTTATGAACGTAAATACAAGCTGGACAATTATCCCATTAACTTCCAATGTTGCATGTTTCTCTGCTGCCGATTGCAGAGATCTCGTTAATACTGCATCAATGTCAAAGGAAAATATGTCCTCAATAGTTTATATTGTATCCGATAATCAGCTCTAGGTCTAGTGTCCCCGTTTTAAGTTTTACAAAAATCAAAAACATGACGTGTTTTGGAGGTATACGCTTCTGAGCTGAAAATGTCCCCGGATTTTGTCTGAGAAATCTGGTCACCTTAGTGTAAATTATATTACTAACTCAGTTAGAGTCATAAACTCAGAAAAGTAAGTTTGTGACTATTTTCTATTTGTGCTACTGTTACACTTTTTCATGTCACAGATAAATATCTCAATGATTTTAATCACAAAGGTTACACAAAGAGTAAACACACTGCACCTCACCAGGAGTCATGTTTCATTTTGTGGTTGCCACTGTTTACCAAAAGCCACATAGTTTTGCTTTATCGGTCTAATTTGCTTGCTTCATGCTAATACTTTCTATAGTCTTTGTGCTAAGATAAGATTACCAGCTGCTGGCAGTAGCTTCATATTTGCTCACTGTACCGTCTTGGCTGTAGCATCATATTATATACTGTATAACAGGCAGATAAGGAACCATATCAATCTTCTAGTTATTTTAGTATCATATATTGTGTAAAATCTAGTAAACCAGACAGATTTATCAGCAAATCATTAATATTGCATGCAATTTCAGTTACCTTTTAGTTTTTGAAAGCTGCATGCAATAACTCAAAAGTAGCAAGAGCTTTTTTTTGGCTTTTAACACAGACCTTACCTGTGCTCATGATTAGTCTACTGTCAAGAAGTGTGTCTTGTGTGCAATTTATTCAAGGTCCTGTTGTCCTTTGCCTAGTTTACTAGTCCTGTGTCGGGAAACTGTGTGGTAATTTGTGTCAGCGCCAATTAACCAGGTCAAACCACTGTGCAGTCAGACTAGGCGTGAAAAAATTTAACCGATTTGAAAATTAATTTCATACGGATAAAGAAAACCTACTGCTGCTACATAACTGCTGACATGAAAATTGAGTCATCAAAAGATTTGTTCTGTCTTCAGTGGACATATGGCATTTTGAAAAGAGCCTTTACATACAGTAAGTAGGTAAAGAGACAAGCCAAGAATGTGTGTGTGCAAACACCAACATCCCTGTCAGTTGTCATTATTTGCAGCAATTTCTGAAGTAATGACATGTAATCATCAGCAAGGCGATCTAAATAAGCAGCACAGTGAGAGAACTATTCTAAATTCAGCCCTTGTTCAACAGGAACTTTGCATTTTCCCCGCTCACACTGTTGATATAATAGGTGGGTGGAATGAGGGCACATCATGAACGGTGCAGCATGCCCTGAGCTGTGTGCAAACTCGATGTCAGAGCCACAGTGAGTAATGATGGCAGTGAGGAGACTGGCACAGAGGCAGGGACAGGGCTTATCAGGTTTATGCTGCGGATGATAAAATGTTACATTCAGTTTCAGATTCTAGTGGCAGGGAGAGGGAGAGAGATGATATCTAAAAACTAACCTCAACACTGCAGGACAGCAATGGCAAAAACAGGATGGCATGTAACACACACACACACACACACAGTATATAACACACACACTGTCTCAACAACACACCTTCTTCAGATTTGTTACAAGTACTAACTTTGCTCCATTTAGGAATTAATTAGCTGCCTGAATCTCATCAGGTAATTATCATGATCAAGTCGAGGCAATAATTAAGTTTTCCTCACAGCAATGTGGCAGTTAGATGACAATGGGATCTGAGTACCGTCTCGCAAGGATACTTAGACGTAGTCAACACAAAGCCTATGATGTCAGACTAGTTATGTATTTGGTAATCAGCTCACTCTGTTAACTAACATGTTTTTACTCTAACAATTGCCTCTTTACAGTTCCGCACAAGGCTATACTGCTCAGATCCTGACCATATATAAACCAAACTATGACATACGATTAAATCACCTTAGAAAACACTATATGTGTATAAATCTGCAACTAAAAAGTCCCTAATTAACACACTGATTTTTGAATGATTTTCATTTGTGTGAGGAGGGCTAGCTCAATGGTAAAAAGGCAATATCACATACTTTTATGACCCAATCAGGATTAAGATCTATTTGCCACACCCACACAGTCCTGATGAAGCAAATTAGTTGAGTGTTTGAATGTTAAACTCAAGTCAATATAAATAATATCCGTGGATGTTGTTTTCCAAACTTTAACATGAAGTATTGCTATTGTATATATTATATATGTATATATTTATATACATTTTGTCATAAATATTTAAAATTTTAACATGAAGTATTGCTATTGTATATTATATATATACACACACACACACGCACACATTTTGTCATAAATATTTAATTTTATAGACCCAAAAAATAACCTAAAAAAAAGAAAAAGACAGACAGTACGTTTTTAGGGGTTCTTGCCTCCGTTCAGTTTCTGTGTTTTACTAGTAATGCTGCTCCTGAGGCTGAAGAGGTTGACTTGAGGAAGAGTAGAACCAGGGTAAACGCTGAAGCACACAGCTGT
This sequence comes from Etheostoma perlongum, assembly GCA_026937815.1. Lineage (NCBI taxonomy): Eukaryota > Metazoa > Chordata > Actinopteri > Perciformes > Percidae > Etheostoma > Etheostoma perlongum. The sequence continues at coordinate 11,746,251 of CM049394.1, forward strand.
ATCAGTGCCCTAGCATTAGAGTGTGGACATTAAGACTGTGAAAAGATTTTGCATTCACAAAGTCCACTTCATCTTCCGCGGTGGCAGTGATGGAATACGGTTGCAATCTACTCCTTCGATATACCATATATAAAAATGATATAATAAATCATTATGGAAAGGGGAATGGCTCCACCGCTCTCCAAACACTGTTGTCCTGTGAACAGCCTTTCTTATTGTCTCTAAATTCAATAGTTCCCCCCCTGTGCGCTTCTTTTTATTACTTGTCTCATTTATTACAGTGCAGTGTCTGTTCATATCGGGCTTTGTAAATGAAGTTTTTGCAACAAAGGTTATTGAAATAAGTCCACGGGATCCTCGAGGATAAGTGTAGCTGGAGAGTTAATTGGCTTTTTGAATGTTGGATCGTAGTATAACCTGCTCTGGAGCAAGTTACCATGGCGATATACCTGTGCTCTACTGTGAAACACCTTTGTGAGAAGCCAGAGCTGAGGCCCAAATTAGCTCTGTGGCCTACTAATGTTTCTTCATGAGTGTGGGCTCAGAATCCCTTTTGAAGCAAACGTACTGTATGTATTTTTATAATCTGTTGAATGAGATTTGTTATTTGTTCACATTGGTCTTTCCTGTCCAGCTTACTGTTTATATGTAATTAACAATTCAAAGCAGGGTTTTAAATTGGCATGGTTTATGTCGTATGGGAAGAAACCAAAACAGCTTAATCCACTTACATTTGTATTCTTTCCCATAATAGGTATTTCCCCATGGAGCACCAGTCAATTTTCATATAATCAGATTTTAATACCTCTTCAGGCCGACCCAGGGCCGGGGTACCGGTGAGCAGGATGGCCCGCTTGGCGCTCTGAATGAGAGGCGCCAGAATCTTAGTCCGCGCTGCGTTCCTGGATTTGAGGTAATGTGACTCATCCACCACGACCACAGCGAACCGCTGCCTGCTCAGAGCCTCCACCAAGGGGCGGGCATCTGTGGTGAGCAGGCCGTAACCCAGCACCGTCACCTTACTGCTGCTGATACCCCTGGAGGGACACACACACACACAAAATGTCAGAAAACAGTGAAAAATGTCCATCACAGTTTCCTAAAGCTCAAAGACATCTTTCAAATTGCTGCTTTTGTCTGCAGTCCAAGCCCCAAACTATATTCATTACACTATCATAGAACACAAAAAAACAGCAAACATTCACATTTGCAGAGCTGCGAAAAACTGATAAACAACATGTAAAATGCAAGTTCTTTCATACCAGGTACCCATTTTTGAACAGGACGATGCATTTGGTACAGTACAGTGTCCACAATCCCACAAATAATGAGGAAATATGTCACCCATTAATGTGTTTTTAATAGTTTTTGGAGAACAATGGAGCTCAATGGTGCAGCAGAATAAGATATATCAGGCTTTGATACACACACAATACTTGTTATAGAATGTCGCCAGCCTCATCCTTTGAACTGCTACTGTAGTTCTTACAGAAATAACTTTTAACATTGACAAATGCGTGTGTACAGCTAGAACTAAATACAAACTGTTCTGTTCAAAGGTTCTAGTGTTTATTGACTTAGCAACTCAACCCTTAAGGTAAAGTAAACCAGACTATTTAAAAAGGGTGTGTGGACTTGATAAATGTTAAAGTACACACACACGGATAATGCAAGGCACAAACTAGGGCTGCAGTTTTTTATATACATCTTCTCTTCTCTAGTGTTTAAGAAATCCATTCCTGGGGTTCACTAGCTCACCCAGTAAGAGCGTTCTCCCCATGTTGGGAGTCCTGCAGTGACCCGGGTTCTAATCCGACCTGTGGCCCTTTGCTGCATGTCATCCCCCATCTCTCTCCCCCTTTCATGGCAATCCACTATCACTATAATAAAAGCAGAAGCCCCCAAAAAAAGAATCTAAAAAAAAAAAATCCATTCCTGGCCTGTACTGCAATTTCTGTATTTTCCAGTTTATGCGCAGCCCTAACACAAACACACAGATACACAGTCACAGATAAACAAACAAATACAGCGGTGGCATTCAGCTGCATGAAACTCAATAAGAATCTCCAGAAACCGTTCCAGCATCTGCCAGCTTTTAATTCTTTCCCTTCATCACGCACACATTTCCAAGCTGAAGTAAACCTAAAGTGCAATTCATGTTCTACAAAAGAACAAGAGTGTCAAAACACTGAGAGGAGATGCTGCATAATTTTTTCTTGCCTCTCCGTTCAGTCATTAACACATCCCAGTTCAAGGACACGTTTTCCCCAGAAGGCTTTCACAACCTCTTTGCGCCTCGTCTGTGATGTAAGGTGGAGAGAGTTTTTTTTCCCTCCAAGTCACAGATAGAGAAAGTTTGTTTCATTCAAAAATAAAAACTAGAGGGAACTAGGGGAAAGTTGAGATTATAAAAGTATTTTATGCGCCACATTAGTCCACCGTGCAGTTACACTGCAAACCAGATCAATATAAACAGCTGTGAAAATGAGACACATTCTTCTACAACAGCATTTTTCCACTTCCTGCATTAAAAAAAAAAATCAGCTCTTGTTCAATATTGCACATGCTGCATTGACATGATTTGTCTGTGAGCGCTGTCAAAAATCAGCCCGTTGGCTCCTGACACAGAGGGACACTTTGAGATTAAATTGTCAGCCGCAACTTCTCACTCTGTATCACACTGTCACACTGTGTGGCCAAAAGGGTGTTCATGTAGTTATGTCAGCTCCTTAATTATTATCGCTTGCATGTGAAGCAAGACACTCACACAACTTCCCCTGAAGTTCAAATATTGGCTACAACCTTTCACTTACATAATCCTGTGTAAAATAAACATAATCCCCAGGATTATGTACTTTGCTTCAATAACCTAAGTATATTTATGCTCTAAAGACTGTGGGTCTGAATGGGCAAATTGTTTCGCTATCTGCATGATAACATGGAGAAAATGTAGAATATTAAAATGTAGAATATTTGCTGGTTTTGTAGTCATGTGTGATAATAAATTGTATATTTAGGTACTTTAGGTTTTGGGTTTTTTGAAGACATCACCTTGGGCTCTAGAACAATGATGATGGATATGGGTATTTATAGACAAGATCATTAACAAATTAATCAGGAAAATAGTAATCAATCAAATAATACCAACTAAACCTTTTTTTTTTTCCTGAAGAAATTTAAATGTTTTCCTATTATTTAAGCATCTGTACCTCAGTTATTAATGGTTAGATTGCTGATGATGTCACCTTTAACCACAAGTAGGATTAAATACAGCTAGTGTTTTATCAAAATCAGTTGTATTAGCCTTTCATTAAAAAACATATTGGCCAGTCAATGTCATCCAAAGCTAATGTAAAGAGTTTCCTGATTACATATTTATCATCTATTTGAAGCCCATAATCAAAACATATTATAATAAAATGATCATTAAAACCAGTGCACATTATGTTATGAAGTCTATGTTGCAAATTATATTGTTGTGCCTTTGTGTATCTATCCAATGTTGACTGTACATTTCAATCCATGTTCATGGAGCATTTAGCCGCTAAAGAGCCAGATATTTCCCCCCAGGAGTTGGTGGATACCAAAACAGAGCTAATAGGAGAGTGAATAATGGACTTGCACTCATCAAGTGGCCATAAGCAGGACTCCAAAATGAATGCATATGTTGCCTCATATCTGCTGAATGTGTAGTTAAGCAACTGTTTGCTAACAATTCCTCATATGTGCTTAGGTAATAACGTGTGTGTGTGTGTGTGTGTGTGTGTGTGGACTGGCTGAGATGGTTTCAGAGGGATGAAGGTGGATGACCTACATGGTGTGGCTCTTGTTCTCCACCAGATTGATGTCTCCGGGCTGCAGCTCGGGGATCCACCTCTCCAGCTCTTCGATCCAGGGATATTTCAGTGATGAAGGCACCACCACCAGGAGGGGCCACTCCTGCCTGAAAGCATACGCCACCGCGATGGCCTGCACCGTCTTCCCAAGACCCATCTGGACGGACCAAATCAACACCCGGTGAAGGGGGAGAAAAACAAGTCAATTGTGCTGCGACTCTGCGGTAAATTGCATATGACGGCCAAGCTCATGTGAGGGCCCAAGAGTAATAAAGTCTCAGAATGATTCTTGTGTCAAAAGCGATTAGGCACGTGGGAGTGCTGCACAGGGCTGACAAATTAATTTGGAAGGCATGCAGCGAAGTCCTAGGTTCATTTTTTTGGGGGGGTGGGGGGGGTAGATTTCCTGAGCCAGAATTGCATTTGCTTACCTCATCAGCAATCATACATCTGTAAAACAAAACAAAGAAAACTTTATCAGAGCTGAACTGGTTGCTACAGTACAAAGTTCATAGCTTATATGTATAAAAACAACATGTGCTGCATGAGGGCTCAAGAGCACCACCACATCAGTCATTGCAGAGGCATTTATGGTTTCTTTTGTCCAGACATTTATGGCTTGTCCAAGGGTCCACACCAGAAGCCCTCCTGTCACAAGCAGACTTCTCAAACCTTTCTGGCCACAACAAACACACACGTCACCTCACAATCAGCTGCTCGTGGACATATTACACATCTGTCACTTGCAATTTAGGTCCCGCACTGGTGCTTTGTTTCAGTGTGAGAACTGTCATTGCTGTTCAATATTTACGTCGCTGTTGTTGTAGTCGTTCTTCTTCTTATCGAATAGTTCTGTGTCTGACACAGCTGAGTGTCTTTGGAGAGACTTTGGGGAGTGCTGCTCACTGTGTTTGGGTTCATAGTAATACGCTCGGTGATGCAGAAGCTAAAGTTTTGTTCCACAAGTTAAATAAAACATTTCGAGGAAACTTTCAGTTTAGAAAAGACATCAAATATTATGTCCTTTGTTTAGAGCTGGTGAAGTTTAACACAATCAAGTAATCATTTAAGAACTCACACAAGTTAGTGATTTATTATTGCAGTGGCATCACACATTTAAGGTTCAGCTGAGCTTTAGGAGTGGAGCATCTTTACTTGCAATGACCTAACTTAAACTTGAAAAGTTGACAAAAATAAGGAGGACTTATTTATGGAGTTTTGTTGTAAATAGGTGTTGTTCCATAAATAAATAAAAAATAATGATAAAAAACCTGATCTTGGGCACAGATGTGAGTTCATTTAATGCACACACGGTACAGATTCAGCCCAACTTTAACCACAAACTGGCCCCCGACTAATTTTAGAATCTATCTGGCTGTTGGACATTCTGGTGGTAAATCTGTCTTGGAAGTGTTTTCACTGTCCAATTTCCCAACGGCTGCTGTCAAAAGATCCAAAATAAAATGAGGTGAGCTTGTTTTAATATTACATCATGTGGCTACTGTAGTCTTGATAGCATCTTCCAGCCATCTGCAGCTTCAGCCTTTTTTCCTCCTTGCATTCCGTTGATAGCAGAAGTGCACAGAGTACCGCTGCCTTTCAATTGGTCCATATGTGTATTATGTTGACAAGACTGACTGTTGATTTTCAAGACTGAAAATCAACGACATTATAAACAATTTTATTAAAAAATCAATAGATAATTGATAATAAAATTTACCATGTTGTAGCCCTTTACCTAATTACTAATTACATCAGTAGTCTGAACAATGATGATGACATATTTACAGACTTTTAGCCTAAATTGTTCTTTGTCAATCCTAAATTCTCTTTTAATTCCACATTTTTAAAAGCAATTTGTGAGATTTGTCTGCAACTGAACCTTAAACTAGGATCAAAGTAAAAGCTCACCTATCTGGCTTTCTCTGATATGGTACTTTGGCAACCCTATAACAGCCTTCTTTACTAGTTCCGCCTTTACACTATACGTGATGGAGGAACAATGAAAGCATGACACGTTCCTTAGCTGAAGTTGTCCCCTGTGGAAGAAGTACAGATAGAACAACCTCTGGTTCTTTCTGCCCAGTGGATTTGGGCCTATTGTCATGACCTTGCTTATTCATAAATGCTTCCAACACCATGTCAGAGCAAACAGTGCGACCTAAAAGCTCTGAATACCTCAGACACAGTCTCTCATTATTCTTTTTTCTCCTCCTCCTCCACCCTTTCCTCCCCCATCTCCGCCCCATTTCTCTCTTTCAGCTGAAGAACATGATTAATGTGCACCTTGCCACTGGTGGTTTTTCTAATTGCCAGCACACCGGCACAGTCAGCGCGATACACATGCACGCACGCACGCACACACACACACACACACACACACAATATGTGAAAAATATGTGAAAAAAATGAACACAAAAGAAAAGAAATGCTAAATAAGGAAAAATACACAATTTATACGAACACATATGCGGACGCATGTAAACGTGTGTACACACACACACAAACACACACACACGTGCACGTGCTTGCGCATACACCCACCCCCGCACACACACCCACACTCACAAACTGGGGAGAGTGCTGCTGGGGCAGGTGCTTGCCATTTCCCAACACATTAATCATCCTCCTTTAAATAACCTGAGTGTCGTCTTGACGGTTTGAGACTGCGAGGATGCTGCAGTGCTGTTGCCTGACAACGGCACGGTCCCTGCCGCCCCATCTTTCTAATGTTATCTCTGAAACCCACAAGCCCCAAAGTGTCAGGAAATGGGCTCCCCCACCTCCCATGCTGGCTACGATGATTTGATGGGTTTGACCTGTGTACAGTGATGTGTTTTGTGGCCCGGTGTCTAACCTCAATCTTCCAGCTCCGTTAAGGTTCTCTACTGAGGACTGGACCTGTAGTGTGCTGTGGTCAGTGGAAAAGCTGCTCATAGGTTGGACGCTGCACAAAAGGCTGACTCAAAGGGGGCTACAGTGTGCCATGCGCACACACAATTTATGGGTTCAGAGCGCAGTTTTGCTGTACATTGTGAATGAACTCAAAATCAAAAGAGTAGCCTTTAGTGGAAAGGGTTTGGGATTTTTTCTAATAGGAGGAGATGGAGGATGTTTTAATAGTGTGTGTGACTTAAAAAAAGACTAGCTATATGGGGCAATCCACAACTAGTGCTTTGATTATATAGTAAGTTCTTTTTTTGCTCACTTAAGCACATCCAAATCTATCAGAGATATTGTTTTAGTGGTGCTTGAAATAGAAAAAACAAAACAAAAACTTTTTGTACTTGCTGGACTTTGACAATAGCTACACACACACACGCAGGCTCTCTTTCTGGCTTGTGTTAAGTGGGGAAAAAAATTTTCTTCCTAACTTTATTAATGTAGTTCAGAAAGCGATTCTTTTTACCATTTATCTTTAATAACGTTTCCCCCACAGGGCGAGATTTACATAAACTCCATTTTTATATTATGTTTTTAATCACATGCAAACAAAAGAATAACACAGTAATAACCAAATTAAAATAAACAATGACCTGTTAAATACGCAGTTGTGCGGAAGCTAAGACTGGCGACGACGGCTTATGGTTGCCGATTGTTGTAGAAAGACCACACTATCCAGCATGTGAGTTTCCATGTGAAGAGCTGGGAGACTGAAGACAATAAAACAATTCTCCTCTTACAAATAAAAAAGCTAAGCTATAAAATGCACCATCGCTCATTTCAGTGCACACAGAAGTTTTTTTTCTACAGTCTTACTTGGTCTGGGTTGACCAGTAGCTTATTGTGGCTTATACTAGCTAAAGTTAGCAAAACAAAAACCCTAACAGGTTTAATCAGGGTACTTATAAAGGCCAGTCTCAAAGCAGAGTGAATATTTTATGAATCTGTTACCTAAGGGTGTGTATGTTATGAGCCTATTCCCTTGCATTATGGCCTTAGATAACCCTTGATACTTTCTTTCGCTGCGTTAAATCATAATCTATGTCCTCCTGTATTTATTACAGTAAGATGTACATAAAGATGTATGAATGTTGGGCTCTAATGCAACTATCTATTATAATCTAATACAACTCTAATGATGCATTTATTCTGAAGATTTCAAGTGAGCAAATTTTGTATGTTAACAATACCCATTAACAGTGTTTCCCACCAGCATTATTCTTCTCTCTAACACTCAAACTGACCCAGCATGCTGCAACGTTTATTTATCCTGTGCAGTCTAAATGTTCCTAGTAAAGCCTCTAATACTATCTAAATAATGAAAACGCGGCTATTAAAGCTACGGGTTACTGATGGTGAGTAAAATGCCATTTTTCATGCTGTATATTAGAATGTATCTCCTGCCGTCTTTATAACACAAAATATAACACCCCCTTACATTGAAACCCAAAGCAAACCTCATGTTTAATTACAAAAAAATGGAATTTAGAAGACCTTAGAAAGTAAATACTGTAATCGAGGCACTTTAAAGGTAGAGAGAGATTTCCTTATCTTCAGTTTGATACTGGAGCCAGTGTCCCTCCTCAGATGCAGCTCATGTACATGGGATTTGTCCAGAGACTGCTGGGTCTCAATGGTGACCTGAAACTGATCGGATTTAACATCGCATAACCCATACAAAGAGTCAGGGTATCTCGGCCTCTGCTGCTTCAATTTTGGTCCTTCTTTTTTAAAATTTGTCTCCCCAAATCTATGGACGTGCCAAACAAAAAAAGTAACGCTTTAATATGCAAATAAACTATTAAAGGCCCTGGAATCACATTTTCTCAACCAGCTTCTTACTGGTCTTACAGTTTCACACAGTTTTTTTGCCAAAGTTAAAACTGTTTGGGTTATTTCGCGTGAGACATTGCTGTATTTTTGTTTTCTATGGTCTCATTTCCACTGCATGGTACGGCTCGACTTGACTCAGTTCACTTTTAGTACCAGGTGGTTTTCTCTATCTGTAGTGTTGAAACTCAACCTTTTAGTATCAGAGGCGGTACCACAAAAAAAAAGTACCAGGTACTAGCAACAACTTTTGCTAATGGAAAACCAAAAAAGAGTTGAGTTGAATAGAGCCGTGCCGTTCCATGCAGTGGAAATGTGGCATATGTTTCTTCTCAATGATTTGAGGTGGCCTATTAACAGGAGCTCTGGAAATAAGCTGAATTGTACTTGCTGTACTGTAACTGTGTAACAGCACACTGCTGAATAGCCCAAATGATTTTATGGAACCACTCTGTGTACAGTGTCTATATGATGAACAATAAGGATGGTTGTACATAAATCAACTCGTATGTGTACAGAGAACAAACTCCATCTCTTCTCTCAGTAATTTGACCATTATAGGGAGAGACAACACTCTGCGTATTGATCTCCTCTCACATCAGCAGAGCAGGCCTTATTCAATAAAAGCACAGGCCGTCACTTACAATAATATTTTGGACAAATCAGAGCAGGGCAGACATACAGTACATCAAGCTACGGTCAACACAATAATGGAAGTGACCAAGAGCTCTACATCAGAGTACTGCATTTTTCAGATGTACCCTGGGTAAATGTGTGTTTTAGAAAAGCTAAATATATACAGATGTCAGCACTCAAATGGCACACTTCTGCCCAACTTTCCAAACAATACCATCAACCACATCTCAGAGGTTTTGTATTGTTGTACTGTGCCACAACTTTCCCACATTATCCCTCATCTAACTCCATTAAAAATTCACTCACCCTCCTACACAGACCAATACAGCGGGTTCCATGAATTGCAACAACATTGGATGTTTTGGTTCGATGCTCTTGATGCTCTGGATGTGGAAAGATACAACAACTATGAGATTTAAAGGAAAAATCCGCCAACGGATCCACCCACGCTGTTAGATATGACTTATTTTGGGGCGGCTGTGGCTCAGCGGTAGAGCGGTTGCCTGCCAATTGGAAGGTTGGTGGTTCAATCCCCGGCCCTGCAGTCCCATGTCGAAGTGTCCTTGGGCAAGACACTGAACCCCGAGTTGCCCCCGATGCTGTGTCATCGGAGTGTGAATGTGTGTGCATGTTTATCTGATGAGCAGATGGCACCTTGTACGGCAGCCTCGGCCACAGTGTATGAATGTGTGTGAATGGTGAATGTTTCCTGTACTATGTAAAAGCGCTTTGAGTAGTCGTTCAGACTAGAAAAGTGCTATATAAATACAGCAAATACAGCACATTTTATAATGAAGGGCGGCCATTTATTTTTTTGTCTGTCAGCCTGCCTCGTCTAGTTCCACTTCATGTGTTAATATCCTACATTTCCCAGAATTGTTACACTCTGTCCTAAAAAATCCAACAAGTCCTTCATTGGATTCCGGTCTCTGTTAAGCATAAAGGAAAAAAAACACTGTTGCTTTAATTCAAGGCTCTTTTCAAGGATATGGCATGAACAAATAAACAACAGCAGGACACCTCAAATACATAAAAAAAGATTACTGTCAATAGAATGTTTAGCTTGTTATCATCTTTTACCATCTGTCTGTTTGTCTGTCTGCCTGCCTGTCTGTTGAGTGAGTTAAAGGAGGCTTAAAATGTTGCATTTTACCCTCCCACTGTATACTAATTATTATAGTAAATAATATATTGTGCTAATGCCACTTCTGGTCTCCAGATAGAAACACTGACCCGCTGCTCTTCCTGTCACATTGATGCCAATTGACTGAGGTAGCTGTCCACACGGTGCAGCCAGAGCCAATTGACTTCTGACCCACCCGTGTAACAAAGCAGTGCCTCCCAATGTTCCTGAATCAATATGGGCGCTCCGCATCACAGCAGCAGCACTCAGATTGGCTCCCCCTGCGCTGACCTTCCCGAGAGCCCAAGTGTACATCGACTGGTCGGGGAGGAGGAAATGTGCAAGTCCTGGTCTGTTCCTGCATCTAACGCTCAACAGAGCCAAACACTTACGGACGTAAAGGAGACTTTGCATGGACCGGTAGTTTTTTTCAAAGAAACAACCTGCACTCTATCCGACCTTCTATTTTTTAGAGTATATTCACATACATTCTTGACCTTTGACTAGTAAACAACAACGCTGTGACGTAACTGACTTACCGTCCTTTCCTAGATAAAGCAAACTCCACTCCCTCCCTTTGGAAAGGCATCAGGCGCTGCAGGAGCTTGTGAGGAAGGCCTGACAGTTGCTGTGACCATCTTGTATCACAGCAAGAGGTCTCTAGGTCATTATCATCCATTTCCATTCGTAAGTCCTCAGTTTCTCGGCCCTTGCTCAGTCAGCCGGCTCTGACTTTAGGCTGGAGAAAAAAAAACATTGGTAAACCAAGTTGTACATCTGAATAAAGGTTTGGTCTGAATTAATTAGGCAGCACGGTGGCTCAGTAGTTCGCACTTCTGCCTCACAGCAAGATTCTGGGTTCAAATCCAGGTTGTTCCGGGCCTGTCTGTGTGGAGTTTGCATGTTCTCCCTGTGTTTGCGTGGGTTTCTTCCGGGTGCTCCGGTTTCTTCCCCCCCATAAAGACATGCATGCTAGGTAACTAGGACTACAGTTGAAAATTAGCAGACTGGCTAACACTGGTGCATTTACAGAAATTTGATTAATGTGCATTGTCCTAATAAAATAAATCTAAATTCCAAGAGCATCCATTGGAGCTTAAAAAGCACTTTTGTTTACAATATTGATTGCTGATTTAAACTTTTTATAATACTGGAGAGAAGCTTTCGTCTGTTGCCTACTAGCACTGACAGGAATAGCAATATTGGAAGCTGGATGACGCAGTATAGTTGACAAAGATAGTCTGAATTTAGATGAGATGTACAATTTGCCTGTCTCATCTGACCCCAGTTACAACAGCATCTTTTTTGTGTTGCCTCACGCAGCGCTGTCCTGGTCAATACTGCCTCCACATGTAATGACAACTATTAGTGAGTGTACACCAACAACCCCACAAAATCAGAGTCTAAAACAGTGACAACTTCCAATAACAACAGTGTTCAGATGGAAGCCAGAGAGCAAGCTGTGTCTACAGTAATGGCAAAAGGAATATATGTTGTGCACGTACAGTACATTATTAACTTATTACAAATAATAACAATAAAAATACTCTGTAATAACAACAACCACGAATTAAATTCGATAGTTAATTTCCCACCAAAACCACCTAAATGCGTCATGGTAAGACCTTCTGATCTGAAAGGCAGAATCTTGCAGTTATGCTAGCTAAAGTTATGCATTGAGTTTAAACTTAACTTTATCGGCTATATGGAGTAACAAAGAACAGGTTGCCAAGTTAGGGGCCGACAACAATTCTATACATATTTAAGTATGCAAAGAACAAATTTGGAGTTATTGTTCCCACCTGAAGAAGTCAGAATGGATGTAGCGCATGGCACTGAAGCTAGCAACGTAAACCGGAAGTAAACAGACTTGCCTATAGAAATAAAAGCACCACTCGTTCGTTATTTTTCATACCGGAAATGCATTTTTGTTTGTATTATTTGCATATGACTCTGGTACCTAGCTACCATGTGAGTGGAAAAGCCATAGCAAAATAGAAGCTAACATAAATTCTCTATTTTACGTTGTGTTTATGTAGCATTACAATTTTCTGCCAATTACAGCGTTCCAACGATATCGTGACTGAGGAGCAGTGACGTACATGTAGTGTTTTGTTAGCACATCTAACTAAGAAACCAACGTTATTTGTGTTAGGGTATACGTAGTTTGCGTACCCAGTGAGAAGGTGGAGTGGAATGAATCGTAGCAGTCACATAGTTTATGAAAGACCAGACTGAACACTGAAATGTTTCGCGGCAAATTTAAGGTTCACTCGGTTTATTTCACCAGGCACCCGCAGACTACGCAGCACTTTCATCACTGAGTATTCAATGCAATGCACTCCACGAACCAACGTCAATGTAATCACAACTCATCTAAAAGTACAAAGACTTTGAATCAGCGTTAAATGATATGTGAGATAAATGTAGAAATTGAACCTGTGTGCATGCGTGCTGCCATAACGCAAAAAACGACGATAAGACGTGACATTTTTTCAACACCCTACGTGTCGAACGGTCGTACGTGAGGATCTGACGCACTCTCCCAGTCTTCTGGACACCGCCGTCTCTCCTTCACTTCGCCTGGTTCGCCACAAACACTAGCTACTTCACCCTCGGTAGAGACTACGGCTGTGCACCGATTGTAAACCAAAGCGGTAAGGTAATGTTACATATATGCAGTATCGTGTCCAACAATTACCGTTTTTCGGAAAACAAACGTCAACCGGATTGTTGTAATCATGTAACACGAGCTAGTTAGCAGTAAACATCTCTCTTGCTAGTGCGTGACAGTGAGGGCACCGGTGTTTAGCCGTTTTCAAGCATTAGCAAGCCACAGTGCCAGGTAATAATCGTTAGCTTAGCCCCGACGCGATCCAACGCCAAATGTGGCATATAATGTTGCCTTGCTCTTCGGCAAAAATACACATCTCGCAAGTAAACGGTTTCTCCAAATTGTAAGCGGCCATACTTACGTTCGGCGTCTGTCCAAAAAAGCAAAAAGCAGTAGATAAATAATACAACATAATTCATTAACTTTTAGGCCTGGTTCGACTCTATTTCTCTCCCGGTGATATGCGGCAACGAGCAGTGTGTAATAATGTTAACGGTTATCCATTTCCATAAATTGAGCTTTGATTGAATATTTGCGCTACCTGCTTAAATGTCGTAACGGCCGAATTTAAGTTACATGTATCATTTATCAGATTGAAATGTCACATGATGTCCGGGTTTTGTGGGTTTGCAATTACCACGGATGTAACATTAAAACAGCCAAATTTGTAATGGAGTCTGGTTTACGGGCTCGCGGTGGAAAAGCGAACGATAACTAGCATTGAAGTTACATTGCCCTAAATTATTACTTAAAAGCATTTCCTTTGGATTGATTATCCACACATTCCTCTATTACGAATTATAATGTCTTGTATTTGTGGCAGATAAACGATTGACAATGTGACATTTTATTGGTCGATGGAAGCTATAGAAAAACAAGTCACACGCTTATTAATAAAAACCCACGTATTAATAAATGATATGTTGCGCACATGCCACAAAAGTGCCAGAGTTTACCAAATAGAGGCAAAGGGGTTTAATGTTGTATTTGGAGTGACAAATAAAATGTACCAACGTCAATCACTATCAGTGAAACTAGTCCTCCAAGTCTTGTCGCATACAACTTAGTTGTAAATATTTATTAAATAATGAATGAATGATGCAGTGTAGTTTGTTCTCTGCACTAGCATCCACAAGCATTTAAAGAGATTTTTATGTTTTATCTTTTCAATTGCTGATGTAATAGATTTTCAAAAGCCTTTTATATTATAGTATAGTTCTTAACATTGACATATTATATAGTTTAGTACAAGCCAGAGAGAAACTTGGACAGTGAAAGCTCATGATGCACTATATGTATGCTGATAAAATGCTACCAATCATACTTATAACTCATTTTGGTACTTATGTAATAAGTAATCCATACCCACTATAATTCCGATACACTAACCCAGACAATTATCCCCTCATAGACTGGGTACAGATGGAACTGAAAGCGTACACGTTGCCACCACTGAGGCTGAGCATCACAATTGTATCATTTTCATCAAGGTACCAGCGGAGCCTGGTAGGTGGAGAGTGGATGCTGGCTCAGTCCCTCCGGCTGGTGTTAGAGAGTGGAGATGATGTGTTCATCTTTGCAGAGCTGGCAACTGATCTGTCCAGTGATATGCTACGCATATTTTGTGTGTGTGTGTGTGTGTGTGTGTGTGTATATACTCATTGGGGACCATAATTTGTCATTGGGTATGCAGGTTTAGAAGTTCCCAATCAGGTTATGTCCATGTTAGGGTGATACGGTTATTACAGATAAATATCTGTGGCACACCCCTCCCAAGGCATAAAAAGAAATGCTAATAATTGTTTGTCATAACTGTTTCACCCACCGCGGCAGCCGCTACCCTGTTGACCATTCATTACACAGGTTAGGGCATATTTGGAGCTGATGACATTATCAGATATTGAGGTTAAGGATGCTGTGTAATAGCTTTCACCAAAGATGTGGCCCAATGACTAAATAATTCATTGCCTTCCAGGGGGAAAATCTTTCTTTCCTATAATATTTGTTCTGAGCCATTAAATAATTCATCCGCCTATCCACAAATTGTTTGTTCAATTGGTGACCTTTTCATGGGATTAAGAAAGCACAATAATACATTCTTCAGAGACCTGGCATAACGAATGGTACAATTATGAGGCAGGATTGGATCGGATCGGTCGTCGCAGCCTGGTGTTGGTTGCTAAGTGACAGCAGGAACTTTTCCGCCCACTGTGTTTGCTGTTGAAGTCTGAGTGACTGAAAAGGACAAAAACAATCACATTATGGCAGTCTAGACATGGGCTCTGCATCGGAGCTGTTTGTGACTTCATAGGTCTTTGATAGTCTGTCAGTCACTTAGCGATTAAAGTGCTTTGTGAAGTAGATTATTATCAGTGCTCAATTATTGTTCCTATCCACGCTGTCTTCGTTTCATGTACAAAGGAGACAGAACACTTGATCTTTAATGAAATAAACAAGCCAAGTAAATTCTGGGGGAGGCTGTGATCCTTATTGTTTTTCTTAATAAATCCTCTAAAGTCACAAAAGGCAGATTCAGATGAAATGGAGGAGGTTAGGGGTGCAGTTTGATCATACACAGGCAGCTGCTCTTCTTCCTAATGCAGTCTGTATTGTTTTCTCGTTGATCCACCTAAATGAGCTTATCTGAGATTTGCCTAAAGCTAAATGTTTTATTGGCGTATTTGACTCTTGTGTTTAGTATTGGGTGGTATTTCAGGTGGTGTCTCTCTCTCTAAGTCTGCAGGATTCGCTCTAGCCTTGTCTTCTTGTGTGAAAAGCAGGGTGCCAACTTTAATGGGAAGGTAGCCCGGTGAACAGCTCGGCCTCTCAGCGGCCAGCGCCTCCCCATCGCCTCTCCACCTGCTCTTTGAGCACCTAGCTGGCCACAGACATGTCGATCCTGTCCCCTATCTGCTCCTCCTCACTGTTAGTCTCCTCTCCTTCACTTTCTTTTTTACCTCCTCTGTGCGCCTTTTTTTTCGCCTTTTCTCACTTACCGCTCTGCCTCCCACCCTCCCTGTTTTCTCATCTTCCTCTTCTTTTCCTCACGGTTTCCTTCCATCCATCCCATGTCCCTGGCTGCCCTTTCCTCCTCCTCCTACCCCCGCCTCCATCCTAAAGCAGAGTAGCTAATGAAGAGCCCCATTTAGCCGGTGACTTTGGTTCCGTAGCGGCGGCCGGCTTCGGCTGCCGTGACTGGCTGTTGAGGCTCTGACATCACACAGGGGCCAGCTGTTGATTTGGCGCTGTCTCCAAGGCTGGCTGGCTTGATGGGTTGTGGCAGGTAGACTTGTGCTCGCACAGCACTCTCCCTCCATCCCTATATCTCTCTCTCTCTCTCTCTTTGTGACACCCACTCTCCCTCACCCTCTCCCATTACACTCCCCTCTCCCCGTCTTACACTCTCACTCAGTCGAGCGAGCGAACAGGAGGCAGCAGGCAGCTGCCGAGGAGCGAGCTGGGAGGTGACTCCAGCCTCCTCTCCAGCAAATTGTGCCTCCTGTACAATGGACACTAAACGATTGAGTAGCAGAAAGGATGGAGGGCAGAGCTGCCGGGCAGGTAGGTCCTGCAGCTTCACGCAGTTTGAATCTCACATGCTTTTTTCTGATTTCCTGTTTATATTTCTTGTTTATTTGTTCTGCTTTTTTCATTTTTTCTTTGTCATGTGCCTTTGTGGCTGTAGATTTCTGCCTAAGTTGAAACGCATGTTGTAGTCAGTGCTGTTTTATTTTTTTTTTTTAAACCAACAGAAAATCTCTCCTGCATCATCTTTTCTCTTTCTTTTAACATTGCATGGCAGCAAGTCAATAAGCAAGTGTACATTCTTTTTCTTTGGCTTGTTAAACTAAGCGCAACATGAGATTTGGTGTGCTGTCAGGGCCGTGTTACTCGGTAAGCTGAGCCAGAGCTTTCCAAATCTCCTCGCTAGTTTGCCAATGCTGCTTCTGCTCTTCATTACGTGGATAATTAACCAAGATCAGCCAATAAGAGGCTTCGCTCTGCATTGTTCTCCAGCCAAGCTCTTCCTCTCTTCCCCCCTGTTTGTTCTGCAGGTGTTGACTGCAAATTGACTTTTAATGAGTCTGGCTGACTTTTTGAGTTATTCTCCTCTCATAAGGCTCCATAGATTAAAACTGCTAGACTTGCATGTTTGTTTTGTGTTTATTGTTTCTCCTCTAATTGCCTATATTGATATTCCCTGGGAGCTCTCCTGTGGGATAGGTAATGGATTACCTACATGCTCTGCTGTGGATTTAATTTATTAATGCTGGCTGACTGCGCCTCTGCTTCGCAGCACCGCGCTCTCTGCCTTATACGACCTGAAGGCAGAGCGAGAAGCGCAATTACAGGCTCATTTGTGCCTGTTTATGCTTTTTTCAGTTAATTCAGTCTGAGCTATTACAGGCAGTTCCTTAAACTGACACTGCTTCAGTCGCCCCAGAAATTGTATGAAAGTGATATAATTTCATGAGCTTTACACTAATCGCATTCTGGGCCAATTATATAGCTCCCCTGTTAGTGCTTCAAAAATGGGAGATTAGTTACTCAGTTTAGCAAAATGCTGAAATCAATTTTATTGCGGCGCAATGAGTGTGAACAGGCATTAGTAACCTAATGAACTGTTTACTTGATGTCCGATTTTATCAGGGTGCATGTCCTGCACTCTGCTGAAGCCAATTTATTCTAAATCGGTCTTTTGTGTGTCTGGAAGTCGGCAATTAATTGCAGTAAAATTTGTGGCTGCTCTTGCTTTGATTCCTGTGGGTGAAATGTCCAGCTTGAGAATTTTAACCAAGCATCAGTGGCAATTCTTACTAAAAATGGCGAGCAGGTGACATAAAGCTGTAGCCCTCGGACATGGCGTTACCTTTTGTATTTGAGTCTCGGCTTTTGTTCCACGTTGCTCCACCGACTAGAGCTCCATTTAGTATTCTACGTCTCTGCAGACAATGTCCCAGCTGTTTGGCATCGCTCCTGCCGTTGTCCTTTTTGTGTGACACTTGCCAAAGCTCTTCAGCAGCAATACAGCATGAAATATTTTTCAACGCATAATCTGCAGCTGCGTGCAGGAGAATGCTGCAACTTCTTTTTTTTTTTGCTCAGGCGCTTAGAAATCATCAGTAGAAAAAAAGATTGTTCGGAAAAAGCTTATGAAGTAGATGGCTTGTTCTTTTCAGCCCCATGGTTGACTCGTCTCCTCGATCTCTACCGAGAATAGCTGGAGGGAGGGATTGAGGATCCTTCACCTCTTGTTGAGCTGGTTTTTAGCCCAGACAAGTGCCCTGATCCACGCAGAGCTCCGCAGAACAGCGGAGATGTGGGAGGGAAAGGTCAGCCTTAGCAAGAGAGAGGCTGGTGTGCATGTGTGTGTGTGTGTGCGTGTGTGTGTGTGTGTGTGTGTGTGTGTGTGTGTGTGTGTGTGTGTGTGTTAATGCTTCTGTGAAGGGGATTGGAAATAAGTATACTGGAGTGTGCTTGCTGACTTGTTCGTGTGTATGAGTGCCATCACCAGTAGGCTCTAATGCGCTTCACAGTGATTGAAAAAAATTCTCATTAGCTTGCCATCGAACGTAATTGTCCGTATGAGTAGTCCGTAAAGAACCTGGTGTATGATTAACTCGGCTCAGTTGACGGCCACCCTTATGACCCCACTGTGTGTTTTTCGAGAAATCATTTCCACCAAAAATATACGAGAATGTGTGTTTGAACATTTGCATATTTGGTGGTTACATCAATCCAGCTGATGATTTACTGAGTAATCAAATTGTATTGGTTTTACAGTCATTGTTGCCTTTTGTGAGGATTATTTCAGTTTCCTGTATTGTAATCCGTCTAATTGAGCATATCTGCATTCTAACAAATTAATGCATTTGTGTTCTGATTGTGTGCAGATGGGCAGGTTTGATGCATGAGTGTGTCTGTGTGTATGAGAGCGATGTTGCTGATATGCCGTCTGGCATGGCAATAAAGGTGGTGTAAAGGGGCGGTGCGACACTGAACGATGCCTGAGGGAGCCTCTTTACTGTTGCCGCGCTCTGCAGCGACTGTAATACCAATGAACCACTCCCTGTCAGCTACAGCACAATACTAGAGGGCGCACAGGCAGACGGCGAGTGTGTGTGTGTGTGTGTGTGTGTGTGTGTGCGTGTGTCCGTCGGTGATGTTTCCCCATGTCGAAATGTTTTTTTGTGGTGCTGTGCATTGTTTGCGGCATTCATAAGACAGTCTCCACCATACTGCATAAACACACTCAGTGTGATATCCTGAAGCCCGCTCAGCAGCTCTGGCCATAAAACCTGGAGCGCCTATGGCCAGACTCAGCCACACCACTGTCGAAACAACTTTTACACTCTGCGTGTGTGCATGTGTGATAGCTGCTGGACCAGCACTGAATTACAGAGCAGTGCTCCACATTTTTCCATTTCAGACATTTAGCTGGCACTTCTATTTGAAGCAGCTTGAATTGGCACCACTTTTGCAAGCAAGAAGGGCAAAATCTAGAGCCGCGGCAGCAAAAATGATACTTCTGTCACACCAGAATAACCATGTAAAAGGTACTGGGTGCGTTCAGAAAGAGATAAGAGGCAAATAGAAGAGCAGAAGGGCAGATAAGATATACGCTATCTAGAGATGACCAACATGCCGTAGTAGATTACTGGCTACAAACTGCATATACTAGACTGTGTACCCTCCAGATGTAAGTAACTATGTACATGACATCAACATTGATGAATGCTATCCTGCCTCGGGCCTCACACTGGTCCATCTGCCAATGCCAGGGAGAAATGCTACAGGCAGAAGGAGACATTTCCCTCCCAAATGTGCTAAAATGTCAAACAACATTAATGTTAAGGGGTTGTGGAGTCTTAAATTTTATTAACGCTAAATAACATCAAGTGGTCCTGTTTAGGTCGCTCAGTAAATATGAACACTCATAGTATTTGTGGTCGGTTGGGCTGTTTGAACAAAAGCAATGCACCAAATGGCAACTGTTCCATGGCACGTCGCTCCCACCCATCGTCAGGAGAAGGAAGATTATAAAGGGAGCAGGGATTCCACTTGACCTTTTTTGGCTGGCCCAGGGGTCTCACCAAGACCATGTTGGGAACAGCTGCCAGGCCTTGGCACCGCTGGGTGCCAGAGTCAGTGTGGCACCTCGCCCGCTCACTGAGACAGAGATTAAGGGAGGAGGGAGAGGATGCGAGAAACGCAGGGAGACAATGAGTTTATATACCGTTTATATATTGTGCTATAAAGGAATGTGATGTAAGAGCTGAAACAAATAATTGATTAAAAGATAAGCTGTTGGACAGAAAATTTATCTGCAATTATTTTTGATTAATTGATTAATGCCAAAGAAATTGGTTAAATTTGGGTTTTGTACTGCTAGTCAAACAACAAGAAGTTTTAAAGATGTCACCTTGGGTAATTATAATGCACAATTTTCACTATTCACTAAAAGAATAATGGATTTATGGACTAAACAATCAGCAGATTAACTGATAATAAAAAAAAGAATCTAATCTGATGTTTATCATCTTAATTTGGGAAGAATGACCAACTGCAGCTATTAACGTTGAGCAATAATGTCCCGTTTGCACTTTACGATTAAGGCAGCAATTCAGCACAATAGTCCAAGGAAGCGGTCGATAAAATCCTAATTTGGTTAGAAAGCTAGAAATCTCATTTACTGTATGCAGCTCGGTTGTTGTTGGCATTTCCATATGTCTGCCCTGCCCAGCCAGTGTCGCCCTGTAGTTCAGCTAGAAAGGAATTTGCTGGAAAGTAGAGATTGTACGCTAGATGATTTGAAATGTATGTGCAACCAAATGGCAGAGGATTTTCAGCTGAGAAATGCTATCTTCCCCCGCTGCTCTCTGAATTCCTAATGCTTGGTTTTTATGAGGTTGGCAGGGGTGCCTACTCCTGTTGCCTCCGCCGCACTCATCTCTGTGCACATCAATTATTTATTGTGCATAGGCACGCATGGGCCCAGAAATACACACTCGCCACACGTTTCCTTTTTGCTCCAACACACAAATACTTCAGAGTTGCTGACATCCTGACTGCTGTCAGCCCATGTGACCTCGGTGTCAGGGCAGCTCCTAACCTCTGACCTCTCTAACACCAAAGCGCTAACCCCGTCCCCCCTCTCGGTTGCAGGTCAGCAGGGGCCATGAGGGTGTCGGAGGCCCCGGTTGCTGTTCAGAGCAGCTGAAGCAGACATGGGCAAAGAAGTCTCAAATGGCATCGGTAGGCTCGGCCTCATCGACTTCACCAGCCACATCCTCCTTCGCCACAACCACCACTGGCTACGCAACAAGTACGTCTCCTGTTTATTTCTGTTTGACAAGAGTCAGGGATTATCTGGGGATCTTAATGTTATTAATGTCAAGTTTTAACACAAATTTAGTGCAAAATGTAACCAAATTTCCAGAAAGTCAGCAAAAGAAAATGCATATGAATGTGCGTTATTCTGCTACTGTCATGCAAATATTAGAAGTTGATTCCTCAAGACAAACAGCTGGTGGCGCTAATTCTCCTGTCGGCTGCCAATAAACCACTGCAGAAGAAAAGTGCACAACATAATGACGTAATTTAAAAGAGCCCCATAATTATTAAACGGCCAACAACCCGGCCTCTGGGATGCTCAGAGTAAGATGTGGAACTATTTCACGTTTGTATATAAATATTTCCATTAAGTGCTCAAAAATAGACATTTGTCTTTTCACTATTGTGTGCTTCACAATCATTTTGCTATTCAAGAATAAAGTCCTGAAAAAGATTTCCTTTAGAAACATTTCTTTACATAGTCACACATTGACTCGCCAGTTTTCACTTCCATTGAAATATTAAGAATAAACATGACATGATTTCCTGTTATTTGTCTTAATGGGATGTCAGAAATCCAAGCTTTCTATTTTAAATTAAACAGTAAAACATGTCATTCTCAAACACAGGTACAGTGTTACCCTGTAATATTGTAGTATAGTATAAAATAGTGCTGACTTAGCCTGTGGAGCAGTAAGAAAGCAGAAATTAATTCAAATTAACTGTACAATTCTTCAGTGCACTTGGTTGGTCATGACTCGAGAGACTCGAGATGATGATGATGATGATGTGACAAAACAATATTAACATAGCCTCAAATGTATGTTTAAAAGAAAAATATGTTGATTTTTGTTTTCATACTCACTCATAAGACACCAATTTGCTACTTAAATTCCCAGACGTTTCCTTAATGTAACACTAAGGATCCGATGATGATCTATATTACTTATGCAGTCAAAACATCAGGGATTCTAAACAGGCACACAGTGCTTTTCCTCAGCCACGAGAGATGAGATGGTGAAATTCAACTGCATCAAAGTCAGAAGCCAAATTAAATCCAACACTCCAGTCCCATGATAAAATGTGTTTTGGAAGAATGAATGATTCGCTGAGGGACAAGGTAACTATCCATCACAAGCCCAGCTCTTGAAAATATCTGTCCAATATTGCAAATCTTCAACAGAGCGACTCAAGAGACTTCACTCATCAAAATGTCAGCAACAGACACTAAATATTCAAAGGCGTGCACAGCACCCTGGAGCATTAAGTATCTGTTTTCCTTCAGAATGTAAAAATAATGTAAAGCAGCAGCCGGCGTTGCTTTTGTCAAACCTCTGACAGGTCATTGAAATTCAACATCTGACTCTCCAATGCCCAGCCCCATTTAAGCTAACCTCCTAGCCTTGCACAGCATCAGGTTAGCGGTACATTTGCCCAGCAGAAGAGCTCCGGAGAGCAGCGGACCTCACTAGAAGTCAATTACTCTGACATAGAGGAATTGGATGCCGCCTTTTTAAAGAGCGGTTCCCGCTCGCTGTCTCAGCTCTTCTGGGACAAAGATAAACAATCAAGTCTTAGCCGGCCGCTTTTGCTGCTCGGCGATCAGATAGGAAAATGGCTCTGATCACTGCGGGGCAAATTGGCTGAGCTTCCGCTGATTGGTGATGGCTGGAACACACACGCAGCCACCTACACATTCAAGCACAGAGTAGGTGCTGTCATTTGTGGATCCAGTTTTGATGTGCAAAGTGAATTTGATGAGCCCATCCCTAATTAACCTATTAATCGTAGCTCTCATGTACCAGATGTCTGTGTGTGTGTGTGTGTCCGTCCTGACTACATAATTAGGTCATATCAGCAGGATCAACTCGCACCATGACTTCAACATAGGGAGGTCAAGGCATTACACATTATTTCATGCAACAGACCATAGGTGCAGAGGAACTTATGATCCAAGATTGGCAATAATGTAGAGTTCCTATATTTTGAAAATGCGTTTTGTTTTTACTCTGACAAAATAAGCTGACATCAACCCAAAAAGTCGTCATGTTGTATGGACACTATTTAAACCAGAGTCATTAAATTAACCAAACTCTGGGTCTGGAGTGTAATCTCCAGACCCAGCATGCTTGTTCTACTACAGTAGAATATACTATAGGGTATACTGGTAACTCAAGGTTTTGGATGGCTGCATGCATCCGAAACGTAGCCTTTACAACTTTAATCGAATGAAAACACAATTAAATAATAAACCTTCTTATAATTTGAAATTATTTAGGCTATTCCACATTTTTGCTGATAATAGATCATATTATTTAATATCAGGTAAATTAGTTAAATACCACATTAAGTTTTATTTTAAATAAAACATATATGGTATGGTCGTGTTTCTGTCTTATGGGCTCATTTTGAAATATTGCAACAAGGGGTGGGCATCGTTTTGGATTTTAACGACTCCCATTCTTTGAGGGTGTGAACGTTTCCGTTTTGATTCAATGGTGGGTTGCAGTTTTACAGGGCTTTTTAATTTTAAAATAAAGCCACACATGGCTGCAACACAACAAGCCCCTGGCTGCTTATGTAAACCAAAACTTGTGGATATTAAATTGGGAAGGGATGATTGGATTTTAAACCAAAATTCCAATAAAGAAACAATTCTATTGGAATCGTAATTTCTGAAACAATTCTAAGTAGGAATCGGTTCTCGATGCCCAACCGTAACTGCATCACACTCTTAATTTAGTTATGTTCAACAAACTTCAAACCTATTTTTTACCAATTGGTGGTGCTCCAAAAAAAGGTTGGGGGCTGTGACCTTCCATGCCTCCTTTAACACCATGAAACCCCGATGTCAAAGGTTTATTATCTTTTGGGCCCAAGTGGAAACAGACACTGTAATCTGAAGCTGTTGAATCTCACAGGACAAAACTGTCCCCCTGCTGTGTCTTGTCCAGTCACGTCCATCGTCTGTAGCTGAACAGCTGTGAAACTGCGAGCCAGCACAGACGGACAGAAAGGAGTGACTGGTGATCACAGACTGTGTTGATGACACAAACCGCCGCTCCTTTTTCTCATAGCGCACGTTGAGATCTGAGTTGTCAAACTGAAATGTAACTAATGACATTCTAAATGGCTGATTTCCATTTAGTTATGGGGATCAGTAATGTTATAAGTTACTCCTGGGTTTCTACTGCCAACTCTAAATGTCTGCCACGGTGGGAAATTGACATCCATGCACTTAGGGCAAATCACTTATTACTGCTGCAGAATTGTAGCTTCCACTTTCTAAATAAAACCAACAAGAATAACTGAGACAAAGTACACGATCATTACTAAACACTCCTCAAACAACAATATGGACCACACCACGGATGAAGACCAGGCGCTTTGCTGTGGCCCTGATTTAATGATGCGGTGTGAACAAGTAAGTTTTATTTATTACTGTATGGATAAATAGCTTTCTTCATGTCAAGTTTTTAGTTTTATGGACCTTAATGCCGCAGTTTACCCCGCCATATAGACACTATATATTATAATTCTGTTTATTATTAAATAATGTAGACCTATGCTATTGCATTTATTTATTATTGCATTACTTCCTAGTGTGAATTACCCACAAATGGCTTGAAATGAGTTCATATACTAACATAATGATGCTGAACTGTTTGTCTTTCACAGCGTAGAGAAGAAGGATGAGGACAAGCCTTCACACACCCCAGATTCTCAGTGTTACCTTGTGTTATATCTGAAATAATAAATCTGCTCCAACTAGTGAAAAAGTGCATTTTGTGTTGGTATACTGTATATACAATCACCTTGACACATGCTTTTTAGAAAGCAAAGCAAACCCATTTTTTGAAGTATAAAACTGCTAATATGCAAGTAGTTTAGGTAGCAGAATTTGTGAAATAAAAGATTAAAACAAACTTTGAATTTCAATGCCGACATCAATTCTTCTTTTTAATCTAATGAACGCTAACATTTTTAATTAATAATCACATTTGTTTTTTTAAGGAAACCCGATCGTTATATGTACAATGCAGGTGATAGCATAATACACCTGCCAATAATCTCTGGTGGAATAACTATGTATGGTGTTTCTAGATTACCTCAAAAATCTGTTCCCAAATAATCATCCATATATCTGTTATACTTGTAAGTGTTTGGGCCAATTAAAACTACTTGGTTATTGAGCTGCCAGTGTAAACTTTTTGTCATAACCATGTGATATTTTCTTGTAGTTTGTCAAAGAAAACCGCCCCTCATGGACATTGCTGTCTCTTTCAGGTTCTCTGTATTTGCCATCATCTCCGAGTAAGACTTTGCAATGAGAATGTCCGATACAGTTGACACTGAAACAATGAAAGTTTCCGAAGCTGCCGACACGGTGCCATCTCCAAAAGACAACTCCACCAAATCTGAGATCACTGACCAGAGCCAGAGCAGCAGAGATGAACACGGAAGCAACAACAACAGGGACGTACAGGTAAAGGACTAAATGAGATGTGTATGTTCACCCTAAAAACCCCTTTCATATGGTATAGCTCAAAACTGAGTCTTTTATTTTATTGTTTCCTCGACATGTCACATACTTGTCTAATCAGGGAGGGTAGAAGTGTCGGCACCTTAACCCCACCAGGAGTGATTTTCATTTTTCTTCCACACTCATCTCAAAATACAGTAAGATTCAACGTCAAACACCAACTGCCCTGGGGATCTCTTGTCACCTGCGGCATTCAAGATGCTTTTTCCAGGCTGCTTCAGCAAGAAAAATGATTCCTGAACAGTAGTCACCTGCACAGACCGAAATAATAATGTGGTGCTTGACTCTGCCTTACCACAGCACCGAGGTCGGTCACTACTGTTGAGTGGAAAAAGATCATTTGGTCGTGGAAACTAGTGAATCTCATGGCTCCTCCATGGGAGACATTAAAGCAGTGCATCTACTGGGGATTCAGAGCAGCTGAGATCACTTTCAAATAAACTGCCAGTTAATTAGTTCTCCATGTCATTGCAACAAATGTGCTTTGGGACCGCGAGCAATTTGCACTTGTTACTTTGGCGTCAAAAGTAAAACCGGTGCTGAGTGGTTTGTGCTACCAAATGGCAGAAGTATGTGAAATGTCTTTGATTGTGGTCAAGGAAACGAAATCCAAGAAGGGAAAAGGATTGTCTCTGGCTGCAGCCTAAAAATAGGATTCAGGCCAATCTGGCCTTGTGGTTGGAGGCAGGCAGAGCAAAGAAGTCAGGCAGGCAGGCAGATAATCTGGAGCTCAAATCCTGGCTTATCTTCAAACTTCCTGTGTCTATGTTGCCCAGAGGAACAGAATGACGCCAGCATGGGGAAGCTGAAGGGGTGAGAGGAGGGGACACATGAGGGGACACATGACACAAGAGAGCAGAGAGAGAAGGGTTAAGAGGTTGTAAGAATGTGGGAGCAAGGACAGGCAGAAAGTGAAAGAGCATGAGAGACATGCATGGTATTGAAGATTACCTAGAGATAAAGGTGGGGGAATGATTTCTCCTCCTTAAATCTACTGAAAACCTTCTAACTAGTAATATGTGAACTAGTACAATATCCAAATCGCATGGGGGCACAATATTTGTTAAAAGCAAAATATCTGTCAAACTATTGTAAAATAAAGTATTGTGCTGCAGAGACATGGCCTACAAATTGTATCCTACAGACTACAGAAAAAAATCTTTAATACAGATCCTCGCAACAAATAACACTTCCATCATTTTACTTATTTTTTTTTCTATGAAAATGAGAATAATGATGCAAAAATTATCATTCCCTCCAATATCATGAATCACATCGCAGTATCAGTCAAAATAGTTAGATTTTCTTCCTAATATCGTGCAGCCCTACTCACAACTGACCACATCTGAGAGTTATGCAGCACCAGTAATTAGAAACCATGTAGAGAGGGGTTGCAGTAATTGTACAGATCAGACGGAGCAAAAAGGAAACTGAGACTCTGACGATGTAACTTTTAAAAGATGATTTAACACCATCCTTGTCTTGGAAATATAAAGTTGACTTCATAAGCAATAAAACGCATCATTGCTCACTTCAATGCACACTTTGTTCTGTTGCTGTCTCAATGTGTCAAACTATTTCTTTTTGCATCTGAAATGAGAGAATCCTGGGAAATTCAACGTGCCATTATCCTGTAATACCGCTTTTGGCCACAGTGGTTCAGCAAAAATGACATACCGTTGTCTTATATTTAAACAAGAATTGATTTGAAACTAGTGATTGACATTAGCAGTGTTTTTGGTGGAATTGTAAAGCAAGCAAACTGCTGTTTTCCTCAGCTCTTACCACCTAAAGCATCACTCTGTCCCTTCACACCTCACCTTGGATTGTCTTTGCATGTATCGCTGCCTCCTCTGTTTTTTCTGACCTCTCCAAATGTATCTAGCGACTCACTTTTACTTTTTCCCCTTTTCCTAAAACTCACCCCGGCATAATTATTCTGTGGTCACAGGACCGTATGCCAAGATATGCCGACAGCATTGAAGCCCCTAACCTTTATGCTTGTAATTTTCAGAACTGGAGCTAATTTAGTCGTTTTGTGTAAGGGCATCGGTTAAATGCCTGAAATGTTCATTGTGGGAGAAATAGAGGAGGTTGGGAACTGGGTAAGAAAGGGGGAGGGGGCGGCAGTAGCTGTAACGAGGAAAAGCATTCCAACGGAGGAAAGGGGGGTGGGTCTGGGTGAGAGACTGGGTGACTTTGCCACCATCTGCCTCCAGCTCTGTCCTCTGCAGCAGGACAGGTGGCTGGTGGCCGGCCTACTTCTGCTGACTTCAGCCCTTTCCCATTCCTTTATCTCCTGCCGGCATTGTTCATTCCCCACTGGCCCCATGCCGCTCAATTAGCCGGTGTAGCGGTGCGCTCACAGTCCCAGCCCTCTTGTCCCCCCCTCCCCATCCCTCCTCTCCTCCATCAACATCCATATTACCTGATATAGAAAGGGGTGCGGCAGGTCACGGGCATTGGAGATCAGCGAACAGTGGTCCATTTCAATTTTTCTTTTTTTAGGTGTTATTTGGCCCTAAAGCTCAATAAGAGAGGGTGTGGGATGTCCTTTTGATTTCAGAGGACAGGTGGGAAGGACAAAGCAGTGTGCACGTGTGTGTGTGGATGCATGTTGGGATTAGGAAACAGAGGACTGGGCTCTGTTACAATTTTGCCTGAAATGGCTCCTGCCAGGTCCCACTTCCTCCCCTCCTCCCCTCCTCTGCTCCTCTATGCATGCTACTGAGAGACCTTCTGTTTATATGTACACACACACAGCCACCAGTGCGTGATGCACAGAGGCACCGAGCTGTCTCACACACTGTTGGGCGGCCAGTCTCTCTCTGCTTTCTTCATCTCACCTCCGGCGCCTCGGTTTGATTAACATGACAGCTAAATGGAGCTGAGAGCAGCGCATAAGACTGACCCGAACGAATCGCTCGCAGCCACATGTCTGGCGTGCTTGCGTGTGTGTGGCTCCACAGTGCAGCCGCTTTAGTAGCATATGCTCTGCAAAATTAATTCATGCTCCCAGGAAGATGGTAAATGTTTAACTTGATATTTCATGCTGCGCAGGGAATTTTCAATTTCTTTTTGCAGATCAATGCCGCTAAATTTTTGTTTCTGTGTCCTTCAATTTTTTCAGTTTAGGAACAGATGTAGAAACACCGGCATTACAGGAGTTTATTTGTCTTTTTCTGCTGTCTTCTTCTGCAGAGCTAGTAGCACACGCCTGCACAAAATGTAGGCCAGTCATATTTAATTCAAACTTCTCCACTTCCTTAAAGTAACAATCTTCTTTCCCCCACCCAACTTCTGTGGTTGATTTTTTTTTCCTGTGGACTTTTCCCTGCACCCCTCCCCTACCTCTGGACAGCCTGTGAAGTATTCTAAGGTACGGTACGCTCGACGTGCATGTTGTACAAGGATGCTCCAGCCTGTGTAATGTGCACTTGGATTGCGTTGTTTGCTTGAAATAAGTTGGAAGTTCTACCTGTGTTTCCTGTCAAGCAAGTTGACATTGTACACATTGCTCCTGAAATTTTTGTTATAAGTTCAGTGCAGTATGTTTAGATGCTATGAAATGAATGATAGTGGAGGCTATTATGTGTATTATGCCTGAGAAAAATGGACGTTTCCTGTGTGCTTGCTGCATTGCTGTCGATGGTTTGTTCAAGAAAAAAAATTAGGTGGCCTGGGTTTATGTGAAAATGTTAACTGCATTTTTTTTATTTGAGATTGTTCTGATCAAGTTATCTGAGAAGATCTACAGCTACTGGTGGACAATCACGTTAGCTGCAAAGAGCTCCGTCACTCAGGAAAAGATTTGACAGCTAAAATGTGAAACTGTATGATTTGCTTAGAATGATCGATTGTGCTCGCTGGCTTTTTCTGTTTGACTTTGGCTTGTCACTGTGACGCGTGATAATATCGATGCGGTTGTGTGTATGTGTGAGTGTATATATATGTATGTGTGTGCCCGCATGGTTTTAACTGTGCCCACCTACCTGCACCCCCCCTTAGTCCAACACCAGGCTAAAGCTGGTGCGGAGCCTGGCAGTGTGTGAAGAGTCCTTTCCTTGCGCTATTCCTGAGCCTTCTGCAGCACCTCAGGTAACAATCTCTGAATAACCAGAGTGTATTCACATTAGGAGTGTGCTGGGTTACCAGTTTTACTGTACACCATATTCTGACGGTAACAATTACTGGACGATTACTGTCAGTATCGGGACTATTGCTGTTTTTTGAGGGCACCATCAAAACGGCTCTCCTGTCTTTATTAGCAGCTATTAGTCTTTTTACCAG
Organism: Etheostoma perlongum; assembly: GCA_026937815.1. Lineage (NCBI taxonomy): Eukaryota > Metazoa > Chordata > Actinopteri > Perciformes > Percidae > Etheostoma > Etheostoma perlongum. The sequence goes on from CM049394.1 coordinate 11,776,400, forward strand.
CCAAACAGTCAGCGCTGGACCAACAGAACCAGGCTGCCTGCCTGCCTAGTTCTAGCTACTCCGGCCATGAATTGTTATGCTAACGTTAGCTTGTTAACCTAAGCCCAGCTAGTTCATGGCTGCCCAAGTCGTAATGTTCCATGAGAGAGATTATGCATTTTACAGTACGTGACAAACAAGGAAACTCATCTAACATTCTGCTTTTTTACTTCTAACACCCAGCAGGAAACAATTACAGTACTAACTTACAGTACTAACTTCTGGAAGAAATAAATACTATGCTTTGAACAATTCGTTGCATGTGATATGATTTTTCCACAAAAAAAATGCAAGTTTGAGATAATTTTACAAGATTTTAGGTAATAGTATTTCTGGAAAGCTTGTCGGTTATTGTGGTAATACAGTCCCTCATGACGGTCGTAGCATGAAAATGTGATGCCTGCACATCCCTAATTCACACGGACACTCTGTTCATATGGAGTAGAAGTCATCCCAGTCATCTCATCAAGCCCAATGTGACATAGGTGGTTGTCTGACACCTCGGCTCAGTTCGTTAAGCAACAAGCCCACACGCATAGCGCTGAAGTGCTGACCAGGGATCAGTTCTTCATTTCAGCTCATTACAATTGAGCGTCTAGACGTCTGATGCTTGATTAGCGGCCTTTCTCTGACAGCTATGATTAAATACCTGCCCGTGGCCGCTTGATGAAAACATCACATCATCAAAACCGAAAGTACAGAGCTCCAACAGCGGGCCGGCCATTTAGTTTGCTAAAGCAACTCTCCTTTTACTGCGTATCTCTGGGCAAAGCCCCCCCTCTGAACTCTGTCCATTACATGCCACTCTGCACCACTCCTGGCATGCTTTCACACACACACATATACTGTACGTACAGGTGCGTTTGTTCCAAGCGTTTCAGCCAGTCAGCACCGAGCTCCATAACCAGAGGGCGGTGTTATTCCCACAACAGTCTCGCATCGTCTGCACTCACACACCGGCCTGTATTACTGCCATCAATCATGTCGAGGAAATTACAATTTCCACACGTCAGCTACAGAGAGCTGTGGAGCGCTCTAATTGAATACTCTTGATATTTCCCCCCGCTACTGTTATTGGGCCCGGAGTCGAGACTCCTTCTGTGGCAAACTGACATAGAGGGGCGAGGTAAAGCAATAAAGAAAGAAAAGGAGAAAACGCATAAGTGGAGTAAACATTCAGCTGTAAGATCACTGACTCCCATTCAAGCTCTTGATTTATCAAATCTAAAAATGTATCATCGTTTAACACTTTGCGTTATTGTCTCCGATGTCGGATTGTATGCGTTAATAAAGAGCTGTATGGACGCTTTCTCTACATCCTGAAAAACTACATCTGTGCCCACATTGTAAGCCTAGGTGTTAATTCCAATCAATGGCCGATAGTCGAGAGCCTCTGAATACACTCTGCACTTTTTGTTTTAGACTGACAGCATGTTCTTTACAAATTCAGAGGACCGTCATTTTCACGCTGTTTTTCTTTATCTCGAGGTAAATGGATGTCAGGAAACAAATGAGGCGGTTTGCAACAGCTGCACATCAACCGGGCGGCTTCCATGTGATGCCGAGTGTGGCATTAAGTAGCAAACATCAGCGCTTCGTGCCAGAAAAAAATCCTTTTGCTTTGACAAAAAAAAAAACACACACACACACACATATGAACTCGCTGTCACTTACACAACACACAGTCCTAGACTTATTTTTCCCAGTCTTGCTTAGGCAATTAGTCAGTCGCGTTTCTCATTAGCATATTACATTTTCACATATATTCAGAGCGTCTTGAAATAAAGGAGAACGTAGCTTCTCATTATCTTGCTTCGCAGCTGTTACAGATATCCAACTTGTGACCTTTTTTGGTTATGAGCTGGTCTCCCACCACTAGGACACCCCTTTGTTCACTCCTTCATTCATTCATCTCTCTCTCTCTCTCTCTCTCTCTCTCTCTCTCTCACTCTCACTCACTCACTCAATCACACACACACACACACACACACACACACACACACTCTCTGATGTTAGCTTCCCAGAGTTGTTTAATCCATTTACCGTGCACTGGCAAGCCTTCTCCTCTTTTCAGCTTTCCTTTCAGCCTTTTGTAGAATTGCCTGGTGTGTGTGTGTGGCACAGCATGGCTGGGGTAAATCAAGGCCATTTTTAATAGATCTCGCAAAACATCCACATCTTCCATTCAGACTGCGGCACAGTTGATTTTTAAGAATTTTACAGTTGGAGGGGGATTACAGCTAACTCCTCATGATGTTGAATTTTAAGGAATAAAATGTGCTGTGTTGTTTAATTCTGGGCTCAAATTCATGTTTTATTCAGGTGGTTTAATAAAAACAAGCTAATCCGACAGATTAATTGCCATTGTGATTTGGAATTCATGGACACGGGTGCATTATTACCAGCAAGGAAGCAGGTTTAGATGATATATCAGGAGAGTTTAAGTGTCTCGCAGTGCCCTCTCTTGCCCACCCTATTCTCTAATTAACCTAGAACCTCAGGCAAGATCATGGAGAAGGAAACGCCTCATATTTAATGCCGCCTCTCTAAGTGAAAGTCTCATGTCTGTTCTTTAATCAGAGGTCACATTTGGTATTTTAAGATTAAGCCACGATACAATATTATTGTGATTTTAAACATATTGCAATATTCTGCGATATTTTTGCAATTTATAACCTTTTTCAACTTCTGGTTTTCCCCCAATTTCAAATGACGTCCCCAAAAGGAAACTTAGTCAACATCTGTTTCATCTAAAAATATACATTTCTCTGTTTGACAAACTGACCAACACATTGGTCATTATAAAAGAGAGATATTATGCTGTATTGAATTTTTTTTTTTTTTTTTTTTTCCTCTCCTCTCTCTCACCCCAACATTTAATAGGACATCAGCAAGATCTGTTTCACACACATACTGTGCCTCAACCAGTTTTTCAGTCTGTGTTTTCTTTCCTCCCTGAACAGGATGGATTCCTTCTCCAGCCCTTTGAAAAGGAAGATCGAGCCCCACCGGACCAGGCTGAGAAAGAGGACTGCTGCGATAAGGTGGACAAACCTGAGAAAACGCCAAGAAAAATGCTGTCGAGAGGTAAGAAAAGCAATTAAACTCATAGTGAAGTGCTTGTTTCAGAAGGTCTTTATAGATTTTTATTTTTTTTTTGGTTTGGAATTTTTGGGTTAAAATATCTCCACCCTCTCTTCTGAATTCATACACATTTTAACTTATTTTTGTCCTGGGTTAGATTTTCTGACGAGACTTGCCATCTCAGTCACAGGAGCTGAAATCTTTCCATTAACACCACGGCTTTCTTAAAATCATAAACACCTGGGGCCTCATTTATAAACATTGCCTACTTCCAAAAATGAGGTTGAAAGATGCATGTGCTTTTCCCATCCCCAAAAATTGAATTTTTATGATTTTATTTAGAAACCTGGCAGGAGGATAGGTGCACATCTTGAAAAATGAACTTCACTATAGATTATTTATATGTCTATAATATTTTAGCTGTGTGTCACTGGCAAAACTGAAGGCAACATGTTGAAATGAAGCCAAATGCTTAAATGATATTTATCACACAATCCATGTCACTCAGCCAAATTACAGCCTTCTAATAATTCTATCTTCTATCATGTCACGAGCCAATCCTAAACATTTTTTTCCCCGGCACAGTGCCCTCCAGTTTGTCCAAAAGCACTTCTCCGTTTTAAATGATATCTCATTATGGGCCGATAATTGGCGTGATTCAGTTAATTGCGACGAGCTCAAGGTGTTAAGCAATTATATGGATTCCCACAGGCGTATAAAGGTGTCTGCTTCCCTCTGTGGAGAAAACGCCACTGATGAGGCAGCCTCCAATTATAGAAACCTGACACCCACCAAGAGGAACGAGCTCCGTGTCCCCTGACTCCCACTGATGGCTCCCATCCTTTGTTGGTGCACAGAAACAAGCTGTTTTTGGTGTCAACTTTGTTATCCGACCACTTTTTTATTTCTTAAATTGTTAAAGGGCTCTCTGCTGCTCATACAAGCTGCCAGATTGAAAAAAAAAAAATAACACCGATCACCAATGGTCACACCATTAACAACCACCAAACCGCTTGTACCTAGCACTGTCACCCTCAGTTAAATTTCTTCTTTTCCATGAGCAGTCTGACTTTTCCTTTTTCTTTTTTTCTTCCTAAATTGAGCTGAATGACAAGTTTATTAATTAGCATATCAATTATCAAAATGTGCGTTTCATTAACTGTTCATCAATAATTTAGGGAGGTAACGGGGTGGAACATTTCTAGTTTCTTATTATTTATATGAATAAAATTATGTTCAGAAAATGACATGCATGTAATCTTGGGGATTGGTTTATATATCAGGACATATTCGAGAAATTGTGCGCAGGCAACATTAAGGGTTGAGTCTCCATTTTCAAAATGAGACGTGTGATGCACTGCCTTCATTTCAAAGGGAAGCTCATTGGTCATTGAAACAACATGCGTGTCTCTCTTGGTTAGATTCCAGCCAAGACTACACCGATTCAACTGGCATCGATCTCCATGAGTTCCTGGTCAACACGTTGAAGGGCAACCCCAGGTACGCTCGGCATACACACTGCTGCGGTCAAACACCACCCTAGAGGCCTGGTCACCCCATGTCAATGGAATCGCTTCGATTAGTGGATTCAATCGCACATAAGAAATGGCTTAACCTTAACATTAGAATAACTCTTTTTATACTTTTTTTCTTGTCCTCACACGTCAGTTTATCTATTTCTGTGATACCTTCAAACCACTCCTTATTTGTAAGATCCTTCTAATAGATGGACACATTCCGATCTATTCTCAGCTATGGGGTTGGGTTACCTCAAACTAAGCCTTCTGTGGAGGATCCTTAGAATAGATGTAATACAGTTGAAAACCTCCATGCTTACATATTCCACCTTTTTCGGCTTCCGGGATAGGTAATAGAGTAGCTAGTTCCCTGCTGGCTAGCCTGTTAGCAGTTAGCTTGCTTGCTTACTACAGTATTCACCAAGTAACCCTATGTCACCACGCCTTTTTAATCAAATATTTTGCATCTTACTGTGCTACTTTCTGGTATGACCAGGCCTTTAGAGATCATGTTGTTACGATTTTCTTATGATAAAGCATACTAATTTATGAATCCAGTTTTGCATTCAGAATGTCTCAAAAAAACATTTTTAATACATGTCATTTATTTAGGGATCGAATCATGCTACTGAAGTTGGAACAGGACATCTTGGACTTCATCAGCAATAATGAGTAAGACATATTGTTTACTATTTAGGTTTCAACCAGACTGAATTACTGAACCCATTTGCAGTAGCAAACTTTTCCTTCAAGTTCAAATATTCTTCCAAAGTGCTCTATAGAATACGAGCGCAGAAGGCTCTTTCAGATTGGCTGTGCTTGATTTTTACACAATTAAGACAAAGCGCTGTTTGTCATTTCAGCTGATTCATTTGTTGACTCATCTGTACAGCATAGCCCTGTTTGGATGTATCAGATTCATTTTTAAAACTGAGTCTGTGATCTGGCTTTTGGCTCTGCTCATCAAATTCTCCATTTAGTGTCTTTGGAAGCAAGGGTGGAATGTACCTAATTACATTTACTCAAGTACTGTACTTTGAGGTACTTGTACTTTACTTGAGTCTTTTCTTTTAATGCCACAACTTCTACTCTGCTTCTTTTCAGAGAGAAATATTGTACTTTTTATTCCCCTACATTCATCTGACGGCTTTACTTAATAGTTACTTTACAAATAAGTAATTCATAAAATACAGTGTTTTATTATACTTTACTACCCAACATTATATAGACCTGTAAGTCCAGCGGAAATAGACGATTAAACACTTAAGGTGATTGACGGAACAGTTTGGATTGTTTCCAGTTTCTAAAATGTGAGGATTTTTCTGCATTTTAATACTTTAAGTAAATGTTCCTGATGATACTTACATACTTTTACTTAAGTAATATTTTCAATGCAGGACTTTGACTTGTAACAGGGTATTTTTTACTGTGTGGGATTAGTACCTTTTACTTAAAAGGATCTGAACACTGCTTCCACCACTGTTTGGAAGTATGAAATGTTAAGTTTAGATCAGCATTACAAATTTAGTCATGTTGGTCTCAAATTACAGAGGGCTTTAAGTACTCGTCCAGTTAACTCCGATGTGCTTTGAAACATTTCTTAAAACAAACCCATGAGCAGATGTATCCTTACAAGGTAAAGCAAAAATGGACGTCTACCAGATAAAAGAGGAGAGCTTTACTTGCTTAACTCCTCATTTCAGACTGGGATTGCAACTGATGTTTTTTTCTCTGAGCAATTTATCTTAAACATTTCAACCATGTGTGTCCCTCCTAGAAGCCAAAAGGAGAAAGTTCCCACCCATGACGTCCTACCACAGGATGCTGCTACATCGGGTGGCAGCCTACTTTGGCATGGATCACAATGTGGACCCCAGTGGAAAGTCCGTGGTGATTAACAAAACCACCAACACTAGAATGTGAGCCCCTCTTTGGTCTTTTGGTGTTCTTCTTCCAAGTTTACTGAGCGTATTAGAGTAAAATCAGTATATGAATTCTATTATAAATCTAATATCTATTATTATCAGACCTCTTATTATACTACACTAGTTAATTGGTGGTGAACTTTTAGCTGTTGCAATCTGTCAACTGATGCGTTCCTTTCCTTCCCTGCTTGTTGATTAACATATGTTACTGTCAGCATCTGCCTGAAATTAAGCTTGCACTAAAACTCTTGTGAAATCCCCCACCGACAGACCCGATCAGAAATTCTCAGAGCACATCAAGGATGACAGGGCGGACGATTTTCAGAAACGCTACATTCTAAAACGAGACAACTCCAGCTTTGATCGTGAAGACAGCACGGTAGGTGTGTGTGTGTGTGTGTGTGTGTGTGCGTGCGTGCACGTGTGTGTGTGTGACACCAAGCTGTCACTTACATTTCTGACATGTTGGTAAGAGTGGTACAATCTGGCGTCCCTGACATAGCTGCTAAAGAAGCGTGTGTGTCTCTTTTTGTGTGTGTGTGTGGTGTGTCCTTGCCAGATTCGAATGCGTTTGAAAGCTGACAAGAGGAGCAAATCGATGGAGGAGAGGGAGGAGGAGTACCAGCGAGCCAGAGAAAGGATATTTGCACATGATGTGAGAGCTGTTTGTGTAGGCGGGATTGGGGGGGGGGGGGGGGGGGGCATGTTGCATCTTTGTGTCGTTTCTATTCATGTGCTAATTCAGAAGATTTTTTGCTACCAATTACCACTGCTGGATTTATGAATTTCTAGACTAGGGTCCCTCTGATGTGAAGCCAAATTTATAACAAGACCTGTAAACGGGTACACCGGGGTCCAAGCATCTGTTTTTTTATTTGTTGATAAATTGACCAATGCTGTAGTCATATTCATGAGGATTTTTAATGCACAGACCCATGCAGCGTGGCTTTCAGCAAATGCAAAGAGAAAAACATTCAGGAATACAATAAGAACAAACTGTCCTATGAATTCTCTGCACCACTGACATTGACCGTAGCTTTCATTTCCACCCACAGGGAGATCACTTCATACTAGATAGAAGGTAAGTCCTATTATGCCATTGATAACCACTGACTTTGCCTCACCTCTCATTGTGCAATGGGTTTGTTTCAAGAAGAGCTAACATGGATGATGAATTGTCAGTTAATTGGCCATAGTAGAACCAATAGATCATTTTAAAGTGTAACTAAAGCTCAACTTTAAATGATGTTCTATCACTTTTATAGCATTCCTGTCGGAGCAGCAATTAGAGTCAGCTCTGTCATGTTGTAAAATGGTGGATATCTCATTTTGTCAGCGCCTGTCCTCTCTTCTCCCTTCAGTGCTCAGGATGAAGGCGCATGCATGAGCACCCAACAGAGGCGGCAAATGTTCAGGTAGGTCCACCCCCGCCACACATCATTCAGCTCTTTTAAAGGCTGAACCGCAGGCAGAAAAACCCTTTGAATCGCCCGTCTGCCTTAATCGGCTTGCTCAGGAGCAGGAGTGCTGATCTGAGGATATGTTTTTGCTGCTCAGGAAAGCTTCTGTTAAATAGGATTTGCAGCCCATGTGGGACGGCCTGTTTCAACCAAAGCTTGGCAATTACACCATGTGTGTTGGGAGAAGATGCGTTCTTGTTATAGCTAAATCTACATTGCTGAATATGGTCCAACAGGAAGACCACAGGCCATGTTTCAGATGTCTCTTTGATTCAGATTCTTTGAACACTGCATGTGTCTGGTTTTGTTTTGTTTCCCCCCAAACACTTTTTCATGTGTAATTTTATGGAAAAGGGTTAACTTGTTAGTTACTTACACATTTTAAGATTAGAGCTGAGCAATTAGACAATATATAAGCAACTGTTTTGATAATTGATTCATTTTTTAAGTCATATTTAAAACCAATAATGCCAAAAGAAGTTTGTGATTCCAGCGTCTGAAATGCAAATGCTGTTAAATGTTTTATTGCCTAAAGCTAAATGTCTTCGGCCACAAAACAAGCAATTTAAACATGTCAACTTAGTGAATTTGTGATGGACATTCTTTTTTTTTTTTTTGACATTTTATAGAGGAAATGATTCATCAAGATGTGTGTGTGTGCGGCTACTGTGATATGATCAGTGATGCAGCTCTTTCTGATTTAGGACAGGTTGTTGCAGAAGTTGGGTCTACACTATTTTTTATTTTTAGCATGTTACACTATAGATACAAACAGAATCATAAAGTAAGATTAAAATTAGCATAAAATTTTTTCAAATCAAGTGCTCTGTGTTCCCCAGGCTACGGGCCGGCCGGTCAGGCGCCAGCCGGCAGAGCAGCTCCGAGACAGAAACGCTGCCGCGGCACGCCGAGCCTCGGCCATGGAGCAGCACCGACAGCTCGGACAGCTCCAACCGGCTCGCCCCGCGCCCCCCCATCACAAAGGCCAGCAGCTTCAGCGGCATTTCCCCCGGCCTGGTCCGAGGGGACAGCACAGCCAGCAGCAAGAGCACGGGGGAGGCTCTCCAAAACAGGCAAGAGGGATGGAGGGCCATGGAGTAGAGCTGTACTACGTTTAGAGACTCATTTACCTCACAATGTCCTCACTTTGTTTTAAATGAAATAACTTGGTGAGGCTGCCAGAAATACCAAAAAACTGCATCTACTTGCACTTGCAAAGTGTAGCAATTCGTGTAGTCAATATTTGCCATATATAGTTTTTTATTGAATTTGTTTTCCGAGGAGAAGCCACCTCCATGTTTTTTTTCTCTTCAGATTCAGCTGTTTTTGTGATTGGTGGCTCTTGTTTTAAAACGAGGCTGATTACGTTGTACAGATATGTTCTGAATGTACTGTAGATGAAAGGATTTCTCTCACTTGCATGTAATTCATTCATTCATTCATTCACTCTCTCAGAGAAGGGAGAGGGAACTCTGTGTCCTAATTGGTTAAATGATGAGCAAAAACAGGTGTTTTGCATATTGAGCTCCAAGCAAACTCCTCTGGCATTCAGGGCTTCTGAGTTGTCTTAAGAGCAAATGTTTGTTGTCCTGCTGCGGTCCATAAAGTCTGTGGGCCGCCCCGTAGCCGGACAGCTGTCAAAACTAATGACCGTACAGCAACATGGTGATAGAAGAGGCCCTTAAAAAGTGTTGTAGCAGCAAAAGTGTAAAACCTAGTGGTGAGGAGTTACTGCAGAATGTATAAAATGTCACTGAGATGCAGTTAGGGCTGCAAGTACTTACTCCACAATATGATACATTTGTAACTAGATTGGCTGAGAGGAAAGTGTTCTTTACTGTGGATTTGTCTTCTTTATCTCAGTGATTGTAGGGTAGAAGTCCTTGGTTGTCCTCTGCTCTCCATTTTGTTTCCTGCCACCGTTTCTATTTGCCGTTTTTCCTCTTCTTGCCATTCTCCTACAAAGATTTCTTTACACAGGAGGTGTAACGGCAACAGCAGGCTTCTTGCCTGAGCAGTTTTTTAAGTTGTTTACGAGGAGGCTGGCTGCCCTCACTTTGTGTTTTGGGAGTATAAGTCGAGGAGACATTTTTCCTGTGCTGCCATGTTCGGCTGCATTTGCCCTTCGCCTAAGCCCTTAAATAACCTCTCTGCATGCCATCTCTCCCTGAAAATAGGAGCTTATATATGATGAAAGTAACATTGCTCTCAATCAACTGGAATTAAATGTTTATTGTTTCTGCCTTTATGATTTAATTTGGACATAATCCTTCAGGTGTTTGGTCAAAGTCATGACATTTGTCATTATTTACTCAAATACTTAGGTAAAGTTTTAAGGCACTTGATCATTTCCATTTCCTGCAATTGCAAACTTGTAAACACTAGGTTGCGATGCCAATCCCTCTCCCAAAAAACGTCTTTTATACAATCACCATTTTGCACGCCATTCGGTAATTATACAGGGAGAAATCCATAATAAACGGTGCACAGATACCAATTTCTCCATCAACGGTTGCTTGTGCAGTCACCAGACAGGTTGCATTATTAGCAAGACTGCTTCATTATCACCATCAATTCTATTCACTCACTTGAATAACTAGCAAGCTGAAAGCAACGCATTAATGCTCCTCTTCTCAAATCTTGAAGTTGAAGTCCTTCTGGTAGACGTAGGAAGTATATTATAATCTCACTGTTCTGCTTTCCTCAGGTTCAGAATCGTGCAGCAGTGTCGGCTCCTCGTCCAGCTCTCTATCCCGTCCCCAGCTGCCTCTTCCAGTTTCAGCCCCTCCTGGTCTAACATCCCCGGGGCGCCCTTAATCCACATAGCCGCTGACACTAGAGGCTCTGGGCACCCTGAGATGATCAAGAGCATCCCGTCACAGCCACCATCAGCTACAGACGCAACAAACTTTTATGTGTTGCCACTGGAAGCCTCAGGGATACCACCCGGCAGCGTTCTGGTCAACCCACACACAGGTGGGTGATGGGATACCTCCATGTGAAGACGGAAAAGTTATAAGTCCATCTCACTAAATTTAAAATCAACCGAAGGCACAGGATTTTGATCTTGAGGGCTGTGACCCGATCTCAGCCGGCTGCATTAAATCAAAGCAAAGAAAATACATTTTCATGTCTTGTAATTTTGGTTTACTAATGAATTATCCATGACTTGGGGACAGAATTACAGGTTGGCATGGGGATGCACTCGGTTTGTCCGTCAAATTAGTAGTCAGACCACAGCACGCTAATCAAAATGCACTGAACAGATGGGAGAAACGTGTAAATATTCATCATCGGCCTGTTGCTGCAAACCAAACTTCAAATGCTGCCAAGGTTGTTAATTCCTGTTGCCTCTCCTCTCATGGACCATGTTTGGGTGTGTCCCTCCCTGTCACCAGCATCATAATTCAAGTGTTTCCTTTTTTGTTTGATGATGATGAATTATTAGTGTCTGTTTGTGTGTGTGTGTGCAGTTCACATCACTGTGGTTTTTGGTCTCTTATGAATTAAATTTGACAGGCAAGCCTTTCATCCACCCCGATGGCAGCGCCGTCGTTTATAACCCGGCCTCTGTCGCCCCCGCTGCTGGTAGGAACCCACAGCAGGTGAAAACCCCACAGCAGCCAATCCCTGTCCCGACACAGCAGCAGCCAACCAATCACCTCCACTCTCAGGTCAGTGGGGGCGGGGCTACATTTTTCAGCAGGACTCATTCAAATCAAATCCTGTAAAGACTCCAGTGTTGTTGTTTTTTCTAACTCTTTCTAACCTCACTAACTTATTGTGTTGAAATGGGAGCTGATGGTAGGAGCTTCAATAAGCTATTTAATTGACCCATCGACAACATGTCCAGCAGCACCAGCCAATGTTTCCTGAGATAGTGTTATTTGCTGCCAAAGCTATCAGTCAATCCTCATCCTAAAGGCCTTTTTTCTTGTTAATTTAAAAGTGAAAACAAACAGGCTTTTGTAAAATGATCAATTGAAGCTCCCACCATTTTACTAGCATCCTTCCTTCAGTCTCATCTCCTGTCCCTCTGTCCATTTCTTCTTCCCTTACCTCCTCAGCCGATCTGTCCTCCTCTCCAGCTGTCCTCTGAGCCTGTTCACAACCCAACGGTCTCGTATCCTCTTCCTCCTTCTCAGTTCCTGCCCGTCTGTCATAACCAACAGTACACTGTGGTACAGAACTCCTTTTCTTCCATTTTATTATTCCTCCCCTCCCCCTTGCTCTTCTTCTCCTGTCAGACCTGGCTCATTAAGAGTTTATTTCTAGACTGTTCTCTGAGCAGTTAAATTAATATATGAAACTCTGACACAGATGTCCAGGAAGCTTGTGTCAAGCTAAAGAAATACTCTGTGCTCTATTTTGACTCAGCTCTTCATACTGTATCAATTTGCCTTTTTTAATGAGCTCCATAAATCATTATCTTCTGTGATATATTTAAAATGTAGAAAGAAGAAAAGTTATCTTTACTTAGCAAGCAGACATTGGTATCCACATTCAGTGTTTTTAACAGATTTGACTCAAGATTATTATCAATGGTATCTAAAAGCAAGCATTATTCACCTTTTCAAACTTCAAAACCCCTTAGTATTCCCCCACTTAACTATTCAGTTTGTTTTATTGGGTGGATAGGTGGATTTAAATCCAGCAGGAGCCAGTACCCACATATATAGATCATGCATTCACTTAACCTCATTTTTGACCTGGTTTTAGTGAAAGACATGCATCTGTGACTAATTATGCCTGTGGAGAGTCCCATGAATATTTAATTCATCACCAGATGTTAGCACTGAATAATCCATGACCAAAAACACTACTTTTCCAACGTGTCAGAAATGACCTGAACTGGCATGCGGTGGTGATGCAGATAAATGCTTCACTTTAGACTGCAGACATGGGTCCGATTTTAGACTCTCTGCATTTCTTTGAACCTTCAAGTCAAAGTCAATTGAGCAAGTGGCTTTGATTCAGCGCTTAGCTTAGGAATCATCTGACTCTCCCTGGCGCTCAAACGGTTTTGATCCAAATTCTGAGCACATTGAATGAGTAAAATGTGTTTTTTTTAACACTAAATTCTCTCTCTAGCCTGATGCCCTCAACACCCAGTTCAGTCACATGACTTTGGCGCAGCAGCCGCCCAGCAACAGTGGGGCTTCATCCTCGGACGCCCGCCACTATCCGACTGTATACCACCACCACCCCTCCCAGATGGTACTGCAGGGAGCGCCGCAGCAGCAGCAACAGGTTGCTAGCTACATGGTGGCAGGGCCATCAGGAGGACCCCCAGGGGTGCTGCAGGGTCAGCCTGTCCCGACCCCGGGCCCCAACCACACCTATCCCAGCTCCACCCCGGGCCCTGCTGCTTTTTCTGGATCCGCGCTGAACCAGCAGCTGCTCCAGCAACACACCTACATCCATCAGCCCGTCCAGCAGGTAGGGACGTCTAAAATCATGCCCAGGTGTGGTAATTTGTTGACCGCGGATCACTCCCACAGTGGAAACCCAGCTTTATGACTAATCCTTCATTTCTCCTCTTGCTGGGAAGGGGATTCAAACGGGAGTGCCGATGTGTCATACAGTCCTTGAACTCGTGTTGTGTCTCTTCCAGATGTCCGCGTGTTACTGCTCTTCAGCCCACCACCCCCACTGCTCCAGCCAGCAGCAGAACTACCGGCCCCCTGTCAACCTGCTGTCCTATAACTGCCCCCAGAGCCAAAACCTGCCCCAGCAACAAGGTATGCACACGGTCGTTTTAAAGAAGATCCATGTTTTTGTCTTTATAAAACAAAATATTTTCTTTCCTTTTGATTCATGAAATTGTCAATATAAACTGGTAAAAGTTGTTTTATAACGAACACACCTGGATGCCAAAAAAATAGCAGGTTACCCATTTTTTTTCTCCAGTTTTCTGTGATAGACCAAAGCTTATTCAACTTCTTCAAACATGGCTTTGAAATAGTTACATGGTGGATCTAAAAGCAAATCAAAGGATGTTTTAATGAACGAGGTCTGCAGTCTCTGGTGTAAAGCAACAGATTTTTCCTTGATTTTTCAGACTTCATGTTGCCAAGAGCCTTGCTGCTAAATAGATAGTTTGACTTCTCACTTTCAGCTTTTAGATAGTATTTATGTGTTGTTGTATGTTTCTTCACAAGGGAGCTATGCCAGCCGCAGTCCGACTGCTCTACAAAAGGACAAGTATTTCTCCCTTTCTTTCCTCGTGTCTCCCTGGGAGTCATCCACTTGATTATTCTGGTGATTTCCCCCCCCCTCTTCACCACAGGAGTTGAGATTGTTAGCTCCTGCTTAGTCTTTCTCACACTCTCTCTCACACACACACGCTGGTGCACACACACGTCTCTGTAAGCGGCTGCGGCACTATTCTGTCATCTGTAGGCTGCAAGAGCGGCTTCCCTGCTGGGGACCCGGGGAACAGACAGCGGACAAATGAAGCTGACCTACAAAAGCAAAGGACAGCAATTATTTCTCAGGAAAACAGAAAAAATGACTTCAGCACTTGTTTCCCTTCTGTTTTTGAATTAATTAAAAACAAAAGATATATATATATATATACACACATACACACACAACCAACTAAAGGTAAAGATAGTGTAGCAATGGATTCACATCTAATAAACAAGAACTCATTGGGAATTCTCTGATGGCGCAGTCAGGGTCCTCAGAGAGACTTATGTATTGTGTACTTGTGTTTACATTTGTCGCTGCGGCTACAGTCATGGTCATTCTGAGACGGCAGCTTGTATTATATGTGAAGGGACTGAAGGATTTGTCTTCCTTTCTCTTTACCGTTTGTTGATGCCAGAGTTCATTTGTCACCGCCGGGAAGAAAACCCTACACAAACCCTACTTTCAATGGACGTTACATAAAAGAAAGGACCACTTGTTTTCAAGGGATGATGGGAACAATCTGAGATACCTCACACTTTGAATCATACTTGCAAACGGTTTAAACTCTACATAAAATATGTGCATGCAGCCAGGTTAAAACATTGGCACACGGGATATAAAGCCGGCAGTATCTATTATGGGTCAAATGAGTAAGACTGGGTACTGAATTCAATACTTTTTAGGCACAGACCGAATTGCCTCTAAAATATTGAGTATAGAAAAATGCTTTTTCATTCAAGTTTCAATACCTAAAAAATAAATCTCATCTGTGTCAGTGAGCCAATAACCATGCAGCATGCTTCTACCAAGATCTAAATGTTTGTGATTGGTTGTCTAACTTTGCAGACAGGAGAAACTCTACATTACGCACAGCGACCTGGCTCACGTAGTAGGAGCTGAAAAATAAAGATAAATAAAGATTTGCGCCGTAACGTGTAATGTTCTTTTTGTTTTATTAAATTGGTATCCTAAAAAGTATTGTTTAGGAACCGGTATTAAAGTCAAGGTATTGGTATAAAGTATGGGTAGAAATATTTTTGAATGGTACCCAGCCCTACAAATGAGGCAGGTAGATGGTCAGCTCCCTGGGCCTTTCAAGACAGGATTCCTTCTCATCTTAATGGTTTTCAGGCTTTGAAGTATGATTTAATACCAAAGAGGAAGCACATTGAGTCTGAGAGGCGGGATGCGGGGCCGGGACGCTGTCTGAGAGGCCTTTATGAATCTCACAGTGAACCGGTCTCTTTTTCAGCCCCTCGCTCCTCACATGCAGGACATGCAGTAATCTGGCCAGGGCTAGACGGTCGGCACAAGGTGTGGAGGATGGAGCATGTGCATGCAAAGCAACAACTTCCTCATAATTAGTCTCAGCCTGTGCTCACTGGATGGCTCAAATCCCTAAGATGCACAAACAGGCATTGGAAGGAAGTAAAGAAGTCACAATCATCCATCTGCTGGAATGGAATAAAATGGGGTGCGTTTGCTATTACTGTCATTTCATGCTTGGTTTGTGAGTGAAGGTGGGAGACGAGGCTGGATAAAAATAGTCCTCCCCCTCCTTGTTCCTCGCGGAGCACTCTCATTGTCTCGTTATACTTTTCTCCCAGGGCGGCAGACTGTAGAGACACCTTCACAAAAGGACGTCCTCTCCTTTGTCCATTGGAATACCGCGTGTGTGTGTCACGAGGGACCGTATTTTCAAATGTCTTTTTTTTTTTTTTTTTGGTCACCTTGACATTTAAGTGTCTGAATCTCCCCTTCCCCTCCGGCGAGGAATAAGCGCCGCCATTTTAGGCCTTTTGGAATCTGGACAGAGCCGTGTGTGTCATTTTCTCCCAGTGCTCTAAATGGGTTTTTAAGTAGTACTGGAGAAATGTGTTCCCATTCTCCATTTATCCCCGGAACCTAATCACTCGTTGAAGTGGAAGTTGTTTTTTGTTGAAGGAGCGGTTGGGCCACTCAGGTTCAGGCTACCACAGGCTAAATCAAATATATTGACTTTCTCATTTATTCCGAGTGCCTCAAACCTGCTTAGCTGTAACAGCTCTACTCCCCGAGCCAAGCTCAGACATCCACAATCTTTGAATCTCCTTCTTTTGTTCTGCTACTGATGACAAGCAAATTTCCCTATAAAAAAAATCAATAAAATCTTGATAAGCAAGCTTTTATCAATGCGGTCTCTGGCTGTGTTTCATAGGAGTCGTGAATATTAATTGCAGCGTTGTGTTATCACCACTGTGTTACTAGGAGTCTCTTTTCATTCGGTCACAGCGTTGTGCCTTTTCTCATTTTGCCTCAGTGCACCAAGCCATGATGCCAAACCCAGCATCCAGCTACCAGACCATAGTGGGCATGCCGCCAACATCTACCGTCGTCGCTCTCACTGGCAACCAGCAAAGCAATATGGGCAACCCGATGCAAGGCATGATGGTCCAGTACCCTCCAATGCAGTCTTATCAGGTATTTTGAGACGCCTGCAAGCTTTCCCATTGAGTGTCAGATTAATATTAACAGTGTAAAGATGAAAAAGAGCATGCAGTTGTTCTCAAGACCATTGTTCTAAAAAGGAAGTTGCTGGTAGGTCTTTATTCTAGTCAAGACACAGGAAGAGAAGAGAGCTTCCAAAATAAAAGCGTGTGCCTGAGATTAATGAAGAAAACAAACTTATGAGTTCAACTTTTTCCTGTGATGTGTACCTTTTTTCCTGCAGCAGGTATCTGTGCCACAGCAGACGTACCAGCAGCCAGTGTTTGTGTCCTGTCAGCCAGGACAGGGGTCGGTGGCTGTTGCTGGCATGCAGCCCTGCTACAGCCTGCTCCCCCCTAACCAGCACACCACCATGAGGTACCATCTCAGGTTAAACAACACAGACACTCTGCAAATGTTCCAAAAGTATTGAAAAAGCATAATTATGTGATATAACAAGTTATTGTTCTTAAATGTGAATGGAAATGAATATACTGTACCAGCATCAAATGCAACAGAAAAGAGCCGATGACTCACCAAAGATAAAAGATGATTTGTTTTTATTTATTCTTTTATTGAAACAGGAAGTGTCATTGAGATCAATATCTCTTTTCAAGAGACACAAGACTGAACATATACAGTATAAGCATGCACAATGTACAATGGTTACACATTATTTGAACATCCATCCATGTCAACTCTTTAAAAATAAAAATAAAAAAATAAACTTTTTATTTTTAAGTGTATTTGTAACTCAATCTATTTTAATGATGTAGTGTTCTAGATAAAAAAAAATACCACATAACTGTATGTTTAAGTTCTTTTATTGCATAAAGATATTGTTCAAATGTAGCCGTGTACACGCACATCAATACTTTGATATATGGGAGCCATTAGTTTATTAACATTTTATGTTTAAGATTTCTTTCATAAGCCAGTTGCAATGATCAATTTAATAATCATTCTTTAAAAAAAAAAAAGAGTTAATGTTTTCTAATTTGGCTTTTTTCTCCAGAATAAACTTAAGTTACGTTTACACTAAAGTTACTTTGACTTATGTTCATCTTTTTATAATGCCAGTTTCTATTAGCTGAAGCTGCTTTCAGCAGGTTTAGGTGAAATGATTCACTCGCCTGTGGATGTACTTCATCCCAGAAACCGATTTGCAGGTTTCGCACTCCTAAAGGTGCCTCTTGTTTATAGACTTAACAAGCATAATGAGTGCTTCCCCAAAGTACCACCGAGCCAAGGTCGTCTTTGTTCACTGTCGGGGGGTTGGAGTTATTAGCACCGTGCTTTGGGTGATGCTTTTCGGGTCTGCGTATAGTTGATGAATGTCGACTCTTCAAGAGCTGGAGTCGTTTTCCTCCATTACTGCTGGTGGTGAGCGCGGTGCTCTCTCTCATTATAAGCTGATTGATAGAACTAGTTCACAGAAAGCAAAACATGTAATTAGTTTCTACCTCCATGGACCCAATCAATCTGGATACTGGTGAGGGGGAGCACTACTGGGACCATTGTGCACGCTCATATACATGAACACCAGACATGAAGCAGACATGTACTGTAGTCATCACCTGCAGAAGAACAATGTGTATGCACACACATACACACACACACACTAGAGGAGAGGTCACTCACTCTCATTTTCCCAGCTGTAAAATGAGGCTGCTTTAGTAGGGCAGTCAGTGTGGAAATGATTTATACGTCAGTATTCGAACGGCTCAGTGTTCTCCCGCGTGGCCGACTGTCCACCTGCAGCCAGCTTTTTCACCAGCTGTACGCGAGTCCCTGCAGGCGTGTTGCTTACTGAGCAGAGCGTCTGCTTTGCAGATGGACTTAAAGTTAAATTTGAAATGTAATACCCCCAGCTGAAGCGTTAAGATCGCCGAGCTTCTGGAGATTTACATCTGTGCAGGTTTAGAAGTGATTCTCCGATCACTCCTGAGGTGTAAGCATAGTAAAGGACTTCTCTTTCTTGAGTTGCTTGGGCTTTGGGAGCGCCAGAAGCACTTCTGCTGACTAATTTGGCAACATTAAAACCTTATACACAGAGTATTATCTACCCATTCATTTTCTGCTGCTTATCCAGTTCTAAGTGGTGTTTAATGATATTAGGAAGTATTGGTATCGGAACTACAACTATAACCACCTAAACATCATTTATATTGTTGATTATTTGCAGATTAGTTTTTTTTTATTTTTCAAACAAGACAATTTTCTAGAACACAAGTTAATGGCATCAAATTCTGTTTTCAAAGTAACAGTCCAAAATCACAATAGTTGCAGACAATTTATTTTTATCAATGGACTATTAGCTGTAGTTCTTATTGTTCTATACTGCTGAGAAATACGGACACAAATGGGACTGAAATGTCAGTAGATTAATGCAGATGGCTAACATTTCTAGGCCTTATCATCCTTACCCCTTTCACAGTTCAACAGTGAGTTTCCTGCCTGCCCAGATGATGGAGCAGCTCCAGTTTCCTCAGACCTCGTCCCCCTGCGTCTCCCAGCAGCACCCAGGCCAGCAGTATGCAGGTACGCTCCACTCCGGCAGCCGACTACAACCAAATCCGAGGTCCAGATTTAAACACATAGATGTGCAGCAGCATCACTTCTCAGTCTCTGACATTAGCCGCCCTGGAGATACCCCGCCGCTGCCAGCACTCCGACATCCTTTATATTCCCCCATCTCTCAATAAATGCAGAATGTATTCCTTCACAGCTACGACCCAGGCTTCATAATAAAATAATCTTCCCTGGGTTCACTTTGCAGTTGTATGTGCGTCGGAAGCATGATTAGATTTACAAATTTGATTTTCAAAATGAGAGAGTAAGGCGTGGTGATGACGGCTCCCTGGAGTGTGTATAAATGAAAGTGATTTGCACATCCATCCTCCTCTTCCTCCAAAGCTGCACGGAGATTAAACAGCCAGTAGGTCGACCGCTGCAAATGTTGTGTTGACAACAACTTCCATCCAAATGTTGTTTGGTACAGTTCAAAACTATTAAAGTGAGAAATCACTGATGTCGTTGTGACTCTTTGATGATGCTGGCAGCTCCAGTGTGAGTTATGCTCCAATGGTTGTATTTGGATATATTTTTACATGGTGGTTAATCTAATTGTCCCTACTGTCATACTCCTAAATAATGATTCTAAATGAACAACTGCTTGTTGTTCACTTCAAGACCATCATATGTAAACACATTCATGCTTTGATATCATTAATGCTGTACAGAAAATTTGAGGTGATGGCATTTCTTTAATTAGTTAATATCAGCAGATATATGGACCTTGTTGATGTTTGTGTGTGTGTGTGTGTGTATATATAGATATATATGCACACTCTCACCCACACACCTCACTCATGCCCATGACCACCTACACATATTACCCATGATATAAATAAATACTCTAAAAATATATAAATATAGGGAACAATGAACACAAAACGTATTGTGTCATTATTGCAGAGACCATTATTGCATTAAGCAGACGGTTCTATCTGCATAAGGGTTTCTGTGTGTAGTGGGGGACTGGGTGGGGGTGATGGGGGTTGATTTCTGCAGCCTCTTAAAAAAATAAAAATAAAAGGTCTCTGAGGAGACGGCTTGAGTGTATGTCGCATAGATATGGGAGGAATGAAATAATATAAAAATAAATTGAAAAAAAACGCCATAATAAGCCTTCTCCATCTTTTCATGTTTTGCCTATTTTGTGTTGGCCTTTGCGAGGGCTCACAGAATCTCTGTCCAGAGGCCCAGGTGGGGCAGTCTCCTCACTAATGACCTTTATTATTCATGCCTGATAATTATGGGAGAGCAATGGAGGGAGCCATCATCATCCAGCCTGTCAGTAATGAGGTCAGATGAAGGTCTCGCAACGTCCTCACCTATAGCGTCACCAGTAAACATTTTTAATTGGCTAGGCCGGGTCCAGAAATAATCTGCAGATTAAGTCCAAACGTCCATTGTCCTTGCTACTGTTGATGGGTAATAATTCATAAATCAACATTGGCGTCGGCTGTGCAAAGTATCCAATTTGATTTTCACCTAATGCAAGCTTTATGTAAACATAAAATTAATTAGATGGAATGTATATTTTTTGAAGTGATGGAGCAGAAAGTTGCTTCTCCACCTGATTGATTTGAGAAGGGGGGTGTTAAGTCACATTTGTGCGTTACAAACTAAAAGGATAATTGGATCTCCCGAATCATTGCAGAAGGTTTAGCAGCAAAATGGTATGGACGGTTATTGCCGCTACTGATGTGCCCTTAAAATCAAGGCCCTTAGAACCCAATTGCTCTGGGGCTAATGTGAGAGTGGTGTTTTCACTGACAAAAGTGCTGAAAGAGAGCTTTTGGGCAAAAACAATCCCAGATGTAATGAATGAAAATAAGTTATATAGAGTGTTTTACCATGTCTGCGTGACCTGATTTGCCTTTTGTCAACACTGTATTTCTATTCCAGCTTGTGTTATTTACTTATTTTGGTCTTTGTGCAGGGTTGTTACCCCCAGCCCACGGCAGCAGCATGGTGATGTTGCAAATGACGGCGCCATCCTGCCAGCAGCCCCGGGCCCCCTCCCCCTGCCAGCGGAAACAGCCCAGCCACAAACACTCGGGCCCCGAGCACCAGCGCAGCCGCAGGCCTGCTGAGCTCCCCCCACCTCCAGACAACACCCAGGTACAAACGCTGCCCATGTGCATCGATTAGGCAAATAAAAACATTAAAACAATACCACTTTTTAGAGTTTCAGAGTTAAAATGAAACTGCATTGTTGTAATGTCAAGTCAACCGATTGTATTTATAACCTTTTTAATAACCTTGTTGAGATTGTCTTAGGGCTTTGAGAAGATTTAATTAGCTCAGCCCAGAGGTTTTGACTTGACAACAATTTCCGAATAATGTACAATTAAATTATAAATCTGCTCAGGTAATGTTTGCCACATAGGACAATACAGTATGTGTCAGGAAGTTAAGACTGTCGCAAGAAAGCAATTTGAAAGTCAATTTAGTTTGGTCATCTGAGTCTGACAGTGACGCGAGAATTGTCAGACGCGGCCTCCGTGGCGCTCCAGGCAGGTTAAATGTCGTATTAAATATACTCTGCAAATGAAGTCAATGCTGGCGTAACTTGAATATCAGGAGAAAATAGTCCTTAGCATTACGGTGTAATGGTACATTAGGGGAACTAATGTGGATGAAATGGTACATTAAAGCAACAACTTGAACGACTTTGCAAATAAGAGAAATCAAGATTGTTGCTTTTTTTGAATGAAAGTGTTTGTGTTCTTCCCCGTTTTCTCTCGCCGCACTGCCGGTGTGTTGTGTGTAGAGCAGCCTGCCCTTGTCTCCGGCACTCACTCCCTTGCCAGGCCAGCCACCCAGCGTCAAGGGCCTCCCATCAGGCATCTCGTCCATCCCTGTCATGGCCCACCACCCGCACCACCACCCGCCGCTCCCTACAGCCTTCTGCCACAGTGGACAAGGTCAGAGACACATGGGCCGCCTGGGTGTTTACTCACTCACAGACTGGTATAGCAGGCTCATCGAAATGTATACAGTTGTATTTCTTAATCCTGAGCGTGCAAAGATTTTTTGCAAGCATGGTAATTTTATTTTGTAGAGAAGTTATCGCTCACAATTTTATTTCATTTGAGCAAACTAAAATGTTGTGCTTAGTAAATTATCCACATGAGCATACAATGATAACCTCTCTCACTTAGTTTTACTCACTCGCCCTTTCTCAACATCCCTGGTCTGTACACTTTCAGCTTAGCCTTGCCTCTCACTGAAGCTCACACAGCCTTGTACTGTGTCACAATTATAGCCATTTGGAAAATTGGTCATTTCTGATTGGCTGTTTTGTCTCCAGTTCCGATACTAGATTATCTAATCTATCTATCTGTTACTAAGGAGGTATGGAAGCAGTCGGAATATGGTAAGCAGGTACTCCATATACATAGGTAGTTTATACTGTATTGGTTACATACCACCTTTATTGCTTGATTTTAAACTGAAATTTAGCTCACTTTAGCCAACAAATGTCCTACCTTAGATTGAAATTGTTTAAATTTGGAGACACAGTCAAAGTTGATGTTTTTTAAGGAAACTAATGCCTTGGCTGTTTAGCTGGAATTATCAAACTAGCCAACTAGCTCAGATAGCGGCTGCTTATCTGGCTGAAGAAGGATAGCTACCTAAAAAGAGGGATAGGTTCCAAGCTAATACATATATATATACACACACACACAGAGACCCACATCTAACTCCATATAAACTCATTTTGTTGTTCACTGATCTGAAAAGACCCAGTTTGTGATAACTTTGTGTTTTGCCTGTACTGTCTAGGTGAAGCCCACTACTCTCTACTGGGCCAACCTCTGCAGTACAAACCCTCCATCGGACCTCCGCTGATCCACACTGCCCACATGGTGGCCAAACACCAGGTCAGACACACAATCACAGCGTATCGCTTGATTTGAATTGGGGGGTGGGGTTTCAGTGTCTTCTATCAGTAATCTAACAATTATTTTCTGAGCTTGCAGATGTATAATTCTTCCTCTTTATCAAAAAAAATTAATTTCAGGTCAGCTTATCCCTCCCCCTTCTCTCCACAGATAACCTAACTGTTGTCCTCTGTCTCCTCAGGGTCCACTGGGGGTTTGGCGTAGCGGTCATGGGAGGAAGGCCAGCAGAAAATCTCTGTCTTCAGATCTCAGTGTAGGTGAAGCAGGTAATAGGAAGTCCAGAGGGAGGCTTGAGTTTAGTGAACCTCGAGATAACAGCGGCCAATTTTTATTTATCAGAGCTTCTGACCAAAATTTGACCTTCCGTCTACTGTAAGATGCACCAAATATAAATTGGGTATATTGTAAAATGCTTTCTCTAAAGTAGTGTTGTAACACAGGCAAGCCGTTTCTCAAAACATGCAGTCCAATGTGAAACATCAGGTTTTAGATCAATCAGTCAATCAGGAAAGGAAATTCATCATCACGTGATCAACTCATTTGCTGTGTAGTCAGTTTAGCAGATTAACTGAAATAACAGCAGCTTTTTGTTGCGTCAAAATATGCTTACTGTGTTCCGCAGCTGTGGGGAAAAGTGTCTGTTTGTGAATGTAAGCAGAATAAATTACAAACGGGGCGGAATTCACACCTGGCAGTGGAACCTGCAGCCCCGGCGGTATTGTGCCTAGAGAAATGTGCTGATTATTTCAACTATGGCGTTGTATTTTTGCACTCGCCGAGGTATTTTTTTGCATTATTCAGGTGCTCTTGTCAACAATCCCACTAGCACAATCAATTGTGTATTAAGGCTCGGTGGAAGGTTCAACATTACAGTGCTGCCTCTAAAATGTCACACTTTCTGGAAATAAGAAACAACACCAAATTTTAGTAATATTTGTGTATATATGTGGTTTGCTTGATCAAATTGTGACAGGTCTGACTGACCTTCCACCTAAAGCCTTAAAGCTGATAGCAGCAGTTTATTGAAGCCTCCCGATGGTGCAGGTCTGAGTTTTCTCTTCACCCATGACAGTTGTTTTACTTACTGGCTCTGCTGCTCACAGTGCTCTGTCTGTGTCTGTGTGTGTCTGCAGTGAGCAGTCAGATGCTGGATGTGACAGATCCTCCAGAGGGGATCAGCTGTACAGACTCCCACCATCTCCTGGCAGAGCTCTGCAAAGGGAGCGAATTGATCCAGCGGCTGTCTGACCATCAGATCCGGCTGTGCAACACAACCAGAGACGCTCCCAGCGGACACCTGGCCTCATCATACTCCATCTTTACCGTGCTACCCTCCCGATATGCTGCCCTGAGCACCACGCTTCACCACAGCAGCCCCCAAGCAACCTTTAAACTCAGAACTAGTACCAGACACAAAGGGGAGCTGTGTGACTCGGACAAGGCCGAGTCATAGCTGCTAAGATCTTGGTGCATCTAAGGAGCGCCACATGAACGCACATCCAACCACCTGCCTCTGCTGCCTGAGTCTGGACTCTCCAAATAAAAAAAACTATCAAATGTTTAGAAAATGAATGTTGACTTTTACTTTGTTTTAGTTCATTTTATCATTTTTCTGGCCAACAGGTCTGAGTTTGGTTTTGTTTGTAAAATGTGTCTAGGGCTATTGAGCTGGCCCCTCTCTATTCTGAAAATCTAGTTTGCTGTTTAAAAGTGAAAGTGTTTGGAGAGCTTTGGGTTTCATTTGCCAGCTGTTAGCGACTCCACTGTGGCTCTTTCAATAGCAGGTGAATGAGTGTGACAGCACCATATCGAGCTAAACATACACATATTCTACTTGTTTCTGGTTCAGATTCACGAATGTTTTGTGCCCACTTTTGAAAATTAGACTATTAGAATTTGGGGCTCCTTACCATATTAATGCATTGAAACTGAGCATATCATAGCAAGTGTTTTATTTTATTTAACATTCATCAACAGTTCCATCATCTGTGTCCTAGCCACTGACTCATAAAACTGAGCAGCAGTTATCTTCCGTTAGGTACACAGGAATGGGTTACTTCTCTTGTATAACATGCTTCTAACAATAACATGCAGCAACACTTGTACAATGTGAGCCCATACAATAATAAACACTGAATAATAGATATACTACCTGAATTATTTAAAGTCACTTTTATACACAGTGAATGTTGGATTTGCACTGAAGTGATGAACGAGATGGCGATTTGATTGGTATCGGACAAAGGCCTGGATTTTCTTTTATCGACCCCCTCGTTGCACTCGACCAGGCCACTTTCTTTATATTTAATTAAAATGTTTATATGCACAAGAAAAATGCAATCGAGTTTATCACTCTACTTGGCTTCTTTTTTGGGGGATTTTGTTTGTGTGAATCATGAGAGGTGTTCTGTGTCTGGTGTGGCTTTTCTTTATTTGTTTTTATAATTTTTTTTTTTTTTGGTTGGACTCTAATAAATGTTTGCACCACATGTGTTGACATAACTTTTTCCAATACTAAAAGGTGAGAAATAATCTATAACTAAGGGTGTATAGTATTATCTTCTTTTTCTTAGAGGTTGAGCCTTCAGTGGAAAGAAAAAAAAAACATGAGGGAACTCTGTGGAAAATGATGCCTTAGGCTTGTATCTGTGTCTTGTAGGCATTGCAGAGATATTTCCTCTGCTTAGCAGCCTTATTACCATAGACAGTAAAAGAAATTACCGTCTTATTACCAGCTGCATAAATTAGCCATTTTGAATAAACCCTCTACTCAGGCACTGAAATTATGAGCAACAGAGACGCCTAGTGGATAAAGGCTTTTGATACATCTTCTAACCAACACACAGCTCCAAGAAGAGTGAAAGTGAAACTGAACTAAACCTTTCGACTCTTCAGGTAACTAAATTTGTGTTTATAGCAACGGCCGGAAGAGGTTGAAAAAGACGCGCGTTAGCAGTTAGCTTCAGTTCTGCTGCTGTAATGGAGACCGACTCCTGGAAGGGAAATAGGACGGTTGTTGTGGCCGGTGTGCCCGACGTGTTACCCGTTAGCAGGATGACTGACAAGCTGACTATTCATTTCCAAAGCTACAGAAGGAGTCGTGGAGGAGACGTCGAGGTGGTCAGATACCCCACCAACATGGACGGAGTCGCTTTTGTCACTTTTGAGAAAATTGAAGGTAATTTAACCATAATTACCAAGGTTACAGCTAACATAGGCTACAAGCTAATAGTTACGTGCGTAATAACTTCATCATTACATTTCAGTCACAGAGCATTAATAAATATCCAGCTATCTTTCAAAACCACAGAGGTTATTAAGCAACACTAACCATTTGGATCAAAAATATGTCATTTAAAAATTCCCTACTCTCCAATCAAAGATTATGGGTGGCAGGAAATGACATCTTTCTCAATTTGTATAATTTCAACAACAAATAGTATGTTGATGTTTCCTACACTTTCTTACAAGGTAATGCCACATATTTTGTTTGTGTTCCAAATAAAAAATACAGAGATAATACAGTATACAGTAAATAGCAGCAAGAGACAGAATATTTTTATCCAGGTAATCCAAGAGTCGTTTTGGATATACATTCAGCATTCTTTGGGATTGTAGTTTTCAAAGCCAGCCCTGAAATTTAATTTTCATGTGTTTATTTTTAAGCTTAGTAGCTGTGACTCTAATGTAATGGCAATGTGTGAGAGGCACAACTGAGGCTGCCTTTATCAGTGAATGGAAATCAAAATACATAAATGCCTTAAACCAATTATACTCATTGTTAAGTATCTCCAGTTTTATGCTTAATTGGTTCCCATGGGAACCCATTATGCAATATGTAGAGAAATGAAGTATGACTTAAACATGTATTTGTTGCTGGCTGATGAATGGATTAATTTGCCAAATTATAGTAACAGCAAGCCAGTATCAGACAGATGGATAATAGGTAGGCTTTGTGCTCTGATGGCATCATGAAACATTATAATGTGCTTATGGATGGAGACTATAGCAGAACACAGTACACTACTCTTGGCAGAGGCAGAGAGGGTCGTGCGAAAGGAGCAACAGATCATGATGGACAACGAGTTCCCTGACAACTTCCTTCTTACAGTGTTTCCCTTCACTAGAGATGTAAGTATCGGTTTGGTTTTAAAGAAAACTGCATGAGAGTTTGACTCATCTTATTTATCTTATTTGAGTTACATTTTTTTTCAAATATAAAATACTGATTGAGATGTGTTGTTGTGCTGCAGGTGTTTTTATACGTCCCCAGCGCTATGGTTGACCTCTCCGTATTCGGCAAAGATCAGTCGGCGCTGATTCAGAGTCTGCGTTTAGCTCACAGGTCGCTATGTTTCCGGCCTTTCCATCAGCAGATGAAAGCCACCATTGAAGGGCCTTTTGCTGCCATCCAAGGCCTGAGACAGGACCTCATCTGCAGGGCCAACCAGCTTAAATCCACAGTCTCAGCCCAAACTGCTGCCGCCAAACTAAAAGAAGCTCCTCCTAATCCGAGGGTAATATCTCATCAGGAGGTTGTCGGCTCTGTAAGCTGCAGCGGTCCTAAAGCTAAGCTGGGACCAGCAAGCTCAAACTGCTTATCAACGCCGCTGCAGACCACAGGTGAGGGGACTGAAGTCCAGAGCCTGCTTTCCAGTGCAAAAACTCAAAATGTTTCCTCAAGGCAAAAGGTTTCCCATGAGAGTTTGGCTGTTGGGAGCTTTTGCGACAGTGATAGAGAGGAGAAAAGAGATTGTTCCAATTTCGAAATTCCCTCAGAATATAGGACAGATAGAACAAAGGCCAACCCCAGACAAATGCTAAAAACAGGCATTAGATCTTTATTATTAGACCAGGACCTGCTCCTAGCAGAGGAAATATCAGCAAAACAGCCAGACAAAGATGACATTTCAGAAAAACACCACAGCTTGGACAGGATTTCAGCAACCAAGATCAGAGAGGATCCCACAGGCTCCTGCTACAGCAGTACTGACAATCTGAAGGGATCAGATCAGAGGAGCTCAGCCTTCACCGCTAACATCCTCCAGACCAGGCTTACAAATGTCTCAACGTCCTCCAAGACCGATACTGAGGACACAAAAGTGCTGTCTGCAGTCTGTCCGGAGGATCAGGAGGATACGTGCGTCTGGATCGACACATACACATTCAGATACATTGAAACATTTGACAAGAAGGCGTTTGACGGATGCTTGAGAGGTCTTGATGTGTCCATTGAATGTGAAGGTAGCGACCTCACGCGGATAGTGTTGACTGAGAGACAAACCTCCAAGACCGCCTCTAGAATCCAGCAGGCGTCAGAGGACCTCAGGAGTTTGGTGGAGTTTTGGCTGTCGAGGTTAAGAGTTCAACAGATCGACTACGCTGAGGAGGAGCAGCTTGGGAAACAGAAACTGATTCAAATCTGCGAAGATGTGAATTTCCTGTACATCAACGTGCTGTACATGTTGGAGGATTCTTGTATAAGAGTCATCGGTCCCGCGGTATCGAGTCACCTGTTCTGTAAGAGTGTGCAGGATAGAATTGTAAACACAAAGACATTCTGAGAGTTTCATAGATGAAGCGAAAAGAAATGAATGTATTTTTATCTATGACCACAGGGTGGTGCAGTTGTGCTGCATGTTGCCTTCACAAAAGGCATTTTGATTCCTGCGTCACACTCATACAGTCATTTTTCATTTTCCTTGCTAATAATTAGAACTATAGAAATGATTTAATACTTTATCTATTATTACATATCTGTCTATTACTCAGAAAACTCTAGGGCTCTTATTAAATTATAAAACTCCAATGCTTTTGCTTTCTCTTTGTTTCCATGGTAAACCTGTTTATGCATGGGTAAATAATTAGGCCTTTAATCAACAGGTCTTAATCCAAACAATGTTCTCACAGCAGTAGGGATAAGTCTTAATTAACCTCCTCACATCCTTATTACAAAAGATAGGCTTCTAATTAAATAAACAAATGACAGGTGACAACCTGTCTCACACAATCACATCTTCCGTTTCTCTTCCAGAGATTCTTTAATCATTTAATGGGAATAAATCATTTCATTTGAGGCGTCTGTTGTGTTTGTTTTTTCAAATCGGTAAACTGAAGTCTTCATGGCAGACGAATGAAAGAAAAAACATAAGAGAACATAGTTTTAATACAGAATTGAAAATGCACATTTCCACCATTGAGGCTATATGTACTGTGTATATATATAGTATGTTCTGTGCTTGGCTGTAATATGGTTTTAAATCCTACTGTAGTTTTGCTGTGATCAGAATCATGGACCCACATTGGACAGCAGGGGGCGGTATGACACTTTCTCCCACATGATTAAAAATAGAGACACTGTAGCTGTCATAGGCTCTCTGTTATGGAGGCTGGGTTTGGCGAGCAGGTTGCAGATTGGCAGGCAAATGATGTCAGTTGGACGCCCCATTATACACCATCTCCACACACTTTCACCAAGGGAAATACTGGTCTGTACATGTGCTGTGTGAAGATGCTCAGTAAAGTCATGTTGTATGGAGAGCGCTTGTTCTCTGCAATTATTTAAATGAGCTGGTTCCACAGCCTCGATAATTGATTCATTATGTAAAAAGAAGCCACACAACCATAATGAACACACAAACAGACAATCACTCATGTCCCAGGCACACACACACACACACACCATGGGTTGTTACCATAGGAACATAGTGGGAGAGGTTGCTGAGCTGCAGCGCTGGGCGTTGTTAGGGGAAGCTCTCAAACACATTGAAAACATCCAGGAGGATGGAGGAATTACATTATAGCAGAAGAACTCTTCATCAAAAATGCACAGAAGAGAGTGATGCCTCTTAACACCCAGACCCCCATGCTGACCCTTTGATAGCACATTTTGAACAATTACCCATTATTTGGGTGGTAGCTGGAGTTGGGTCAACAAGCATGAAAGCATGAATTTGTTTTCCTGAAATGGTCTTGATGCTGGTCCTCCATTACATCCCTTTTCATTCTTTGTCCTCATTATGTACAAAGAATAATTAGTTCATTGCATTTTTGAATACATTAAACATGTATGACTTTCATGTTGGAGGTCAAGAACAGCAGCAGGCCAGAAAAGGAAGCCTGAGTGTCTGTCTCAAGGATGTTTCTTGGGGGACGGGTCTGCTGTGATTGAACTACGGATGGATTATTTAACGGGTCTAACCATGCACAGGTTGGTAGTGACTGTTGACATTTCTTATTGGAAAGTCAATCAAACGAGTACAAAGAGACATAAAATGCTCATCAAGGGAAGCAAAATGACCACAAAGAGACAAAAAATGGCTACAGAGAGACACAATGACAGGGAACGATTACAAAGCGTGCTCATATGTAGGAGGGCTGGTGGCGACACACCAGTCCGTCCATGGATTGGATGGTGCCTGTCACCACCAGAACACCTATTGTTCTGTTTCTGAGTGTGCATGCGCATGTGGTCATATCTTGGAAGTCAGAGGTCATGCAGACAAGCAGCAAGCCTCTGCATCACATTTCTTCACAGTGAGGAATGGGGCTGCTGGTGATGAATAGTCTTCTCCAGGTGTGTGTGTGTGTGTGTGTGTGTGTGTGTGTGCATGCTGCAGTCACAAATTGTGTCTTAATGATTCTCTTTACAGATCATCACCCTGCCCAGTAGGGGGAAGGTAGGAAGGGATATGAGTTGTACCCCTTCCCCCCCAACCGACCCACCCACCTTCATGAGTGTTAGGGAGTTGTGATGGAAGAGCCATGTAGGAGAAATTGGGGGCAACAGACCAAGAAAACAGTTTGTATGTGTTAGCTGTAGAAAAAAGGATGAAGGGTGTTTGATTGGACTCACAACATTTGACCCATAATGTAAACACACCGGATCCAATTGAATTTTTACATAAGTGACCCATCATGACTAATGATTAATGTGTAGATGTAAACTGTGTGTCTTCAGATTGATATCAACCCAGTTGCTGTGTTACGTGTTTTACTCCAAATACTTTTTTCCTCTATTCTTTGTTGACGCTGTCATTCCCCAGGCCTCCACCAGTTGACAGTTTCCCACCTTTGTGACCTTGCACCTCCCTGCACGCCTGTCCCTCGTTCCTGTCTTCACACCTGCCTCTCATTACCCCCACAGCACATCAGAGTATTTCTACATTGTGGTAATATTTGTACTTAAGTGAAGGATCTGAATATTTCTTTCACCACTGTAGCACATACAGATACTGTACCTACCATAGCAAGAGAATTCCATTCTGGCTCTGTTGTGGGAGGAACAATGTTAATTTAAAAATATGGCTCATCATTTATCGATATGTTTTGTTGAAATACTACAGCACATAAAGCAAGACCCATGTTGGAATAAAGTGGAATTATCATTTAAGTCCATGCTGTGTACTCTATTGATGATTTGCTCACGTCATCCTGCTTTCTCACATTTCAGCGTCCCATCTGCACAACCTCATTACAAACCGATCCAGGAAGTGCGGGTACAATAATCAGTCTCTCCTCTAACCGTTTCAAAAAGCTCGCAGTTAGCGGGGTGTAAAGAAGAAACGCAATTGCCTCTTAAACCTTGACACCGCTGGCCGCAAGGCTCAACACACGGACGCCACATGTGGGCCCCCCCTATAACTATTGCTTTCCACTTGAATATTTAAAGACGGGTTAGGGTTAGGTGATGGTGCTGATGATGCTGGCTGTGTGTAATGATTCCTGTGCAAACAAGGGCCTCTGGGACTGATCTGTGCTAAAGATAACAGTGGTGCAAGGTGCATGGGAGATAGAAATCATAGTATGAAAACAACGAAAGCTTTGTGGAGAAAGTGTGGTAGATTTGGTCTCAGACATACAGGCTTAATGGCCCAACTGGTTCATTGTCTACAGCTGGTCAAAATATCATATGATTTAGGGTGCCGATGTGCTGCAATAGCACAGGGAGAGCTTCTCAATTTCAGCCCTCATCTCTCACCTCCATTAACTGACAAAAGATCCCAGAATCCTGAGAGGCACATTTCTCAGGTGCACCACATGGCATCAAATGATGTGTGTGGCTCTAGATTATATGAGGCACTCTGTCTTATTTTAAACTGTACATGGATGTGTGCAGGAGCTGAAAACTCTCCAGAAATAGGACTAATAATTAAGATTTGTGTGAAAGCATCTCAAAGCACCAAGATTTAATGGCTTGCACATTTTTCAGAATTGAAGCCACCACAAAAAACTGGCACTATCTCATCTTCTGTCTGCAATTATACATGCTGCACTGACCATGATAGGACCCCGGTTTGATAATAAGATCTGTGATCCTGAAGTTTAAGATGTGATCGGTGGGATGTGTTCACTTACCCTGTGTTATGAGTAAGCACTGCAATGAATTGGACACAAACAAAATGAGAACTTTGCCATTTTATATGTGACAGCCAAGCAGAGAAACCCAGTTCCCCCTTGACAATAGAAAGATTTACATAATTACACTGTGAACAGATTAGATCAAAAGAATCCCTGTACAATTCATTCCTCGGGTTTTCTCTACCCACCCCAGTTTTATCTGGTTTGTCTAGACTAAATGGTAAAAAGAGAAGGGACAGATGGAGAAGAGAGAGTCGACGGCGTGTAAGAAAAGGTTGTGAATACATCAGTGGCCTACTGAGCCAACAGGATGTGCCAGCATGGGTGTGTTTGAACATGCAGGTGTGTGTGATGTGTGCATTTATATTCTATCGGCATCTGAAATCAGTCGTGTGGTGAAGATGAATGGTGCTGGCTTTGAGTAAAATGTTAGTGCTTAGACAAAAGACAAAGATGTATCCAAATGAGGACGACATTTACACAAATCATGTAAACCAACAGTCCAAATCAGTGGGTCACCGCTAAATATACCAGAACATACAATGCTGTGCATTCTGCACATAGGACTTTATATTTGCAAATTTGGAATTTTCAGCATATATGTGGTCAAATCACATTAAGAAGTCTGCAGAAAGGCCTGCATATGTACAGAATTTGCAAATGTCTTTTAATTCATTCAAAAAAGCACTCAGACACAATGTCTCCTCATCTCCAAACCATAAATATAAACGCTGAGAGGCCAGCCGCATACATGCGACCTAACCTCGAAGAGAGAGAATACACACTGATTTGATTAAACCGACTGAAGTCTTTAAATTCTCCTGGAAATGTCAGCTAAATCATCAAAGCGTCCGTCTCCTTCATAAAGCTTTGATCAAAGCCATTCCCAACATACAGCGCCTTCTATATAGTTAACTCACGGGTAAAACGTCTACATCTGCACAACATTATCGGTTTTATGGGAGTTTTATAAGTGGAGACAGACTGGAATCGAGGAGAGACAAGTGACATTTCCCTCGTAGCTACACCCTCGGCCCACCAACCCTCTGCTGCATTTGCCAATGTGTCACATGTAGTCGTGTGCTTGTTTTACAAGGAATTCCTCTTTGTTTGCTCAGGCTGCCTCCCCCATATATTACATGAATGCACTTTCTCTGTGCATTACCACTTCTGAGAAGGAGCATCTCTGCCCTGTCCTCTCTGCGATAAACATAGCAACCAATGCATTATGTTTGGACAAATGACGGGTTTTGCACCTAGACAGCCACATTTAGTCAACATGAGTAAAGTCAGTGCAGTAATGTTGTGAGAAGCCAATAAATCCTACTTGCTCTTATACACATAAACACCACTATACTCTCCCACACAAACCCTAACTCTATAGTGTTATGGTTGGTGTGGCTGTAGCTTGATTGACAGGGTCAGACTGCATGTGCACATATGAGGGGTGTGGTGTTTGACTCAACAAGCTGCAGGCTGACACGCTGGAAGAGGATACTGTTGAAGACAAGACTGAAGCTGGTCTTGTTTCCCACACACCACAACGATTTGTAAATAAATCTTTTTAAAACCTACACTCCGAGGGGGCTGGTGGACAAGAAGTGGCACAAAAAAAGAGTTACAAACACGGCCCAACCCCTCTCAGACGTAGGGTTGAGTCCCACTCACCCAGGCAAGCTTAGGTCTATTTCTCAGCTCACAGGGAAAGGAGACAGGACCATCTTGCTATCATTTAAACAACTTGTGTGTGAGCTGTGAACAAATCAGGAATTGAATTTGCCATACCGTCCAATAAAACACACTTCCATATTATACTGCCTCACACACGCAGATGATAATTCTATTTCATACACATTGCTATTCTCTCGTAGACATATTCTTCAGCTTACCCACACCATCATTCTTAAAAACAAAGATATTCTGTATGATACACACCATCATTCTGCCCCACACTGTAATGGTGTATGTGCCATGATTTATGAACTAAACAACATCTTATATTAATCCCACCTGACACACAATCTCATTAAAACAATTACCTTTCAATACAAGGCTATGCACTACAGTGTTTTATGTGTAACCTTGGTTTTATGAGTTGAATTACACACACACCTCCACCCCACCTACTTAACCTACACCCACCAGCCCCACTCACAGCAGGCTGCTCAGACCTCAGGCCACTTCAGTAGATCAAAGAAATGTTGGTATGAACCCCCCGCCTCTTAAAACCTCTAAATCCCAGCACCACAGTGGCTCAAAGTAAGCCCACAAGACACTTCTTGCTTTCAGCACTCTTTCCCTTTCAGGAAGTCCTGACAGAAGCCCTGAAAGACCCAGCTGTAAAAGGGGCAATGTGCCTCCATTTTATTTCCATCCTTGTCTGGGATAACCCAACCATTATGAAACATGTTTGATATTTAGGTTGGTTGTTCTGTGCACATACAGGATCACAGATGCTGACACAATCACATCTCCTGCTTCTGCACCCATCCCCCCTCCCAAGCCCCCTCAATCACTTTGGCCGGTATTACGGTTTGGCTTCGCACACAGCATCCTCTGGTGCTGATTTCCAGGCCACAGGGCTGAGGCTTGCCAGTGGGTGGGGGGTTGCAGGCTGGGATGGGGAAGAGCTCAAAGATCGCATGAACATCACCACAGTGCTGACAAAGAGAAAGGGACACTGAGCTATTAGGAAGCTCTATGATGTTCTCATCTGACCGTGTGGCACACTGCTGTGAGGAATCCAGATGACAGTGATGCTCTACTTTCTGCTTTCTCACATACTCACGTTAAACCGTTTATCTCAACATGACTTGCACTTGAATGAGGCAAACTGTTTAGATAAACTAGTAATTAAGTTATTTACTAAGCAAAATTGCCACATATTTGCTGAAAATAGCTCCTCAGACGTGAAGTTTTCTGCTTTTCTCTGTTTCGTATCATTCGAATTAAACTGTTGGTTTCACGATCAAACAAACTGTTGCAATTAAATTAATTTAGCAAAAAGAAGAGTTATCAAGCGATAAGGAGAATCATTTTAAATCCCAATTAAAAATGTGAGCCAGTATGCAGGACCCTGAAACTGAAGCAGCTAAATGGAATTCCGCTGTCCTTCATTTTATTTTTATTTTTATTTATATATTTATATTTTAAAAATGTTCCTGTTTAAGTCTGTCTACAAGGTGGCACACATCATGCATATAGGCCAGAGAGATGGCCTGCTTGTTAGCTATATTTATCCAGAACATGAACTATCTGAGAAGGTTATTTTAGTGTGGATCTAGAGGCCTTAATTACAGAGACCATTAACTTCAAATAACACCTCAAATAAAATGTGTCAACAAAACATGGCCATTCTTGTTAGCTAAAGTACCAGAATCAGAAATTCTGATTCTCTAGGTAAAGGTAACCACTGAAACATAGAATTGGAAATGTAATACTTTAAGGATGCTAACACTCTTTTAATTGAAGTATGCAAAGTAGCCAGAGAGGCGCATGTTTTATATCAGGTGTTATTCAGGAAGCTGTAGCAGAGCACAGACAGCTGGAGAGGCAGATGAGCCACAGTCACCCACCCAGATTAATATTAGATGTTTTATCTTGTATAATAAAGTAATTGACTGTCTTTATTATAGGTTTTGAAACCTCAAAAAAAATTAGATGCATGATACCCCTGGTCATACATTAAAGAATACAATCAGTTACTAAATGTCATTAACAGCTGAGGACTTCCTGTAAAGTAGCCAGGGGTGCATTACGTTGCCTGAAAGCAATTAAAGAACACATCGTTAACCATCATGCATTGTCAATGGTTATTAATATTGGATAGATTTTGATCAGACCATCACTGGTGACAGCAGTGGTTGCATTATCCTTTTATGTATTTGATATCTGAGGGCAAATTACAGTCCTGACATTAAAATCCTCCCAACACATATGGAGCTTCTCATTTATCATTACTGTGATAAAGAACTGGATGACACTGGAGGCTATTTCCTGGCTGTCACCCTCATCTCCACCTCACACGTCACACACACACACACAGCTTCAGATCTGGATTGCCCTGGGATGTGATTTGACTCATCAGGGTGACTGTGGTGGGTCTGTACACGGTTGTTAAATTTAAAAAAACCACATCCTCGCACAGCAGCCACACATTTCCGAGGATCATGAGGTATTTACAGCAGGCTCTGGTTTGTATCGCAGACTACATGACTGCAAGAAACAGCCAGGAGTGGGGTAAACTACAGTGTTATTTCTATCAAAAAAAAGTATTTATAACCGTATTTAACACTTCCCTTGATTTAGCTGCTTGCAAGCTTACATTCAGTAATGTTACAGTACTGTTAGCTAACGTTACCGCTTCATGGAACAAATAGAGTAACAAGTAATGGACCAAATGCATTCACAATCACACAAAAAAATAGTTAAGAGGCCAAAGGACAACTAAACAGGCAGGCCAAAAAAAGATAAGCTAATTTTAACGTTCCATTTTTTGTTATCAGATTAGAAAAGTTTAATAATATTTTTAATGTAGTCATTTACTGTAATTATTAGACTCCCAAATATCCTTTGTTCCTGTCATGTAACTGACAGATATGATTATTGTCCCTTCAAGTGGTTTATCTTGAGGAGATGTTAATGAAGACATCATTTCATGCACCATTAACCCCCAATTGCGCACACACGCACACACACACACACACACACACACACACACACACACACACACACACACACACACACACACACACACACACACACACACACACACACACACACACACACACACACACACAAACTTCCCTGAAGAATCAGGTCATCTCTGAAATGATTCATCCTTCAATCTAAACATACACACAGACTGAACACATTCACTGTGCCTCATTACATCCGTGTGTGTGTCCATGCCTGAACAGACCTAATGACTGACGGGAGACACTCCACAGACTTACTGTACTCTGCTGTACGCACCATTGCCTTTCTCCTCTGCGTCCGTCTGTGTGCATGTCTCTGTGTTTTCCCGTCACAATGTGTGTGCGCTGTGCCCTCGCTGCCCTACAGTATAGTGGAGGAGGATATTAAGCTAATGGTTTATTAAAACAAAATGTCATGTGTCAGTAAAGCCAAGTGGGGAGGAAAAGAGCCGAAGCTTATTAGGATTCATTAGGGGGTTCCAGTCCGTTACCATACTTTCATGCACTAGAAAACCCAGTTGGCTCTGCTGTTCCGTCTGATGCAATGTTAAGTGAAAGCAGGTGACTCAGACTGTATTTGGTAAAACTGTGTACTCCCATGACAGGTTTGAACAGACTGGGGGTGGATATTACTCATATTTACTAGCAATGGAAAGAAAATACATCAGCCACAACAGAGTTTAAATTAGAAAATGAACAAATCAGCAATATGTAAAACAAGGTATTGATGTTAATTTCACCAAATCCCTCTTTTTTTACTCAATGAAAGCTTTGAGCCAAAAATTAAAGAACATAATGAACTAAGAGGCTTTCTGGAAACAGTGAAAAAAATGTGTAATACTGAAAGGAATTTTGGAAATCATTTTGTTCAGTGATGTTCATGATGTTCCAATACACATTCAATTTAAATTATATCAGATCTACACACACTTTTTTTGGATTTAATGTACAGTGATGCCACTACAGTGATTTTAATATTACAGTGATGTCACTATGGTGTATTTTGAGTAATAACACAACAGTGTCATAGTTCTATGGCAATTGCTCCACTATAATTTTTAACAGTTTCTTATAGTGTAACTTTGGAAAGTTACGTGATGTCATATGAAAAGAATCACTAAAGAGAAGTCATAGTAGGTACACCTGATTGTAATCACCCCACCATCACCATAAAGTGAAAGCTGGCAGCCCATACAGCTCAGTTGGTAGGGCAGGTGCCAATGTGTGGAGGTTTACTCCTCGACACGTTGGGCCGGGGTTCAACTCCGACCTGCAGCCCTTTGCTGCATCTCATTCCCCCTCTCCCTCCCATTTCATTTCTTCAACTGTCCTGTCAAATAAAGGCCAACATACCCAAAAAACAACCTTAGAAAAGTGAAGGTTAATCATAGCAACCCTAGACCTAGACTAAGACTTAGTAGCTCAACACTATAAAACAAAAAGAATGCACTTCCTTTGTTATTATGTCTTCTACATGTTTCCTCAACTGGATGCTGACTGGAAGACTACTGCATGTGCTTGTGCTGGAATCCAAAGTTTGAGAGTTGTAGTGACCTTATCTATTCCGTTTAGCAAAGAGTCAGTTGACACATGTGATGTTGACATTATGACATTTTTCAAATGACGCCATTAGTCATAGTAAAATTCTAGTAACTACAGTTACCTTGTCTCTTTAATGATGTCCCCATGATTAGATTGCAGTGATTTTTAAGACACATGGCTGGGTTGGCTCAGGTGGTAGAGCCGATGTGTTTGTTGTTTTTTTGCCTTAACGCAGAGGTCTAAGGTTCGAGTCCGACCTGTGATGATTACCTGCATGTCTTCTCCCTTTTTCTCCCCTGTCTCACCTGGCTGTCCTGTTCATTAAAGGTG
This sequence comes from Etheostoma perlongum, assembly GCA_026937815.1. Taxonomy (NCBI): domain Eukaryota; kingdom Metazoa; phylum Chordata; class Actinopteri; order Perciformes; family Percidae; genus Etheostoma; species Etheostoma perlongum. Next base: position 11,815,710 of record CM049394.1, read on the forward strand.
GAACGCCCAAAAACATTATCCTAAAAAAATGTAGTGATGTCATTGCTTTTGGCATTTGTTCTCCATGCAAATTACTATTAGGAAAATGAATTTGTATGAAAACACATGTACAGGCATGCATGCACACCCCCGCACGCACGCACGCACGCACGCACGCACGCACATACACGTCATTAAGGTTCACTCACTAGCTCAACTGGTGTGAAATAACATCTCTCCTTGTTTTAAAACGAGAGTACTTCCAGACTGTGGCCCCCTGCTGCTGTCAGCCTGAGATCAAGGCTGAGATCTAAGAACAGGGGCAGTTAGACAGAATACTGCAAAAGGTCAAACAACTCTCTGACATATCGTGTTTAATTCAATTTATTTTATTTTACAGAGGTATTTGCAGATGTAATTCAACCCTTGCGCACAAAAACCTTAGCTGTGATGCAGTGGACAATGCAGTTAAAGGATAATTAAAGATTACGTCAATGCTGTGTTAATTTTGTCTACAAATGATCTATTATATATTTAACTTTGATTGATATCACAAGCCTCCTTTTTAAGGGTACAAAGACCAAGACGGCAGTAAAAATATACTATAATCCCTCCATGGTGCTTGCACTGGTGTTTGAATAAAGAACAAAAAGAGACATCCAACGCTATTTCTCCCTGAACTGTTTTGAATCTGCCCTAATTTCCCAGTTACGATGACTAACCGTCCAGGAAATCCCTCTCAAAATGAAAAAAAAGCTAATGTGTGCTGCAGTAAATGTCAGTGCTCCGCTGATTGAATGCACGCCGACAGAGATAACTGTGGGGCAGCATGCCGTCAGGGCAGAGGGAGAGAGGGAGAGCGGCCCAGTGACCTAGACTCACTCCTCACCCCCCGCCCAGCACTGCTGGCCCACTAACTAAAACCAAACCACTTCAGATTCACTTCAAATTGTATCTTTCGTTACTCATTCTTAATAAAACAACAACTCAGAATTTAAATACATTTTCACATGTATCCCTAATCCTCTTCCATTGTGACCTGTTTGGAAAAAACATATTTTTTAATTACCATCTGTAATTGCCTGACATTTCTGGAAATCTTGCAACAACATGACAAATTCCTCTCATTTGGTACATTTGGTACTGGAAGCTTTCGCACACAGGAAGAATGATGGGCGTGACCCAGACCTGAACTGTGCTGGATATTACAGATAGTAAATAGGTGCTTGCCATAAAAAACACACATGGATATGAGTTTGCCATTGGAAACTTCAGTATTGCTTCTTTGAGGAACTTTCTTCACTATGAATAGTTCAAATTATTTATAGCTTTAAAAATATCTGTGGCTGATTTAATGTAATGTTTCCAGTGTGTACTGTGCCAACACAGTGAACCGGTTCAAAAAATACTGCAAGGTACACGTGTGCCGACCTAATTGTGTAATAAAGCATTATGGGACTACAGAGCAAGGTCATCCAGTATTCATCTCATACAGTTGGTATGCTTCAAATTTGATTAGTCTATTAATTAAAATGTACAGTATATCATTATTTTGTTATTACAAATTGGCATTCAAAATCCTACAATCAGGGACCAAAATTCTAGAAAATCCCTCACTTTCCAAGGGCATCTGCATTATTATATTTCATGTAAGAGGCAGTGAGGATGGTAGGCAGCTACATACACCGTGAAACGGTTCCCAAAGGAGAGATGCAGTATTTGAGCTTAATTACGCTGACCCAACTGATGCTAAGTTACATGTTCTGTTTACCTACCTCCAAAATAAGACTGTTAGATTTCCTGCACTATAAACATGACTACAGTATATATGGAGGTTGTTAGAAAATGAGCTCTGATTAGGAGTAGTTGGTGTCTGCATGCACAGGATTTTGACAGCCCCATGTGACCAGAAACAGGTGGTACCCTCATTTCTATTCTATTCTGGGAACCATGCACAGCATTTGGGCAACTGCACTTGTCTGCCAATTCTATGAACATAAAGACCAACGTCAGTGTCCACTACACTGTATGTTCAGCTGGGTCCATTTTGTTATCTAGTTCAGCTATCTAAAACTCAGATGTAGATGCAGGGGGCAGGGAAAAGTTTTCTATATTAGAAAACGGTTCCAGACGACTCAATAGACCAGAATGCAATACAAGACGTTTCTAGTCTAGCGTTTCTTTATTAGATTCTTTCCTCTAAGTTTGTACCCCTTTACTGTGGTTTATTGCAAGGCATTTCGAGAGGAAGTCTATTTTTTATTTTTTTTTACAATTAACACTTGATAAAGGCAGTTTCAGATTACAATGTAGTAAGAAATGTAGACCATACCGTCATCAAACATAATCAAACATAATAAACCAAAACCCTGATAGCACACATACAATAACTACTAAATGCATTGAATATTGATGATATCTTATATATAAATGGGCAGAATTATCCTTTAAGATGTTTCTGTAAAATCTCACTTTGGCCCAAATGTGAGATTGGTAACGCTGCTGCAGGCTATAGCAGAATGCAGTTAGCACACACACACACACACACACACACACACACACACACACACACACACATACAGCAGCAGTCAGCCTTAAAAAAACTGGAGAAGGGCACAGGGCTGCAGTGTGTAAACACCTCAGCTAATGTGGTTTTGCTCACTGTCTCCTCTGCTATGGCCCTTTCAACATCAGCGAGATGCATTTATTTAGGACATAAAGAAATGGTAAACATCAGAGTATAACGGATTTAGGGATTGAGCATGTATGATGATGAGCATATAAATATATATGCACTGTATATAAAATGTATATATCACATTAATACAAAGATCACAAAATGACTGAATGTTTTTCAACCAGGTAAAATCTCTGTATCCTTCTGATTCAGTCAGAGTTTAAATGAGGTCAAATGCATCTGGTACAGAAATGGTAGTCAAATAGCAGAGCTATAGCGTGTAAAATCCCCCTGTCCCTTTTCTCCTGGCAGTGTTGTGTCCTAGAGGCAGAGCTCCCACACAACAGACGGGACTCCCACCACACAGCCTGCAGGGTGGAGCTGTCTCACTGTAAAAAAAAAAGCTGCCAGCAACACACAGAGTCCAATCACTTTGTCACAAAGGGGAGAGCTGATGCAGAACGCTGCTGTTTTCCCATTTTTGTAAAAAAAAAAATATATATATATAAAAAATAGCAGTGCTGCCGTGTTGTGAAGGTAGCCTGAAGGCTGAGAGATGAGGCCTTGAGACCAGAAGGGTGTCTGTTCACACTCTGAAAAATGATGACAAATATGAATGTGGTGCGTTATCGAGCCTGTAGGGAAATCTAGTTTTCATTTGACTTTTTTTCTGTGTCTTCTCATAAGGATCTAGATGAAAGCTAATGTGTTTTCTCTGGCTTTGTATGCCCAAATAAGTAGGTGTATTATGCACAGATAATGAGGGAAAAGAAGCAGCGCATGATACTGGGTTCACTGGGTTTATTGGTTTTCCTAATTTGATTGCTTCTAAAGAAAAACCTTGTGTGTGACTCAATCAATACCTGCCCACAGTGTTCAGCTAATACTGAGCCCGAGGCCTCATTCTCTGTAAGAATCGAGTGAAAAGAATGATGATAATGGTGTAAAGGTGCGTTGTCACGTCACTTTGGGATCAAATTAAACCCCTCATGAGTAGCAGGATCCTTGACAGGCCCTTTATTGTGCTCTGACCCTGCAAAAACATTTTTAAAGCACATTTTGTATTGAACCTGCTACAATCAACATATTGTTTAAAGTATAGGGAACACATTAACGATTATAAAACTGGTAGCTCAAATTAAGCAATCTGATTGGTTCCTTAGTGATATAACAACCATGTACAGCGGCTATGATTCAAATTCCTTTGCACAACTCCGTGTCTGAGAACACAAACATGAGGCCAACAAACTGATAGCATGAGCTATTTATTGCTTTAGTAAATTAACATGAGTAATTAAAACCTATATTCTAACCCATTCTTAAAGTTTTATTTATGTAATAAATAGCCTATTTCCGTACTCTATGATTACTCATATCCCATTCTGTCCTATATATGTATGTAAGACAAGAGAATGTGCCTCACTTTAAATATTGTATGTTTACAAAAAAAGGTGTTATCTATAATATAAGTATCTAGAGGATGGTCATAAATAAAGCAACCCAGTTTTGGAGGTTTTGTTGTTGCAAATAAAAGAACAACAACAAAGAAAAGCTTTAGTGTAGGCCTATTGACCCTGGCCAGGAGTCATCTCCCCATTTTATAATTTACGTAGCCTTACATAAAAAATACAAATATGCTTTTAATGATTTCAAACTTATACTGTGTAAAACTATTTTTAAAAGGCCAAGTTCATTTAGAATATTATGTTACTTTAGCTTGGCTTTTGGCCTCAAACCATCAAAATAACAAACTAAATTTCAATTCTGTCACCATTTCTTTCAGGTCTATGATTATTTTGTGGCACGTGACATTTGTGTTTGTTGTATTAATGTTTTCACATAAACGTTAAAGTCAAGTCACTTTCATCCGAATATCATGATGTTAATTAATTTGTCTGTACTTCATGTAAAAGTGGTGTCGGGAGAGTAGTCCAAAAGGGGGCGCCATCATGGAGGACAGGCCCTGCAGGCTGCTGTGTGGAGCGGGTCTCATCCTGACAGGGGGAGAGCCGCTGCCATTGGCTCCTGCGACGTTATAAATACAGGCAAATGGCATTTAACGGCTCAGAACAGGCGGAGACACCGGAGGAGGCAGGCGCGCAAGCTGGGAAGCACTTCTGTCGCTTCACATCTCGACGAATCCCACATATGCACACAGGATTGGACTTGTATACTTAATTCCGACTGAAATCAATGAAGGAGAGACGCTCGTGTCAAAAACTATCTCTGAAATCCGGCATGGATCCCAGTCAGAGTGTAAAGTGTAAGATAGTGGTGGTGGGAGACAGCCAGTGCGGGAAGACTGCCCTGCTTCACGTGTTCGCCAAGGACTGTTTCCCCGAGGTGAGACCCTGCAAAACCCGCACACTGATCAACATGATGCTAATTAACCTGGTTTTATTAATACATGGGGATAATTAAACAGCTCGTGCTTTTATGGAGCTGGATGTGTCAGATGGGTTGGTGCTCCAGTAATGATGAAGGGCATGAATTGAGTTTTATCTGTATGATGCATGTATATTTAGTATGTGGTGTAGTACATTAAATGCATTACAACAGGGACAACAGTGCTGTATAGTAGTTGAGCATTGGCACTAGTTATTGTAAAGGTAGTAATGTTTTATTACTTTTTGTTATAAGTCTTATTTTGGTCATTTTTCATCCAAAATGTAAGATACAAACACTTGTTTTATTCCTGTTTCCTGCAGAGCTATGTCCCCACAGTGTTTGAAAACTACACAGCCAGTTTTGAAATCGACACGCAGAGGATTGAGCTCAGTTTGTGGGACACCTCAGGTAATTATGCCTTCCATCGCTTCTGTTGTGTGCTTCATGTTAATGTCTTTCATGGCAGTGTCATTGCAAAATCAGTTCTGGTGAAATGTTCGGACATGTCCAAGCATACACAAACCCAATGTGACCCCTGTGGACATGCAAAGTGCTGTCTTGCTGGTTAGAGAGATGATCAAATAGAGGTCAATTTGAACACTAACGCTGAGGTATTTCCCTTAAATGTCCAGAGCATAAGATAGAAAGAGACCCAGGCTTACATTTTAGAATAATGAAATGAATCCGTGACCCCATTTTAATCAATAAAGCTGGGTTAATCCTTTCTGTAGTCTGGAATTGCTGTTCCTAAAAACCAGGCACGTTCCCCCTCAGATTAGGAAATGGTTCACCTTTTACCTACATGGAAACATTTGGTATAATAGTTCAGTGTTAACACAAAAATGCATCAAAGTGCTGGATTTGATTTATGAATTATTCCCAGCTGAGAAAAGTTAAAGCAGAAACCGGAAAGGAAAGATAATGATAGGCTGAATGGAGAGTGTGTTCATACATCTGGAGAACACACTTTGAAATTCTTCCCACTGTGGTTTTTGGGAAAGTTTTGTTGTGCAACACGTGTACTGGCTCCCCAGATTTTATCATTTGTTGGTTGGACTTTGTGTTCAGGGTCCAAACCAGCTGCTGTGTGTGTGTGTGTGTGTGTGTGTGTGTGTGTGTGTATAAACAAACAACAAACCCACTTTCCCATCCATCAATGCCCAGCAGTGAAAAGCACAGCAGTCAGGCGTGAGTGAGGCGTATGTTGCATGCGTGTGTGTGTGTGTGTGTGTGTGTGTGTGTGATGGGCGGGGACAAGCCTACAGCCAGCTGTTGCGGGTCTCCGGCCTGGAATTCCTGAGCGATGTCTGAGTAACTTTGTCGAACTCTAAAGATCCGTGTGAAACAAAGCAAAACTACAGAGTTAATTTACAAATGTTGATTTTGCACAAATGTTACATCTGAACCTCCTTTAAACAGTAAAAGCGGCGTAAAGTTAAATTTTTGCTGTTTTATACTCCAGAGTAAGTATCCCTTATTTCCAGGGTTAGTAACACCACAAGTGAGCAAAACAACGAGGTCAAATTTCAAATTCTTTCGCCCCTACAGCATGTGAGTACTGTGGAAGTGGAAAGGTGAAAAAATGAAAGTCGGCTTGAGTGAGAATTTAGTTTTATTGCACAGTGTTGGCCCACTGCCTGGAGCCATTTTTCTTCTTCTCTCTGCTTCATAAAACAGCAAGGGGGGGACGCCGTTCCTATTAGATCAGTGGGTCTGAGATCGAGCCAGACCCCCCCACTCCCTTCAATCCTTAACCCAACCCAGCATGTGCACACACACACACACACACATACACACACACACAGTGACTGATACAGCTTTTGGCTTGACTGGTCCCTTTGTAGAGACACCCATCAGCTATAGCCAATCCAATCGATCCCTTATCTCCTGAGGTGTGCTGGGGAGGGGGGTGTGTGTGTGTGTGTGTGTGTGTGTGTGTGTGTGTGTGTGTGACCCCAGCATGCACTAGGACAAAGACCAGGAGGATTTATACAAGAGAGAACAAACACTCTGGACTGCCAACCCCCTCCCTAACAAACACTAGCCTACACACACTGTGGTGGTCTTTGTTCTGCAGTGATGAGTGGCCTAATGAGATGGCTGGCGCGTGAGTGTGTTTAAAAGGGAGGGAGATGGGAGTAATTCAGATCATTAAGGTAAATGCCTGCCAGTTGTATTGCCTTCCATTTGTCCCCCACCCTGCTTGTATGTGCAAGCTTTGCTTCCCAGGCCTCAGGGTGGGGCCTGTTGGGGCCGAGGCGCAGCCTTTGATGCTTTGCATGTCTTTCACCAGCAGAGGAAGTGGTTTACGTTGTCTGTCTGCATGTCTAAATGAGCTGCAAAGGTGTTTGTGCAACAGGAGGACAGGAAGACAGGAAGGTAAACAGAACCACCCCTGTGGCCCAGTGTGCCTGAGGCCTCTTCTCATTGTCCTGAGTTGAAATGAGCAAAAGTCAAACTCAAAACCTAAAAGTAAATAGGCAAAAAGACAAAGTTGCAACTAACAACTAGTTCCAAAAATGTCAAAAACATAAAACCTACCCATCACACTTTCCCCGCCCAAGGGTCCAACCCAAAGATATTTAATTTACAATCATATGTAACAGAGAAAAGCCACAAATCCTTACATTTGGGAAGGCAACAACAATTTCATTCTTTTTACAATATATTGATGCTTAAACCAGCATACGTTTGTTTGGCTGAATGGGGGCAGCACAACAACGCTGACATACTTATGGCTAATGACTAAGGTGTAAGTGTTGATCTGCTACAAAAAAGGACAAGAACAGACTACAACGGCCAGTTAGGACTGCAGAAAAGATCATCGGTGCCAACCTGCCCTCCGTTCATTACTTATACACTTCCAGAGGCAGACCCATCTCACCCTGGACACAACCTGTTCCAGATCCTCCCCTCTGGTAGGCTCTACAGAGCACTGTACGCCATAACCAACAGACTCAGGAACAGTTTCTACCCACAAGCCATCTCTCTGATGAACAGCTGACTTCTGTCTCACAGTGTCAGGTTCAATTCCTGTGCAATAACCCAGCAACATCAGTCTGTTTACTGGTTCCACTTATTATGTAGTCATCATTCTCTATTTCAGAGCTGTTCATACTGTTCATATTGGAATATAATACTTAGAGACCTACGTGTTAGACCCCATGGATCTCATTTGATAATATTTATTTAGGGAACCTAAAGGGAACATTCGTGTTGTTTTTTTGTTTAGTGCTGATTTGACCAGCTGCCAATTTTACACATTAAAAGATGACCCAGTTTGAGAAACAGGAAGAAAGTCAGTTTTTTAAAGGAAGATACATTATGATAGAGGATAGAGCTTCTAGAGCATGTTGCATGTGCGGTTTCGCCTGTAATGCTGGACAGCTGAACTATGGGACTTTTTCATGCACTCAGTAAGCCCCTCTGCTGCTTACACACACTGTGCCCCCTCCATTCTTGTGTCGGCAGCCATTGTTGCATTGGATCACATTTCTGGGCTCAGTGAATTGGAGCCGCATGTCTAGCATTCCTCAGACTAAAGGTTTCTACTTCCTTTTCTACAAAGACCCCTATTGTACCCAGCAGGCCCAGATCCTTAGCGGAGTGAAAGACAAGCGGTTTTTAAGGTAAGGCTTTAGGTCCACTAAAGCCTTACCTCGTTTCCAAGGGGAAATTGAATCACGCTGGAATTTGCCAACTTGTGGGAGAGCCTTGAGCAAACAGGGGTGATACAATATATGAACTAAAGGACAGTGGAATCCTGGGAGAGATTAATAGGCTTCCTGTCTGCTAATGTCACAGAAGGACTTTCTGTGTGATCTTACACCTGACATTAAAATCTCTGTCCGGTCTTGACACTGAACACCTTGCACTCCAGGCCCTCTGTGTCCTTCTGTTCCTGTTTGAATGCACACGTTGAACTTCAATTGTGTGTTGTAATGTGGAGTCGAACTTGAGTCCCGCTTTGTTAACGTGACCTCAAGTGTCATTAACACCCTCAGAGCTCATTTACGTAGATCTTTATAGTGTTTTAGGTGCATTCAGATGTGGATGTTAAGAGATTTTTCTTTACGTTAGATGAGATCTGAGAGATACATTTTTGTCTTGAAGTTACATGTTACAAAAACAACAAAATCTTAAATGAAGGAGTTATGGACACTAAGGCAGTGTTCCTTTTTTACATAGACTTTGTTTCGATGTTGCCTGATCAATTCCAACTTTGCTGATTATTTTTTATAACATTGTATTGCAACATATAATGTCACTCATAACATATTGTATCATAAAATGTTGTATCGTTGTATATTGTTTTGCATCATTACATATCATAATGCATCATTACATATCATATTGTATCTTTGTATATCTTATTGGATCATTACATATCGTATTGCATCATTACATTTCATATCGTAATGCATCATTACATATCATGTTGTATTGTTACATATCGTATTGAATCGTTGCGTATTGAATTGTATCGTTGCTAGGGTTGGTTACTGACAGTAACATCGTATAGTAACATATAATAACATATCTTATGGTATCACATCGTTACATATTGTAGCGTTATATTTCTCATCATAGTAATTGTACTATAATGTAACACATCATATATATATATATATTTTTTAAAGATTATTTTTTGGGAATTTTTAGGCCTTTATTCGACTGGACAGCTGAAGACATGAAAGGGGGGAATGACATGCAGCAAAGGGCCTGCATCGAGGGGTAAACCTCTCTATATTGGCGCCCGCTCTACCAGCGAGCTATCAGGGCGCCCTAATACATCATATCTTACTGTATTCATATCATATTAACTGTTAGAACAGCAGTGATTGCAGCAGCAATTAACTTGGTAACCACAGCAACAACAGCTGATCTTTGTTCAGGTTACTTCAGTTTAAATGTCTCTGTCTTCTCCTCTGTTTGTGTTAAATATGTCTGGCTGCTGCAAGGTTACATATTTAAGCTCAGGGATGTGGGATGGCTGGACGTGCCTGTCGCTGTGTGTTGTTTCCACAGGTGTCCCTAAAGGCTTAAAGACTCTTCACACACACAGACACACACACACACACATATGCTCTCACCGCCCCTCTGCTCACTTCTGCTCAACTATGTTAGCTATGCAGTAAATCAGCAGGCCTGCAGACCGGTTGCCATACCTCCAGAATGTGAGACACAGCTGGCTTACCTCAGGACTTAGTGCGTTTGTACATGTCTGTAAGCCATTTATGAGAAGTCTTCCTACAGAGTGGGATGTCTTCAACATCATGGAATATTTTAGAACTGTATTCCATAGGGCTGCCCCTTGTTTTGATCTTAGCCATATACGATACGATTTCTGTAGTCAATTAGTCATTTTTCATGCTCTCTTATTTTCAAGAACTTAAGAGCACATCTCTAGCAAACACAAGATTTAAAATGGTGCTTTTGCATGTTCTTTGTGGAGAAACTGTCAGTTTAATCAATTAGTCGACAAAATCTATCAGTGTTAGTCTACTAAGAATTTCTTTAATCGAGGACAGCCCTAGTTTTCCAGACATCAGGAAATATCCAATTCTTTTTTTTTTTTGGTTGAAGTCAGGAAACATCTGGTAATCTGAATTCTGAGTCACATTACATGAATAGTGTAGAATATACTTTCCAACTTGTTTCATGTCCATTTACTGCATTAAGTGGTGCTTTTCATCCCAGCTGCTGTGGAAACCAGCCTGGAAAAGCACATTAACAAACCAGAAAGGAAGAACATTTTTACATTTTGGGAAGAGTTTCTGCTTTTGTTGTGGAAAGTCCGTTAGATTTTCATCAGGACCACATTGGAAGTTTGCCATTATCTCACAGTATACTGTATCCTCTCATGTCATTGGGCGTTCATTTGCTGTGTGCAAGACACAAAGGAGTTGTCTAAGAGAAGGCGAGAGGGCTGGAGAGTGTGTGTGTCGATGTGTGTTTAAAGGGCGGACAGGGAGGACAGGGTGTGTGTCTTCCTTCCAGATTTAGAGATCCTGTGGGAGAACAATGACAGGAGCTAATTAGATGACGGTCACCAGGTTGTGTGTGTGTGTGTGTGTGTGTGTGTGCTAGCTCTGGGATTTCCTTATATTTCCGGTTTGCATGAAGATGATCTTGAAGCGGAGTTTAGTCTCAGAGCAGGCCTAATTCAGTTATGACTCTGCTATAAACAGCAGACAAGAAAAAAAATGTCTCGGATTAAAAGTCTCCTGAAAACCAATAGCAGACCTGCGCACACACACTCTTCAACAAGCCACATGCAATTTTTGATCCTCTGTGAAAATGTCCAGTTTGTGTTGTGCAGCTTGAAGTGGTTTGCAGAGATGCACTCAGAGGAGCTGCAGCTATAAATACTAATCTCCAGGTAAATTAAGAGGAATATGTGCAGAGACACATTGAAACCAAGACCACACACACTGCAGCCAGCAACTCAGATATGTGTTTTCCCCTTATTGGGTTGGTAAAAACAATCAATTCATTGTTAAATGTCACCCGACTCTACAGCTTACCCTTTCAGTCGCAGTCTAATTTTTCCAGTGATTGGTTCCAGGCAGAAAAAAAGGAAAACCTTCAAACAATGCAATGCGGTCATGATTGATTGTGAGACAGCCATGAAAAATGGGAAGTAAATTCTTGTGGTGGGTTTCCCACATTCTTCCTGGCTTTGTACTTCCTTTGCCGGGTTTGATTGCAGCCCAGAGTCAGGTTTTTTTGTTAGGTGGTGTCACCTTTCAGACGGCTTTCCAAAAGATCCTCAGGGATTGAGTGGGAAAGCTCAGAGTCATTGAGAAATAACATGCCTGTTCCCATCTTTAACATATTATGGATCAAGACATCAAAACAATGTATGTTCCTGGCACCAATTCTTTGATACAGAGTTTTTGAAATAGTAAAATGCATTAAGAAACAGAAATTAGCTGCATCCTGCATGGCCTGTATACCAACATTTGGGAATGTAACAGTGATTTCATAGTTTGAGCAAATTGAGACAAGAACCTCCTTAAAACATAAAATGTCCCATCATTACAACTTCCCTGCACACAATTGCCCCCCATAAAATCAAATGCAGGCTCAGTGCTGTAAGAAGGCTTCTTATTTTTACATTTTAATTTTGACTGACATAGCCAAACTACAAAATGTAACTGTTAGACTGTTAGATTACAAAGTGGTTTGCTAGAAACCCACTCTGTACTGTTTTTATATTTAAAAAGCTTAGAAGGATTGTATCTTGTATTTTATCAGAGAAGCGTGATCATCCTTTCCAGTTGTGATCTGGTCATTGTCCAGCTCTTTGTGCTGAAGCTAGATAGCAGTCGAGTACTGACCGACAACTAATGCTAGCAGATAGTAGTATAGTGCCTTGAATACTTTAAAGCGTCACATCAATATCTTAATTCCTAAATTGAGAGCTGAGCAACAGCTCGTCCTGTCAATCTGTGAAAAAAAGTATACATTTTGCTATTTATAACTAAAGTGTGTGGTGTGGTTTTCTACTTTCAGATTAATTGTCAAGTTCTTTGCACTTGACCTTCGGCAAAATATTGATCCTTAGATGCACAACCATGGTCAAACTGAGAAGTTATGTCTAATATTAATTCTTATAACATTTAAGTATTGTTGCACTCAATGGGTGTACAGTTTTAACAGAAGTGTTTTTGTCTCCCATTGGATGGGGCAGTAACCTAACCGGCCCATTTGACCCCCTCCCAGACAACTCTGGCTCATACACTGTGTGGACATAGATATGGTTCAGATTTCTGTATGTAGCAGTGGTACATTTATTGTGCACACATCATCTATCGTCATGCTTTGTTGTGCGAGGCCCAGGAGTGGAAGGAAGCGCAGATTGTATAAACGGTGTTGTCTCCCATCCAGACTGTTTAGATTAGGAACACTAGATTGTGTGTGTGTGTGTGTGTGGGGGGCACATTCCTGGTTTTTCTCCACAGCAGTGTTTAGAAAAGACCTCCCAGGGGAACCTTCAGTTACCAAAAAACAAAATTCTCCAGATTGTTGGCAGCCGTTTGCGTGTGGTCAGCTCTTGCTTGTCATGTGATCTAGACTCACCTTGACATGACGCCACCTCCCCCCCCTCTTCCTCTCTGGAGATGCTTCAGTCTGCCGGAGAGTTGGGCGTCTCCCTCACACATGGTATCAATTTTGAGTATGGGAGTCATTTCCTCCCTCTGAAGTTCTCCGTTTCTTGGGCGAGGATTTCTTCAACAAGTCATATCGTCGTAGTCAGCACATTCTTTCGACTGATGCGGCATTATTTGTTTTTCTCGCCTGGTTGCTATGGATAATTGCTGAGCTGCAATCATGCCATATGAGAATAACTGTCAGAAATGCTTTAGGGTTAAAAGTGATGATTTGGCTGTGTTCATGCATTCAAGAGAACGTTTGTGGATCTCTTTAGATTTTTAGTTGCTGCCCCTCACTTTAATGCAGTAAAGACGTGTAGGCCTCCCTGGAAAAGTTTCTTCCACCATCACAGTCTTGAATTGGGAAACGTGCTAATCCATTATTTATGAACAAAAGTTGTCAAATTTTCTGGTGCATGTACCTGGGCAAACCTGGGTGTATGCACATTCGTGTGTGTCCCTGTCCTTGCCCAACAGCTCTAAAAACCAGACCTGTTGATCCGCATTATGTGTGAATACTGTTTGAACTTCTTGTTTTCCTCTGTTTCAGGATCTCCGTACTACGACAATGTGAGGCCTCTCTCCTATCCCGACTCTGACGCGGTCCTCATCTGTTTCGACATCAGCCGCCCTGAAACACTCGATAGCGTACTGAAAAAGGTTTGTTCCACCTTACTGACACATTCATTCATGAAGCAGTGATCAAGCCTTTGATAAGCTCAATAGAAGTCTTTTAGCCCTTAAACTCCACCACTGTAAAGTCTTTGATTAAGTTTGATCCGCTGACAAAGGCAGCGAGTCTACGGTCAAGAGATTTTTCTGTAGCCTCAGTCACGTCAGATCTTGTGATGTGAGGATGTAAAAAGTTGTAGTGTGACTGGAGGTTGGCTGGGTTGAATCCCCCGAGTGGCTAATAGAAGTAACACACTGATTGACTTTTAAACTGAGGTGTACTCACATGGAGCTAACGTCTGATGACTGTGGTCACACTGACTAGTGTATTGAACATAAACACGACATGCGACATCAGACAGTCATCTGACTGGTAGAAGGCTTTGATTGTACAAGGAAAAAAAGGTTGCTCAAAATGTAAAATATTTGTTTTTTGACAGTAAAACGCACCTGGTAGTGCTCTTCTTTTGTGAGGAACTTCCTGTTTTCATGGCGTGTGTTTGTAGCTGTCCATAAAAGTTACAATATGAGCAGGTTCTCTGTGTTTACTGTAACGTTGTGTTGGTTACAGGTCCTGTTTCAGACAGTGAGGGTCTAGATTAGAATTAGCATTGGTCTCATTGGCTTTTAGACAAGTGGTGTTTGTGCAGACAGAAAGTAACAGACATGTTGTACAAATGAACTTCCTCTTTGAATATTGATGAACTTGATCCCCTGACCAGCCAGCCAGCATGCCAGCCAGCCAGCCCTGAGGCACATGAGCCTCAGATTAAAGGCCCTGGAGAAATACCATCGATCACAGAGCATTTATTGTTGTCAGAGAGAAAACATGGGGATTATTTGTAGTTCCCTTCCAGGGTTGAAAGCGTGAGGGGCTCCAGGAAGTGGCAGCTTTAACCTTTGTACTTAAAGGACGGGTGACGGGGGTGGGGGGGACTCATGGGATTTTGGGTCAGGTCATTCTGGGCAACATGCATATTTTAACACTTCATTGCAGTTAAACAATACTGTTCAAACGTTTGGCTTGGGAGCTAAACTTTGCACAGCGGTGCTAGATAATTTACCATTTTGCTTTCTCCTGTTGAATCAATTAAGATGAAACATAGTTTTTTCTCAGAGTGTTGCATGATGCAAGCTTTTGTCTTTCTCCACAGTGGAAAGGTGAGATCCAGGAGTTTTGTCCCAACACTAAGATGTTGTTGGTTGGATGCAAGTCAGACCTGCGCACCGACCTGAGCACACTGGTGGAGCTTTCCAACCACAGACAGACACCAGTCTCTTATGACCAGGTATGCAGATCAAAAGTGTTGCAGATTTTAAACGGCAGATTTGAATGTAACATGCAATTAGCAAAGCAGTTTTGTGACTGGAATCATTCATGAATAATCGCTCATTGTTATTTAAGCCGTAACTGATCCCTGAGAAAGAAAATCCTGTCATTGTTGACGCAAGTATTTAAAAAAAACATGCGTCACCCTGACCCGCAAGCCTTTTATTTCCCTGGTGACCATATTTGACCTCTTCCTCCCCAGGGTTCCAACATGGCCAAACAGATCTCGGCGCCCTACATCGAGTGCTCGGCTCAGCAGTCAGAGAACAGCGTCAGAGACATTTTCCACGTGGCCACACTGGCTTGCATCAACAAAAATAGCAAAAACGTCAAGCGCAGTAAGGCCACCCGCGGCAACAAGAGGATCTCACACATGCCAAGTAGGCCCGACCTGGCGGCTGTGGCCTCGGACCTCCGGAAGGACAAAGCCAAAAGTTGCTCAGTGATGTGACTGGTCAGATTGAGGGGGATTAGACTGAGAATGAGGACAGCGCACAGTGCCAGCAGGAAGCTATGGGGCAACGCTCATTCCTGCATGCTAAAGACCCCTTATTTGTCTGGAAAGGGGTTTTATAAGCTTCAATTCATGTACACGTTACTGGGATACTCTGTACCAGTGAAAACTCAATGCGTAGTAGCATCCCAATCCATGTGCCCCCCCCCCTGCCCCACCAGACGAGGAAGCCATCTGTCAGCGAGCTACCTGCTCGAGGAAGTGATCTGCTTCCTTTGGGAGGACAGAGCGGGCGAGGCTTTCCACACCAGCAGGAAATGAGCAGGAGGAGTGATGTTATTTAGGAGACGCTCATTTGTAAAGGATGGGTTTAAGAACATGTGATCTTTTGAATGAGAGCCAAAGCCGGTGATGGGGGTGGGGGTGGGGGAGGTTGCTGCCTGGGAGAAAAAAAACCGAGGAGCTGCTGTTTGTGCTGGATCGGAGACTTTCTGCTCAGAGGTCTTGTACACCAACTTGTCACTGTAGTTTGGAACTGATTCACTCTCCCCCCCGCCCTCCCCCCCAAGCTCCTGTGACTGTGTAGTCTGTGTGCAGCGGACATTAGAAGAGCAATTTCTCAGTCCTGCACAAAGGAAACCTGACGCTGTTTGTCCCCTGTTTCTAATATCTCGTCGGTATAATGTGAAGTCATTGCTATGTTACTGCATCATTGTTTAATTTTAGCTTCATCCTGATGAGTTTAAACCATTTAAACAGCTAATCCTTGGAGCGGTTCTATGAGTTTATAACAGCTTGTTTGTAGCAGTCAGAGAGCCATTCTGGGCCCGTTTATTTTACCTCAACAGCTATAGATAAAAAGACTGAAGATAGAAGATAAAATAACTCAAAGCTGAAGTCAGACGCCAGGATATGGCCAACAATTCATCAAGTCCTTGTGATGAACGAATGCAATTTGGCCCTTTTAATTAGTGATACTGTTTTGAAATAAAAATAAACCCTTAAAACCCTTAATGGACCCTTAATGGGTCGGAAAGCTTCGTTGACACATGGACTAATTGTTTTAATGTGAATAATCTACCAGGCTGACAGGCAGTTGGAGCTATGAGTTATTTTCCCACTGCACTTTAGGGAGGGAATGTAAATGTAAGCAACAACTAAAGCTTGTTTATTAGGCGGTGGAAGCGTCAGAGCTCTTTGCCTTGCATTTCCATGAAGTGTTCAGCCTCTGCTGTTTGGTCAAATCCTCACACAGGCCCGGTCACACCCGCAACTATTTGGATAATCAAATACTTGTCATTTTACACAGCTTTTTAACAGTTTACAGACTAAATGACTACTTAAGAAAATAATTGGCAGGTTAATCATTACTGAAAATAATCATTAGCACTACTTCATTGAATGACATGGTGTACAATACTGAGCGGAGGGGGGGTAAACGACACAGACAAAAATTTAAAAGAAGCTCATGGAGCTAATGTGTCTGATTGGCGTTAGCTGTCTAGCTAGCTCGTTAGTGGTTAAGTAACTATTACTGATTCATTTTTTTTAAATATGAATATTTTCTGGGGACAAAACAAGACATTTGAGGACGTCATCTTGGGCTTTGGAAAAACAGTGATCTACATTTTTCACCATTTTCTGACATTTTATAGACCAAACTAATCGGTTAATTGTGAAAATAATTGTTACTTGCGGTCCTATTTAGAGGTTACATATTTTGCGATGATGAGGAAAATCATTTTGCTGTTTCTTTCTAGTGTGACCGGGCCTTTGCTTAAATTGTAGTTTACTTTTATTTCCCTTACATGGTATAAAAGTAGGTAATTTCAGTGTATGGGTTCCAATAACCTTCATTTGAAATATGTCATCATGTGAACAACAAATGTGTTAATTTGAAAATGAGACTTTTTTTAAAGTCTTGACCAACAGTGTAGTTTACTGTGTAAATTTGTGATTTCTTTCCTCTAACAGTGCAATTAAGGAGCTGTTTAAATATCAGAGGTATTGATGCACTTTTAATGTAACGTCCCATAATCTTGTTGCAAATGCCAGTGCTGTCACATTTGAAAGCTCAGTGGCCCAACTCTTATCTTTTTTTACCTGTTGTCTCTTCCCCATGTACAGTATCATGTTTTCTTGAATGTTGATGTCTCCTTCAAATGTCTTTGCCAATGTTGTTGCCGCAATATTTATTGAATTATATATTTTCCCTTTAGAATAAATGCAAATGGAATTGAAGAGAAGTGTGTTTTTCTGTTCATTGAGAGAAAACATGTACCTTGTACAGCAGCTGGATTCTCGTGAGATCACATACACACGGAAATCCCTCTAGTCAGGCTTCAAGTGAAAGATTTAGTGTCTGAACAGCAGTGGACCGAACCAATCAGCATCCGGAGAAGAGCTACTGGCAGCTCTGCTGCGTGGTTAGGTGTGTACGACGTACAAAACAATGGTGGACGTGATAGACAGATGTTTTTTTGAAAGTGCCTGCCCTTTTCCAAACAGTTTCCAATAATAAAATAAGATAAGATAAGATAATAAAACCTTTATTTGTCCCACATTGGGGAACTTGTGGCTGGCTTCTCAGATAGTTCTGTGTAGGGCTGCACGGCATGAGGAAAATATGGGATATGTCATATCATTGAATATAGCGATAATTATATATAAACAGATGTTAAAGTGTACTCTGTTCTGCCTTTTTGCTGCTTCCAGTCTTCTTACATTGCGTGTTGAAATTAAAACAAATGAAAGGAAATCATTTACAACATTCTTTTATTGAACATTGAACCTCTTAAAAAAAAAAGACATTATAAAATGTAATTTTCTAATTGACGCAAACAATCTCATACTGTCTTTTGCATTATGTTGCAGCCTGAATATATTGCGCTGGTTGATATTGAAATTATGATAAAAAAACAAAATATTGTGCAGCCCTAGTTCTGTGTAACAAACCATCTGGAGGTTAAGAAAACATGACGTCCAGTAAACTGATGCCATAGTAGTGCGACCTTTCAGTCCACACGTTATCACTTTAACAGAGCACCTAATTCACTTATAGGAAGCACACCTGTCTTCCATTTAAAGCAAATTGGTTGTGTTGATGTTGGCACAGATCGTATTTTTATGAACATTGCGTCATTGGGTTTTCACAAGATGTCACACTTTCCTCTGAGATGAGGTAATAGCATTCATTTCTGCACATGTTTAGGCTGTTGTCAAAGATATTTTTTCTTATCTCAACGTTGAATTTATATAGAAAGAAATAGCTTGAATCAACATTCACATAAATTAGTGTATGCACACAGGTTGTTTCAATTGCAAATGATAGGGATCTTGTGCAAACACAGGAATCAAAATATAGGTCAAAGCTGGTAAAAAAAAATGCTCTCAAAAAATCACACACACCCATAGTGTAAACAACTTAATTCCAGGCACATACTGTATGTGGATTTATGTAAAGAGCTTTGCAATCATATAAATACTACACAGGTTTTTATGAGAGTAAAACAGACATACAATGCCTCATGAAGGAGTGCAAAATGTTTTCCATAAGGCCGCTGCACCGGCTCAGGATATAAAAGAAATGCTATACAGCAGTTATAGAGAAGAAGGGACAAAAATCAACTTCCTTCTTTAAAACAGGAAATGTTTTGCAAAAAAAGTCTTGCTTTAGGAGAAGAATTTCATCATCAGTTGTCATCATCAGACAAACTTTATACAAACTGTAGACAAAACTTGACACACTTTACGACGTATACAGACAAACAACTCGGACGTCTACTCTCTCGCTGCCAGTCGCACGTGTGCGCGTGCGCCATATCCTACTTCACATTAAATGGACAAAAAGAGGTTTTGGTATTGTTTACTGATTCCAAATTTGAGGCTATACACCTAATTTAGACACCTAAACTTAGTTAAGGTACATTTTGGATGTACATTTTTCATTCTTCAATTTGACTCATGAGGACAAAGGACACACCTGTGATGTATTATCATGATTGCACAGGTGCAGCCTAAATAAGTCCTGTTAGTCTGGAGCACTCAGACAAAGCCATGCAGCTGAAATGTGATGGTGGGTTTTAGCCTTTGTTTGCTGTCTCTGACAACAGCTTTTTACATGTGCATTACACAAACATGTCTGTAGTCAATTATCTCAGAAACCAGAAATACGGCCTATTTTCCAAGTTCACTTGCGCCCTCATCCAGACTGTTTAGGGTGTTTTAAAAAAAACATTTAATGATCCAGTTTAATAGAAATGAGATGTGAGCTTGTGACAGGAAAGTTTATTGATGCCTGGGCGTGGAAACATTGGGTGGAGAATAAGCATTAGTCATGTTAACAGTTCTGCAAATCCTCTGCTATGCCCTTTTCTTTGTACATGAATCACTGCATTAGCTTGATTTATGGTTGATGGAACAAAATATTGTTTTCTTTGTTATTCAAGACTGCCTTACAGTTTAGATGGAGCTGTTGTCGGAGCGACGAGTCCTTCAGCCCACACCTGCAAAAGGGCTGTTTATTCACAATTAGCTGGATTGAGACTTTTCAGCTTAAACCCTGGCCATTAAGTCATTTTCAGATACAAATACACCAATTAAAAAATGATGAAGCTGCAGTGAAGTGTCCTTCAACACATGAGGGCTGATTGTGGTTCGACTCCTGTTCTTTTACTTAGTAAAAATATAAGAGCATTGATATTCAAGATGACTTAATCCAAGATTAACAAATCAAATATTTAGCTCAAAGTTCAAAGAACCAAATGAGGTGGATAAGAGATTTCAGCTTGCTAATGTAACGTTGGCTGAAAGAGTGGGGCCCAGCTTTCTGAACATAGAAAAGAACTGTAGATTACTAAATGGGTTAAAATAGTTTAGTTTTTACACAGCAGAATCACTTCTTCAGCTCTACAGTATGACAACAGTCATTCCAGTTTTGACATGTCAGTGAAAAGCTTTGTAGCAAGGGAACAAAAAGCTCATTGTAAGTCACCCTACATCGGCTGGAAAAGCTAGAGTATCACTGGAAGCAGACAATGTTGTATAGGCCGTGGTAAATTCCCCCGGGCTTCCTAGCATGCAAACTGCTTTTCCTCACATAGCAAGCCTATATATCACGCAATGACTTCATCACATGTATACGGTCTAAGATGTATGAGGTTGTCAGGGGCAGGAAATCAGGGCTGTCAGGTGAAAAATAAATGTCAGAGATGAAAGACTCTGCATTTATATTACATTTAAGCCTCATTTGTATAGTCGTGAGACTCATTTCTTATATTTCTAATTGGACTGACATATCGTGGCTACAATATCCATATAGAGTAACAGCCCTAATAAACAACTGTTGTATGTAAGTTTATTCTTTTAACTAGCCATATTAAAATAATAGTGTGACATTTTGGGAAATATGTTAATTCCTGTTGCGACTTATAAGTATAATGTGTAACTTTTCCGCATTAACATGTCTAAAAGCAACTAGACCTATGTTATATAATTTGTTGAGGCATGTTACCTTTGGACAGCCAGACTAGCTTTTCCCGTTTCCAATCTTTATGCTAAGCTGAGCTAACCATAGCTTCATATTTAGTGTACATATGAGTGATGTCGATCTTCTCATCTACAGTAACTTTCAGTAAGAAAGCAAAAAACATATTTTCCTTTGAGGTTTAGGTGCTATCTGATGTTGTTCCTGCTTTAAAAAAATAAAAAATAAAGTTGCAGTGACAAAAACTATTATATGGCAAAGTTTTCTTCTAGAGCTGGTTTTGCTTCTATTTTCCCCAGACACACAGGGGAGTAGTCTGTAGATCAAATAACACGCTCTCCACTCAGAGTGTAGCATCATAAACCAGAACGTCTGACATGTTGAGCATTTAAGTGAAGCACACAACTTGCTCAGTTTTTTCTCAACTGGAAAAACCGGCTTCCTTGACATATTACCACCAGTGTTGCTCTTTTTCATACTCTCTCTTGCATGAACACATATTGGAATGGTGATGTCCAGGCAAGTTCTCTGAAGCTTGTTAAAAATGCATTTGGGAAATGCACGACATAATTCAGCTAGAACGAGATAGGGTGGAGAAGAAAGCAAACCACAGAAACTGAATCACAACACTTTATCCCCAAGCAGTTTCTGCAACACAAGTTGTAAACTCACTATGATAGCAGTGGTAAACTAACACCAACACTTACAAAGAACAAAACATCTCTGTGGCAATTTAACCTTAATTCTACAGCCGGTTCCAGACTGTAATGGTGTTTAGACTAACCCAGATACTGTAATAAGTAAGGAATCCCACTAAAGCAGAGCGCCTGAGCACAGCTCTGGTCTTAAACACTCCCTATTGGTGGGCTGAGCTGGCAGAAAATCAGTCTTGATCAAGTCTGCAGTCCACCCTGCCCTGTACAGTATGTGTCCCACATCGCCTCATTTTACCCTGCCATGTTGTTGAAGCATGGGAGGTGAAGTGCGCTAATCCACTGATTGCAGATGTGCTGTAAGTAATTTCCGCAGTTTCCCCAAGGTAGGGTTCTTATGATTTGCAGCTGTTCAGGTACACTGAGCATGTTTTTTTAGCTGTGCTAGTGTTGTGACTCTAGAAATGGCGTTGTTGGTTAGTCCACCACGTCCAGAATGAAATCTTTCAACAACTGTTGCATGGATTGCTATAGAATTTGGTACAGGCATTTATGATCCCCAGATGATGAATCCTACTGACTTTGGTGATCCCCTTACATTTTCTTTCTCTAGCACTACCATGAAGTTGACATTTTTTATTTTTAGTTAAACGTCTCAAAACTATTGGATGGATTGGCATGCGTTATGGTACAAGCATTCATGGTCCGCAGAGGATGAATCCTCACGACTTGGTAATCCCCTAACATGATTAATCTTCTAGTGCCACCAACATGTAAAAGTTTTGACTTATCCTGTAAAATATTTCAGCATCTACATGATTGATTGGAACAAAACCTTGTACAAACATTCATGGTTCCCAGACGATAAATCTCACTGACGTAGGCAATCCTCTGACGTTACCTCTAGCACTACCATGATGTTGACATTTTTGGTTTAAAGTGAAACATCTTATCAACTATTCTATAGATTCCCAACAAGTTTGGTTCAGACATTAATGTTTCTCACAGGGTGAATTTACTTTAAATCTAGCGCCATCATCAGATCATGTCCAATACTTATGACCAAATACCTGCATAAGTAATGATCCATCTCTCAGCTATACTTTGTGTTTACTGCTAATTAGCAAATGTGAGCATGCTAACATGCTAAACGCTAAAAGACATTTAAGCATGCTGCTATTTGCATTAAGCTCAAAGCACCACTTAACCTCAGTACCATTTCACAAAGCAGCTAGCATGGCTGTAGCGCTTAGTATTTTTTTTATTAATAAAACTAAAATTGACTGACACAGACATGACTCCCACACACATACAATGGTGGCATTTATATATATGAGAAATATGACAAGAAGCCACTCCAATCTGGCACATGGAAAAGTTGAGCTCCATTGTAGCCTTCAGCAGATCAGTCCCAAAAGACAAAAATTGTTTGAAGAAAAGAGAATTAGAGAATCTTGTCGTCATATTCTTTTGTTTAGACCTGCATTGCAGTGCATTATTCTGACAGGTGACAAACGGCGAGCTTGGAAATGGAGCTGGAAGGTTAGACTTTTTATAGGATGCCATTTCTTATTGGACCATTTTTTTCTTGGCTTCACTCACATAAGTGGATCACAGCATGAAAAAAAAGCTTTTGATTGCTTATTTGACTTTGATTCATGGGGGGGACTATCCCAAGACCATTTTAAACTATCACTCATGATTTCCCGCATGTCCAGCTTTGATAAATAGTTTTAATATTAAGCCAAATATCCTTTTCCCACTCCCACGCAAAACAGAATACTTTTCCTAATCTGTCTGCAGTAACAGGCTTATAGAGAGATGGACACTATTCATCGCCATCTTTGTAGGAGCGAAGAAGCTCACAATTGCTTGGATTAACTGTTATGGCAAGAGCAACAACTTGATTGAGCAGGAATGATCATCTATCAGCCACATATTGCTTTTTAAATGCAATAGACTGATATTGAACCGGGTGAAGTCAAGGCTTAGGTGGAAGGAAGCTGCTATGGTTCACGCAACAGCTCAACAAAACAGGCATCATCGCTGCTTGCCCACTGAATATTCTATCGGCTGTTTTCATGAAGAGACATTTCAACCTCTCCAGTTTCAAAAATAACATTGTGCACACTTGTCAGTTTACAGAAGTTCATTTTCATGTACCTGTGTATATATGCAGTCAAGAGAATGCCAAACCTGTAAGTGGCAGTATAACAAGAAGCTCAAGCCCATGTTAGACAATCAAAATCCTGAAAATAGCAACAGCAACAGCAACGAATCACTTCCTCTTCTCGCCGGAGTTTTTAGAAAGAATCGTTTTCAGAGGTGAATTCTCCGTTTGCGTGTAAACGAAGGGAAATGTCTCTGTTTATCAAAATAACCATGTACATGTAAGAGGGGCCTAAGTACTCTGAATATAAATGCAAGCTTGTGTGTGTGTGTGTGTGTGTGTGTGTGTGTGTGTGTGTGTGTGTGCAGCCCCCCACAGTTTTCCATTTTCCTGCAGGACCAGCTGGGATGGACACAGACTGGAAGCGTGTAGATCAATAGATCTAAACTGGTGGTGCATTGTCCCCCCCCCAATCCTTCTGCCTCAGACAATCAGTCATGCACAGCTGTAAAATAGAGACAGGCTGAAAGCAAAACAATAGACTTTTTTATACAGAATAAGCTGGTGCTGAAGGTCTTGGCTCTGAGGCGTGCAGACGGCTTGAGCTTAACAACAAGCTTCTGGTTCATTATGAATGAACTGGTGCAACGTGGGAAACATGTGGCTTAATCTAAAATGCTGACACAGCTAGGCAAGAGTAGTTACAGTCAGATAATGCTTTAGCTGAAGTTTATGAAGCAAAAAAACAACTAAAACTTAGTTTCAAATCTTCAGGCTTTCTCTATAAAATTAACTTTTCATGACCGAATAAGCAACAGTAAAAGTAAAAGTTTGAAAAACATCCTTATTTCTATTTATTAAGACTAAAATGAGCCTGTTTGTTACATTAGCCACCATAACCTACAGGTCATACCAAATAAGACAGTGGGAACAAACCCCTGAGTTTATGCTTACGAGATAAACATTTTATTTTTGGGAAAAAGAATGTTTTTTTTCTTCTTTCAAAAGTTACATAGTGTTACTTTAACACTTCTGAAAAACAAACAAAGAACTTTTAACACAATGAAAATATGTTATTTCAGCCTGATAGTGTGTCCTTATTGTAAATTAGTAAAGTCTTTGTACTTATCAGTACCACTTTTCATTTCAGCACTCATGCAATCCACCAATCAGTTCTTATTTCAATGAAAACCGAAAACCTTTTCACGTTGGCTCACTGCTGCCCTCCATGGGGGATTGTGTTTGAAGACTGTGGGAACAGCAACGACAGGAGAAGCTTTTCTTGCTTCTTGGTAGAAAGTTTCTGCGGTGAACAGCTGAGTGGCTGCCAAATCACCAGAAAAGTTCCTGACTCATGTTTTACTGGATGCAGTTTGCTAGCGCTGATTTTTCTATGGATTTTGGCAAGAGTTGAGCTTTGACTACAAAGCTCAAAACTATTTTGATCTTTCCAAGAACAACTTATATTCCAGTGAACTGCACTCCCTCCTCTTCCTTCAACATCCTCTCTTCTCCGGGTCTGGTTTGCCATATGTCTGATCCTCACCGTGGGCTACATCCAGACCACTGACCTCCTCTGTCTCGCTTCTCCTCTCCATCTGCTCCCTGGCTCGGCCTTTTTGGTTAGGGGCCAACCTCAACACATGTCTGAGCATGTTGTCAGGGGAGTCCTCATCGCCTGCTTAAGCTCTAAATTTATCTTCTTCATAGCGATAATATCAGTTAACATCATGTTCACGTGCTTTTCCAGACCTTCCTCTACAGCGCTGAGGAGGAGGGTCTGGCAAGTCTACACAGCATTCCGGGATGGGAGAAAAACGTGTTTTCATTTATTGGCCTTTCTTTAAACCAATCATAATCGTCTTGGGCAGCGCTAAGCCCCGAACGGAGCCCCGGTGCCTCTGTAAAACAGCCTCAGGAAGAAACTTGTTTTGGTGAAACATACTCGTTCAAAGGTTGTTTTAGTCTTGCAACAGAAAACTCAGATTGGACGGATATTCTAGCTAGCTGTCTGGATTTACCCTGCAGAGATCTGGGGAGCAGTTAACCATAGTCCTCAGAAATCCACCGGAGTTCAAAATTCCAACACAAAGAAAGTGGAAGGAAACAGACATCTGGCTGAAAAGAAGGACATCTGGCTAAAAAAAGAAGGACATCTGGCTGAAAAGAAGAAATCTGGCAGAATTTCCATCTGCACCGGAGCAATCCTGGAAGTGGAACATGCGGATATAGACTAACATCAAGTAGACTATGTTGTTGTGAGCTGGCAAAAATCCATTAAGGACAAATAAACAATTGTTTCTGTGTTCTTCTGCTGTAACATGCAATATAACCAACAAAAACCAACAATTTTACATCTAAAGTCCAATGAAGGACATCAGCTTGGGATGCTTGTGTTTTCTCCGACACATTTCCAATTTCGACAGAAGTTACCTTTTTACCTTTTCAGGTAAAGATCTACCAAAGCAATTCCCAGAGCAAACTTTCTCCTCCTTAAAATCCGTTGCTCTTTTACTGTGAATGAAAGAAAGTAAACACGATTAAGTCAGGTATATGATTGAGCAGCACTTGTGTTCTTTTCATTAGCTAGACAAATATGTATTTGATGATTCAGCCGGCAAAGCCATTTACACTCTTCATTCCATCTTTATAAGCAGCCTCTCCTCCGGGCTTTAACCTTGTCAACAACACACACACACAAAGACACACACTTGGGTCGCAACTAATCCGAATTCCAGCCATTCTGGATGAAGAATTAACGCCTTTTGAGTGTGTTTTTGTTAATTTATTAGTTCATTTACAGTATCTGCATGAGCCGAAGACCCCCTAAAGATTAAAGAAACTGGAACATCATTGTGTGTGTGTGTGTGTGTGTGTGTGTGTGTGTGTGTGTGTGTGTGTGTGTGTGTGTGTGTGTGTGTGTGAGAGAGAGAGAGAGAGAGAGAGACACACACACACACACAGAGTGAGACCCCCCTCCTGCTATGTGTGTTTACTTCACCAATAACAAAAAACACCCAGGAGTCCCACCTGCTCCGATTAGCATGAATCAGCAACGGATGGGTCCCTGCCACCCATCACAACACCCCTCCCAACAAACCCCCTACTGCGCCACTGATGCTACATTGTGCCAGAGACGCTTATCAGTTGTCAGCCACTCCTGGTGCGCTGCTGAAACCCCGCTGTGCGTTTGTTTTGCCAAGCTGTAACTCAATTTGCTTCAAAATCTTATTTTTACTTCATTAACATTGTTATGTTATGATGAGTTGATGTCTTAAGATCTCAATTTTGTTAGTAATGAAATGGAAGCTATGACAAGTTTTTGTTGTCGCAGGATGGAAATGTTGCCTCAAGTACCGTGCAAACAGGCTCATTGTCAACTCAAGTGTGAGCTGTGTACAGCAATAAATAAGGAAATCACGCTTTTATGGGATTAGTCCAAACATTTGTTGTGGTATATAAATATCACACAGGAAAAGCTTGTGTTAAAGCCAAATGTCATCTTAACGTACTATTTATACACATTTCAAAGATGGTTCACATTTCATCTTCTTATTCAAACTTGTCTTGTCCATTTGGTACCTCTCCTGTCTCAGCCTATTAAATCACAATTCCATCCCTGCAGCGGCTGTTTGTGATGTATTCAGCATTAGATCAGCAGAGAGCCTTTTAAATTGTTTTTGAATGAGAGAGGGGAGACTTTTCAGTCCAAGCCACACATATTCCACTCTTTAAAAGTACACACACAAATAGTTAGATAGTTGATTCCAGCTTGGTAGAAAGCTAGCAGCATCTCCACCCAACTTTAAACTTTGGGTGAATGGTGTCTCAGTGGGGGGGTAGAGGGGAGGAGAACTCTGGGGTTCTTCCTGTGCTGATGGAGCAGCGGGTGGAGATGCAGTATCATTAGCATAAATGTTAGCTAAAGGCGATCAACCTCCTGCCAAGGTCAGATATGGACCAATCTGGTTTGAATCTGTGAATGATAGTGTTTTATTTCCATGGCGACACTGATTTTTGTGCATCATACATGACGAGAGAGTGGGAATTGTCAGCTCTTTGGAGCAGCAATTGTCAAGTACTTTGGAACAGAAACAGTCTGAACAGTATTGAAATATGATAGAAGAGACACAAATCGAGCCAAGTGTGTTTTGGTGACCACTGAGGAAATCAGCGAGTATACTGAAGCTACCTGAGCCCGTCTCAGCTGGTGAAATCTCAGTGCTGCCTTCAGGACGTTGCTACGCTCTACCTGGCTCTAACACTAATCGGTACTATAAGTCCTTTCTCCCTTCTGCTGTCTGCCTTTTTTATTTTCATTATGGTATGCTTTTGTATGGCATTACCTTGGGTGTCCTTGTTAGATTGTTTCTCAATATGTTTTGTTAGGATGTATGAACGTGTTTTACCAATTCCACATGCAGTATTTTAAGCTCAAAGCCTTTGAATATTTTTAGTTTTGTGATTGTTTTCCTATCTACTGTATCTGAGCTGCTGCATGTGATTGCCCTCAAATAAAGTTGCATTGAATTGAATTTAACATTGTGAAAATTATACCTGCTAAACATCAGAACGTTAGCGTAGCTTTGAGCTCACAGCTGCAAGCATGGCTATAGGCCGGTGTAGTTTCTCTTTACTCTGAAACCTGTTTGCTTTAAATGGTAACAACATGTTAATTAACAATCAATGCATTGATTTTTTTCCATCGGTAGGGCTAAAGCAAATGCTACTAATGCACTAAAGATTTTTTTTTCTAAGGTCATTGCTGTGAACCTTTAACGTTTTGATGGGTCAAAGCGTACACCCCGTAGCTCTGTCTGTGCTCTTCCACTTTAAGCTAGCTAGATAATATCTCTCCAGCCTTTCAAAAATGAAACTGCCAGGGTGAGGTTGCAAAGACACACATACACACAACTTGCACACACGGAAACCTCTGGAATCATACTGTGTGTGTGGAGATTAGAGGTAAGGGTTGTGCAGACTTTTCTTATCAGCTGTGTACAGCCTTCCGACTCTTCACATATCAGTCATCTCTGAGCAAAGCCAATGATTGAGGATGGATCTTAGATGGAAGAAACCACAGCAACACCATTATTAGAAACATTCACATGCATGCTACCAGAGAGTTTGTTTCTTATGAGTCTTCATTCGAATCAAGGTGAAATAAGAAAACAGTCCTTTGTGTATGTGAAGAGACACCTCTGTTGACGGCATCGATACAGAAAAGAGTTTGATAGGCATTGGAGAAAAATATTTCAAGGCTTTTCTTTTAAAATTGGCACACACAGAAGTGAAGCAGCTTCCTTTGTTAAATTCTTGTTGCAATTCTTTAATTGGTAAATTAACACATTTGACATTCTTACGTGAATAAAGAGATGGTGGTGTATGCGTGGTGCACTTTATTTGAGAATCTACTTATTCACTGCATGATGAGTGCAAAAAAGCATTAAAGTTCAGTGAAAGTGTGCCAGAGTATGTCCTAACACAGGAATCCTCTTCAGCTGCCGCTTTTCTCCCAGAGGTGCTCGACAGCCAAAAGCAATTAAACCTCAGCGAGGTTATGGATGACTTAAAGTCCCTGGGAGCTGGGGGCCCAAAATCAGAAACTCAATTAAACAAGGGGAACACTGTACCTCCGCTGTCATTCTGCATATTTCAAGGCAAACTCTCGGGGTTTCCCCACCATCTGGAGAATAACCCAACAAAAAAATCCTGAAGCCGTTTTAGAACATCATCATCAAATCAGGTAACATCATGTTTTTTTTAAAAGCAGATTTGGACAGTTTTAATTATGGATGTAGACAATGATGGAAAATGGTTCACACTCAGAAGAAGCCAGAAAAGAAACCTCAAAAATGAAATGTACTGTTAAACATTTCCTCCATCCAAACAAATCGTCCGACAAAGGCCAATCCACTGCAAAGTAATATTACATGATTTCTGGGTAATGAAGCTCCAGAAATTCAAAGAGCTTCTTCTGGCTGCCACTTGGGGCCACAGAAGTGTGAGATTGTCTTAAACAGCATCAATTATCTTTCTTTCTATGGTGAATGTTGAATGAAGCCTACAGCAAGTCAGAGCTCTTCTTTCTGAGAAAGCTGGACCAACGTTGGACCTTGATTATCCTCGAGTGTGCTCTGGTACTGGACTGGTTAACATGGGCATACAGAGTGCAGTTTATTGAAATCACATTGTTAGATTTCTGCCGACTAAACTCATTATATTTCAAGCATTTATCTCTTGCTTCCATTTGCAGCTGCCAGTATGTAAAATTGCCTTGCACTGCTTTTCTGTCAGACATTCAAAGAGGTCCCTTTAGAGATCCCTAATGGTCCCATTAAATGAAAAATGCCTTTTTGTGTTGTTACCTTGGGTTCCTGGGAAATGGTGTAATTTACTGAACCCAGTATGAGGAAAACCAAAAACATTTTCTTGTGCTTTTATATCCAAATTCACCATTTTTTTCCAACCACCTGTAACAGTCACACACACAGTGACTTAACTTGAGACTTGCCCTCAAAACACTTCAGACTCGACTGGGACTTGAGAGGCGGGACTTGTGAACAATCTTTAATTTTTGGAAACGTCTGATGAACTGAATGTTATTCCCCTCTAACGTAATTAGGTAACACGTAATAGGTAACATATCCATCTGCTGCTACACGTGAGAGAGGATGACAAACATGTTGACTGCACGGCTTCTGCAGGCATAGAGCTAATCCTAGGTTATTGTTTACCTGGAAAATGAATTCACTGGTCAAGGTTTCTTTTTGTCATCACAGATTTTTTACATCTATGTAATATACTTAAAATAAAATGAAATCTAAGTCACACCTATGTCATATTTTAACAATAATTAGTTATTTATGTGAATGAACATAAGAGGAATTTTGATTTGACTCAATGTGGAGGTCAAGACTTTTATTTTGAAGAGACATAATACAGTCTAGACTAGCAGTACATTTAAAATGACTCAGTTAATTTTGTTCTTTTTTTGCTAAGATTTCCCTTATTTTAACTTAAAAAATTAAAAAAATGATCACGATGACACAAAAGGACAAAGAGTTTTCCTCCTGGTGTAAATGATATTGATGATGAGTTTAAAGGCTGCAACATTAATCAACAATTACATTAATAACAAGCCAAAATGATGACACTAAAAACTTTTTCCAGGAAATTTGCCAAGGACAATTTGTCTTGCAGCTACTGCCAGTAATATATGCTGTGTGCACCAAATATTCCTCTGAGGAATCTCTCACACACACACTCAAAACACTCAGAACACACCAAAAAGCAGCACCTCAGCATTATTAATAATGGATCAAAGGAGACCATGTAACCCCGGCAGTCGTCCATGTTGGCTTTACATTGATCCATGTGAAGCATTTGGTGCATGGGGAGCACTGATACATGACCTTGTGGCTTGGACAAAAATCTTCTCATATTTGACGTTGATCCATTGAGTCCACATTTAAGAATTGGCGTGTGTGGTGACATGTGTGACATGTTCTCCAATGCATCAAATTAGATAGATTTAAAGCACAAAAGCTGCATGATTCGTTCTGATTCTTGGATTTTATTTAGTCATAAAATGAAAGGCTACATTTATTCCTGATAGAAACAAACCCTGGAAGCCTTTGACAAGTTATGAAATGCCATATTAGGCTCTGCTAAAAAAAATCTGAGACAAGAATGTTACCAGCATGGATTCAAAATTTCACATCTATTCTTTCATTGTCATGTGGTTTGAATTTAAGTCAAACTGAATTTAAAATGCATTTTTGCAAAGAAAACAATACTACAATCAACTTACCTGAAGTGTCCACCCCATAAGCGTTATATATGTTGGGTAAACTGCATGACTATAAACGTCTGAAACTGAAATACATACAGCATATACTACATATTTACAATATTTGATTAAAGTGTTCAGACAGTTTCTACCACCAATCTGTATGAAAGGCCTAGCAAAGCCGAGCTGTTTTCTTAATGGATATTAGAATTGTCTAAAGTATTTGTTTCAGTATGACACGCACACACACATGCTCACGTACACGTACACACACACACACACACACACACACACACAAACACACAGGACAGGGAAATCAATACAGCTATTTCCTCCGACCATCTCCAGTCTCAGATGACAGCAGTTTGACCACATCCTGCCTAGACTCATTTGATCTTTTGCTAAAGCGTATTATCAATATTTATCCACTGGATAGTAAGTCTGAAAACCAACGACAAGGTAATTTCTCTATTATATTACACAGTTGTTTTGTGGTTCATAACCATCCACATGCCCGACCTCTGTGACTTTACTCTGAAAGCAGCTACGAGTTCTCGGAGAACATAGCGTCATTAAGCAGGGTTCAGCTCCCAATGTTCTAATTCCATTCAATTCATTTTCTTTGTCATTTTCACTGAATACTTGCATGTTCTGAAGAAGAGAAAAATTGTTTCTAAAGGTTTAATGAGACACAAAGGAATACATACCGGTACTTTTTCAAACAAATCCTTCATTCACTTTGATAACGTGAGAGCAGATTGATAGAAAAATGGCACTAGAGGAAGGTAGGCTCACTCACATAAATCTACAGGACGGAACACAGTGTAACAATTTATGATACCAATTAAAACAGATGAGAGAGGCTTTGTTTATAGTTTTTACAGAAGAGTTATCATGGAGCATCCTTGTCCATCCTTTTTCTTGTGACTTAACAGTCCAATCTCCTACAAACTGGATGTATAACTTTAAGACCCCTGTTATAGACGGAGGATGTGTTTTTACACTCTGACCTTATGTGTAATGGGACTTTGCAGCTGTGTGTGTGTGTGTGTGTGTGTGTGTGTGTGTGTGTGTGTGTGTGTGTGTGTTTGTGTGTGTGAAGGAGTTCACTCGGTGAACTGAGCTCATCTCCTCTCAGATCCTTAACTGCTAAAGGATTCGCAGGAAGTGTCCCCCCCCCCATGTCCCTCCCATCTTCCTTCTCCGTTCTCTTTCCTCTTCTCTCCTTTCGTCTTTCCTTCCTCTCAGCTGGGACTGAAACTGGCGGAGCTCAAAGGGGAAACGGAGACAGAGAGGACAGGGCTGGTCTCTCTAAACATCCTGGTAGCTGACGTCACTTTGAAATACATCTGATTCCTGATGTGAATACTCCCAAACAATGCATCAAATGATATAACTTTTGATTTGCTGAAATAACGACTCCTTTTTGCGTCAACTGTGCTTGACTTTGGCATTGATGAAACATTTTCTCTCTTCAATACTTTTCTGTCACTGAAGCTTCTCTCCATGATGCTGCATACTTGCCAAACTGCACAAGAGGTTTTGTGCATAGCTCAGAATGTTAGACCTTTATTCATCCTCCTGTAAATACCACACAAATAAAATGTTTTAATATTGGATTTATGTTTTATACAGTACATTAACTTGACATTTTAAATCAATGTCACTGTTTAATTTATTGGACATTGTAAATTGAATTCAAACATTGTATGTGAGGATATAGATTTGTATTTCATGGATTCATTGGACTAAAATGTTTATTGTTTATTTCATTGTGAGTTTAGATATGTGGATATGTTTTTGTGCAGGCCAATCTTGATTATGAACGGCCTTTCTAGGACCTCTATTTCTATGTCCGTCAAGTTGATTACCATGAGAACTCCTTGTTTAAAACACCTGTCCTATGTCAGTCAGCCAAAACGTCCTTGTAAAGTGTTGCTACAGTATCTCTGTATAATATATATATGTGTGTATTTATGAGGAGACGGTAGATTGTCTTTAGCTCAACTTTATTCCAACATGTTGTAACTTAACACATGTGAATCTGTTCATTTGACTTCCCGTGTTGTCGTTCGTATACGTAGGTACTGACGTATGCTCAATCCCAGATTGTAACAGGGTCACGTGACAGTCCATCTTTAGAAGTAAATGATTGGATCTTTGTGATTAAGCATGATGGCTCCTTTTTGCACAACGCACAACATTAAAACCTGTCCTTCTATATGGTGCAATGGGCAATTTTCAAGGTAGGTCAAGGAAATGGATTACAAAAGCGGAATAATTTAATGAGTGTTACAAACTGAGCACACAAGTACATTGAAGTGAGGAAAATTAAAACGCACTTTGGTTTGTGATTATGAAATTTCTTCAGGTAATTTAACTTATCCGTGAAGTAGATCGACTGATTGGATTCATTAATTTTGTCAAATTTAAATTTGAATTTCGGTGTCCTGTGAGACAAACAAGTGTGCTGGACTGGTACAAACTCTGGAGTAAGAAGAAAGTTGTGTATGCAGTGCGTGATTGATGGCAGTTTGTTTATTTAGGAATTGGACTTGGTGGGTTTAACATATTTAACATAAAAATTGACCAAAATGTATAAACTGACAAAATGTATAAAGAAATGTAAATTCACTGACAGAATAGTACCAAAAAATAATAATAGATAAAAGTTTAAAGAAAATAATGTTGTCCATGCTGATACAGTACATTACAAAATAGGAAAAGGGAAGGTTGTGAGAGTAGAAAGTTAGAAATGCTGAGATACTCTGAAATACCTTGATTTGGTTTTTGTGAAACTGTAATACAAAAACTTTATTCAGATGAAGCGGGACTGATGTGATGTGTGCCAAAGTAAAGGAAAAAACATCTGGCATGCTGTCATTCTTCCATCCCTGTACCTTTACACTTTATTGACCTCACATTCTCTGTATAAACCCATGTGGGAGTGAAGAGGCAGACATCATGAGATTCCATAGGTTAGTATTTTTATTGTTGCCTTAGAAAACGTAATTAATAAATGCTGCAGGTGCGTCTTGGCTCTTCCCTCTCCTCTTCGGTTGCAGAGAGCAAACTGAGGAACATTCAATTTTTTTCTGTACAACGTAGAAGACCAAACTGCTGCCAGTGGCTTTTGGAAATAATAATACTGTTGCAGACAGATTGCGTCTTTTGCACAATGCTGAATTACTGCTGTGGAAGGATTTTAAGGGAAGGGGAACATTTCGCTGAGAACTTCTGGGGATGTTTTTAGTGTAAAATCGACAGCCACTGCTTTCTATTGCATTGCATAACAATGTAAATTCTCCTCCACCCCTACGTTCTGTTGCAGTGTTGGCAAGACGGTTTTCTTGTCAGCCGGGCTGCTTTGATGTTGCTCCAGGTTTGACACATTAGTTATTATCTCCTGTGTGTTTTCCACAGGCTTCCTACACACTGTTAAGGCGAGGGGGGCAAGAAGCCCTCCCTCTCTATGTGTGGATGTGAAAGCCAGAGAACGGCAGTGGGAGTCTATCCAGAGACTTAGCAAGCAAACTTGTAGTCAGTCACTTCTTTCTGGTTACTCTCAATAGAGCTGCGACGGACAAACTTGCTGACATGTTGGAAAAGTGTGCATTGGCAGAGTTGAATAAGCAAAAAGACCATTGGGAAAACACTTTGAGGGTGTTTTAAAATCTGTTTGGTGGCTGTTAAAACAGAGCAGGCCTGAGTCTGTCTCACATCTTTAACTTTTTTTTGTGGGGACAACAAAACTATATTTTTGTTCCCATGAAAATATCTAAACCAACCATGTGTTAATCCATATCCCAATACTTTTTGACCTCAGTCCAATATACATGGAAATCAAGTCTATAATTCTATACCTCTTGATTTAATGTTCGCCTTTTCATTAACCGTAATCATTATTTTCCCTAAACCTTCCTCCGAACTTCTGTATTTTTCAACCGAGGCACTATTTTCCCTTTTTTGTGTCTAAATGACTAATAGGGACACATTTCATTTTAAAGTGGTGCAGTATTCAGCAAGCGCCCTGCAGCCATGAAACAGATGCAATGTGATCCTATGGGGCAATTACGAATCGTCAATTGTCCATTAAAAGTGCTTTTTTTGCCACTGACAGGCTCAGATTGTTATTTTAAGTGTCTGACAACATTATGGAAAGGATCCTTATAGAGAATTAATTTTCCTTTACCTTTTTGCTTGATCTGCTAACCAAGAGAAGTCTTGTTCTGAAATCTCAAGAGTTGACTCACTACCCCGAGACTTCTCAGTGAGCGAGGCTTGGTTGGACACAATAACAAACAGATCAAGCGACAGGTAAAAAAAAAAATCTTGTTATTTCTCTGTATGTACTTTCCATTATGTTGTCACTTATAATAACAATCTGAGCCTGTCATCGACATTGACAGAATGGCTTTTTGCATTTTTGAACTCAGGGAGGTTGTAAATGATTACTAAACTAAACAAAGCTAAACTATGAATCAAGTAAAAGCGTTCAAACCTAAAGACTGGATACAAACTAATGTGCTGTGTAGTTACTGTGTATGACATAACCGCTTGACTAATTTAAACCTGAAATCCTGAACACAACTGACTCACTGATGCGGGCACAGAGCTGAAGTATGACAGCGAGTTGTTGTGACTTCGCTTGTGCGAGTCTGAGACAATTTTTCCATGCTGGTGGGGACCCAGATATGTCATATCTGTGATGTGTTTTTAAAGAAGATTTATCTTTTCAAATTCTGAAGCTGCAGACTTTTACTCCATTTGCTGAGTATTTTTCCTCCGCCATAGATTTGCCTGTCAGGTTGTGTAAACATGACGTCCTCCTCTCCTCACACACACACACACACACACACTTTGCCCTTTGGTCATTGTAAACAATGTCATTGGGGATGTGTGTGTGTGTGTGTGTGTGTGTGGTGTGTGTGTGTGTGTGTGTGTGTGTGTGTGTGTGTGTGTGTGTGTGTAGAGGAATGCACTATGTTGAAGTCTGGCTTTTGGACTTTGACCTTATTCATATACTTTATCTTATTCTAATCTGGGCCTTGGTATATATGTTGTTATAGTCAATTAACTCTGTAAAGAACTTTGTTCTCTTTGATTGGATCTTTGCTGCATCAGTCTATGGGTCTCTCAAGCACATTAAGCCAAACCACCATGTCTAAGCTTACATCTTCTGATGTGAAGGGAAAAAAATGCTGTGCATGTTGTACACGTGTTGTATTATATTATCGGTTACTTCTATTGTATTATATTATCGGTTACTTCTATTGTCTCAGTAGTTTTAGTGTTTTCATGGGATTTATAGACCATAACAAGCTGTGTCCTTTATGTATATCTATGGACAGATGTATCTCTATATCACTAAAGTAAACAAAATACAGGGTGCCCAGATAGCTCAGTTGGTAGAGCGGGTGCCCATATATAGGTTTACTCCTCGAAAGCAGTGGGCCCAAGGTTCGACTCCAACCTGTGGCCCTTTGCTGCATGTCGTTATCTCCCCTTTCATATCTTCAGCTGTCCTGTCAAAAATAAAGCCTGAAAATGCCTAAAACAAATATGTAAACAAAATACTCACATCCAGCAGATGTTTTTCACCAACCAAACTTCATTGTGATGGTTAACCTGCAAAGCAGCAGAGAAAAAGGCACACAATGACTGAGAGTAATGCATATGTCTGTGCCCAGGGATCCTTTTTCTCATAATCCATCCATTAGCACCAGATGTAACATTATCAGTTGAAGTGATGTTTTTTACTGATGTGCTTTGCCAGTGAATATGAATATGTAATGTAATATGTTTTTGGAAAAGATTTGTATGTAATTATTTCAAGGTGTGCAGACAAAAAACATTGTGGCAAGTCCTGTTGAAGTACCCATTCCTTTTGTAAATAAGAATAAAATGGTATGGCCTGCAGTCATGACACATATATATTTGGAGCTTGTACAAAAGTGCAAAAAAAACTTTTATTCCCTTGACGTTTCTAAGCATACAAAACTCAAAAGTTGAACAAAAGACTAGTGCCGGCATCAGTGGTAAACTGAAGCAGAATTAATGTGATTATTTCTTTCACATGGTGTCAAAGACTGCTGGAGAAAAGACAGACAGGCACAAAGCTATAACTCATTGTGATCAAGGGAAAAAAATTAAGAGGTTTGTTAGCATTGTCATCCATAATACCTTAATGTGTCTCTGTTTCAAGTCCAGCCACAGCCTTTTAATGATAAAAGCAACCAGCAACGCTTCAGGCTCTTTGTGGGTTTTGTCTTTTTGTAGTTTTGGGCAAAGAAAAGCTGTTTTAAGTTGCATGCAAAGGATTACCTAAAGCATGACACACATCTTTTGAGTCCTCAGTATGGCTTGTTTTCTGCAAGCAAAAAAAAAACAGGATTAGGTCAGAGAGAGATGATGTGTATCAGGCATACGTACCTATACAGCTCCTCAGAGACACACACAGCCGATAGAACAGAGCCAGCCGATTGGCTGAGTCACAGAAAGAGCAGGTGCTGTGTGGGAGTTAAGCATCTTACAGAATGACATGTTTCGGTGCTTTTCACCTCCAGTGTTTTGGCATCTGGAGGTGTTCTAGACTATTGCTTACTGTGTAGGATAAGATAGAATTTGTACATGCAAATATATATATATATTTTTAAACCTGCAGAAATGTACCCATCAGTTGCCACCTAATACAAGACCTTTAGCTTTCTCCTAAACTGTTATGACATTTTAGCTTTGCAGCGCTGTAGAGGCACCAGGCTGCTGTCTCCAGGCTCGAGAATGTCCTTATCCTTTTTTGCACAAAAAAGATTCCAGGCTTTTAATAACAAACTCATTATTAGCCTGTTGGGTCCTGAAGGAAAGAAGAGCCACAGACAGTCTGATGAGGAGATGCACACAGAACAGACAAAGTGTGGTGTTACAACGCTGTTATCAGTGAGGCGGCTGCAGCTCAGTGCGATCTGCAGATTTCTGCTGCTGCTGTTAACCACTTGGCCATTACAGATGTCATTTTTCCCAGTGTAGTGTATTTACATAACAACTGACATACTTTACTTCACCTGTGTAGTGTGTGTACTTTTTGGGACTGGTATGCAAAGTTGGAACTGAAATTTGAATTCACACTTTTTGTGAAAGTAAATATATTGTGCATATGTTTCCAGTTTTCAAAAGGGAATACAATTATTTTTGGACATTAGTGGAACAGCGTCTAAGCTTCAACCCTTTGAGTAACATAAGTAACAACCTTGGTCTGGAGCCAGTTAACTGTGTCTGTGTGGCCAAAAGTGAATTTAATTACTATTACTTCAACTTTAAAATGGATTGTAGCATAAAAAGCAATTTACTACTGTGCAACTTCAGGAGTGAATTTAATATCCAGGGTTTTCTACTTTATTGCTGCACATCTGGTTTGGCTCCATTTAATCTGTTCTTGTCACCAGTCAGTTAAGTGCCAACCTAGCAAATTAGATTTGGAAATTAGATTTCATGAATTTCTTCTTCAAACAACATGTGAAATTGCAGAATCTGAAGTGTGGAATTCCCAGTTGCTCACTTTCTTGTCTTCATGATATTAACTGGGGGAGCAGCTAGCCAGATGCCGAAGTGGTATGAAGGTTGATGACCCAATATAGAGGATTAAAGTGTGCCTTTGATTAGTGCTGCACCACCACTGCATTCTCTGTCCTATCAACCTTTGGTTAGTTTATTTATTTATGTATTTATATTATTATTTTTTCATGTGTAAGTGTAAGCATGGACTTTTTCCTGTTCCTGTCTCTTTACCTGCCTCCTAAACCCGCACTCAGTGTTTGCGCTTACATTCTTCAATTGGAAAAGTTTTAAATTAAATATACTCTGGCAATGTTTGCCTGAGAGTTTTATGATCCGGAGACATCATACAGCATATTGTTCCCTGCCTATATTTTACATTCCTTTGCTTGATTTCCAAATTATATTACAAAAGCAATAAAAAAATCTTCACAGCATTCATAGTTTGGATATTACTGGAACTTAGATTTGTCTTTGACATTTTACAGCCCACTGCAGATTTTGCAGTGGAACTTAACTTTTTTAACTTTGTTCTTAAGCACAAAACTTTGGAAACTTTTAGAGAGTTAAATGTGTTGGTCCAATGCATAGGCTACTTCCAGCAACACAATGACTTTTTTGTGTGTGTGTACATTTTTATTTTTATTATTTTATAGCTTTATTTGAAAGAGAACATACATGGGAGGTCCCAAGGCCCAAATCGACCCCAATACTTTACGGTCATATATGGCCAGTACTGTAACCACTCGGCTCCCCAGCAACACACATGCTCCACATAAATAAAATCCTCTGTGTGCTTAAAGAATGCTGAAACTCTGAAACACCGGCTGCATTTTATTTTTGTCAATATAGAAATGGATATTGCTTCCACTCAATATTGAATACAAATACACGACACACTGCTCGCAATTAGTGTATTAGATGCTTTTATCTCCCCCGTGATAGACAAAACTGCAATTAAAAAAGAAACATCATTTGGCTAAAAATGATTACAGAGATTTTCAGGGCATCCAAGTGACAGCTGTGGAATTATATGTACACACACTTTTTTTGTTCTTTTCTGTTATTGTTCCCATATTTGAACATTAAAGAAACCGCAGAGACAATCTAACTTGATGGATTCAACACTTAATATATCCCAGTCGATTACAAAGTAAGTCCGTTATTGGATGGTAGATGTCAAATATTCACTCTCCTGTTTTTAATCGGTTTCAACCAGCTGTTGAGGAACCATCTGGCCATGTAGCTGCTAAATGCTCCACTATGTTCACCAGCTAGCCACGGACCAAAACACTGAGCTGAAAGATGGGACATGGGAGGGAAACTGCAGAGTTGATGTTGATTTTCTCTATAATTGTCACTACGAGCAACCCCATTCATATGCCACATAGTCATCTGACTCATTGTTGATATGACAATATTGATTTAATGTAGGATTTGCGTTCGAGCTGTGGCAGAGAGATATTGGCACGGCCCAGATTTTGAGCACATAACTCCCCATAAAGCTTGTTGTTTTTACATTTCAGTTTTGTACAGAGATATAACATGTTAATTGTAAGCTTTAGAGGTGTAGGAAGGGCTACAGTCTTTATGTTAAGCTGAGCTAATCATCTCCTGTCCCTAGTTTCATATTTAGCATACAAACATGGGAGTGGTATCAGTCTTCTCTCCTAGCTCTTGACAAGAATGCGATCAAGTGTATTTTTCAAAATGGCAAAACTATTTAGTCAAGGGTTTTATCACAGCTTTTATACACATCAAGGAAACCAACATTTTCTAAGTGCAAGTGCACATGCAGCATTTCGAGAACCACATCCTGCTCCACATCAGAAGCCTGCCAGCATTTTGTACCCGGCTATCAGACAAATGACCAGCGATCATCTCGTGACCCATAAAAACAATGACTGGGTGGCTGCAGAGGCGCCAGATGTGGGCAGGTGTTGCCATAGCTGCTTTATTTCACCCTTGAGCAGGTGGTTAAGGGCAGAATAGTGGCATGCTGCTGTGGGGAACAATGCTGTTGATGCGAGTGGACAGAGTGTCACTGCAGAGCACAGTGGTCTCTGCAGCCTGCTGTCACATCCTGTGACACTCAGTAGACGCTGCAAAGCAGAGATGTCTTTGAAATAGTCTTAATATATATATATATATATATATATATATATATATATATATATATATATATATATATATATATATATATATAATACAGTAATATTACTGCTCCATCATTCTAGATTTAATTTAAAAAAATCTCCTAGCCTGATTTGAAGTGAAATGTGGGACAAAAAGCAGAACAGCTAAAACATAGGATTTTAATTTTTTTATTTCCTTTTCAGAACTTTCAAATGATTTAACACCTATTTCTAATGATCTCCTAAATCTATCAAAAATACATCAGTGTTTAGTAAAGCTGCCTCTCACCGATGTGACTTTTAATCAATAAGAGTGTGTTGTTTACTCTTTGAATGTAAATTCAATGACACAATATGTGGGTTCACAAACTGTATACGTACAAACTGCAGCAGCTGTCACTCAAACAGGATTCAGATGAAGCTTTCAAATGACTCCCTATTCTTCAATTTCTGAGTCAATGGATAAGAAAATGGCAATGCCGTGTGCTGCATTGATTTCTTTCTGGTTTCCTACTGATTTAATGAAACATGAGTTGTGTTTTCCTTTCTCTCAGCTCCCTTTGTTTTCTGCCTCTTTGTAGGGAGCCAAAGATTAAATGAACGGTGGCATATTCCCCCAGGAAACTGAAAATGATATCTCACTGAGCCAACGTTCTGCAGACTCTGTAAAATGTTGATAAGGCTGCTTATTGCTTTTAAATGAATTAGTTTCATCAGTACAGAGTGGATTTGGTGCATGCACTGCTTTATTGTCCCATGTAAATATGTCTTTTTGTATACCAAATGTGAAGTGATATTTGTTTTCTTATTCCAAATTGCATCTGCATTTTCAAGACTTAATGACATTTAGTTCATGTATAGCAAACCTTTTTTGAACAGTGATGTCATACAAGACATAGCTGTGACCTACTCTATGAATGACTTTATCATGGTGCACAGGGCGAGTGACACAAAGGCCTCAGGGTGTCAGTGCTGCGCTGCTCAACAGCTACTGTATCAGGGCTCCATAGTCAGATTCACAACTGTTTAGTCCCAGACTGACACACATGCAGCTGGCATATTAAATATGGATACTTCATTAGACTGTACACAGCAATGACTGTCACTGATCATATGCCTGCTCCTCAACAGTTACGTGTGTGGATCAGATTGGATT
This sequence comes from Etheostoma perlongum, assembly GCA_026937815.1. Lineage (NCBI taxonomy): Eukaryota > Metazoa > Chordata > Actinopteri > Perciformes > Percidae > Etheostoma > Etheostoma perlongum. The sequence goes on from CM049394.1 coordinate 11,858,251, forward strand.
GAGAAAAGATTTGCAGATGCAAAAATCTGAGATTTCTAAAAAAAAACCATTGCAATGATGGATTCTGCTGCAAGATGTTGCCACTCTAAATGCACACAATGATGTGAGACTTGAGTCTCATAGTTTCCTACTAATTGCCTAGAAATGAATATGATATGTAACTGCAAATCTTTTTGGAAGGTTCCTGAAGAGGACCAGATTAAAATGGACAGCGTTCAACTAATATACTTTCAAATAATTAATTCCAAATTAATTGCAAACATAACCTACATAGTCCTTTTTTAATTTCACAGCAGGGCAGCTGAACATGCAAAATGTAATTTGTCTACAGGCAAGCGTATTACTATGTTCTGGTTCTTTCTGGCAAATTAATAAGTCAGCGGGTATTTTCTATACTGTTTCAGAACGTTGTCTCTATTTTCCCTTTTTTAGTATTTAGTATTGAATAAAGGGTTAATAAGGAGACATTTGTTCTAATTAGATGGCTACCTGCCTATTTAACATGGTTTGATACATAAGATATTGGATTTTTTACTTGTGTGTATACATATCACATATACAAACACATTTAATATTCAATATGATTTCTTAATACAAATCCTGCATTCTGTATTTAGCTGAGACAGAATGACCTCGACACGAGGCAGTTGCAGGTGTCAGGATAAAACCATGTGTGCTCCAAATGACTTTGGATGCATGGATGTTTTTTGTCGTTCAGCTTCATTAATCAATTTGATTCTATTTTGAGGCACAAGTGGTAGAGCATGACCCCACAAGTGTCCACAGTTCCAAATCCAATCACCAAGGAAACGATGAGGGGCTTCAGATGCTCGAAAAATACCAGTGGATTACTTGTAGTCATGTAAACAACTTTCCATTGTTAGCATAGCATGATGTTTTTTGAGGAGAAAAACCAGCTGTTGTGTTGTTGCAGCGTCAGCTGACTTCAAACCAGATCAAAGATCATGTGACCTCCGTCCTGTTCTTGCATCATGTCCTCCGAATGGTAAACAAGAGAACATTCTGTATGATAACGGACAAAGTCAAAGTATTTTTCACAAACGCTTGAATTTCATTTGTTCACGTCAAGGTTTTTTTCCAAGATTGTTTGCAGGGCAGTGTTTCATCTCAGAGCTAGAACACATTGTTATAATGAGACGATGAAAGATGCAAAATGCTATGTATTCTGCATGGTAGCTAATCTTATTAAAATGAGTGCTTGGCATGCCACAATATGTGACTTCTTCCATTGTCATTGTTTAAATTTTAAGGATTTTTTTAGTGAATATTGATGATACAAACTCAGCAGCGATATGTTACTATCATACATGCACAGTGCTAACTGTGCAGTTTCTTGAATGCGACATGTTTTGCATGATCACACCAATTTAGCATGTTTAAATGATCCTGTCTGCAGTTCTGTTGTTGCATAATCTGCGGTCATTGCTTTCAGCGTTAATTGGACAGAGCTTTATTCTTTGTAAGACATCTAAACAGAGCAGTTTGCATGTTGTCTTTTTCAAAGCAGGGCTTAAGTTTCCTCTTATGTTTCTGATTATCCAACCAGAGGTTGTTTTTTAGGTTCAGGGGACCATATGTGTGGTTTGATTATTGTTAAACCCAAAAAATCTCATTTACTTACTGAGTAAAATTGATTTAGGATGGGAACATTTTTCTAGAACTCTTTGGCCCTTTAAAAACATATTGCCCTGCATCAAAAAAAGAAAAAAGTTGTTGAAATAGAGACTTGAGAATGGATTTGCCGTCATCCGAGTCTAACATCAGGTCATGCACCGAAGGCATCAATCAGCTCGTGCTGTGATGGAGAACTTGCTGTCCCCTTGGAAAAAAAGGAGAGAAAGAAAAGACGAGCTCAGCGGGACGGCGAGGTCATTACCATCTTGTGCAAGGTCACAAAAATGCCACTGGGTAATTGAGTGAAGCTCGGCTGGTAGCTGCAAATCGAAGGTGCTTCACCTTCATCTGTGGGGGGGAAAATGAATCAGAGCTATTTCATATCAAGGCTGGTTTTGTGTAGTATGGAACAGAAGCAGCCTGAAATTACAGTTTTTTTTTTCATTTTGGATGTTCAGCAAAAACATGCAGCAACATTAAACAAGACAAAGATGGAAGTTTATCTGCTGGGAGGAATGATGCGACCAGATGCTGCTGCTGCTTCTCCCACCGACCCTTGTTGCTTTGCGAGGCAACAAAGGAAAGCACTCTCACAGGAACCAAAGTGCTATACTGTCGCAGAGAGTGCATCAGCGAGGAAGTGAATTCATGTTATTTGCCCATTACTTTGAGGCACAGAACTGCTGATGGCAGGGCTTTCTATATTGCAGGAGCCTCTCTATCCCATCAGTGCCTTGTCACAACCAATCCAGCTGCTACTTCTGATAGCTTTCTTTCATTTACCGCTCCCTCTTTCTCTCTCTCTTTCTCTGCATCCCAGCCTCTGTTTGTTTTGGAGAGGCCATCAGCTTTCAACAATGTCTCTCTGAGGTCCCACCTGTCCTTGACCCTCATCTTCTGCTGCCAGTGTGTGTGTGTGTTTGCTTGTCTATGTGTGTATGAATCAGCAATTGAAGGTGACATTGTGTGTAGAGGTAAAGGCTAGAGTTATATTAACCTTTGCAGAGCAGAGTGAATAAATACACAACTGAATCCTGGTTGATTCAAAGAGACTGTGGGAGATGGAGGAGCTTTGCACCACAGAATTTACACACAATCATTCAAGGTCCCTCAGAGCGGAAAATATTAACACATGCCTGTACATCCTGTGCAGGCAGAGTTTTAATTATTTTGTAACTATATAGTACCCATAAAATGTGTACTGTGTTTTGAATGTGTTAGGGTAATAGTTCCACATTATTGTAAATACGGTTATGTGCTTTCCCTCCCAAAGTTAGATAAGAAGATTGATAAAGATATAGAGTATTTAGCTATAGGCTGATTTTTAAGTTTTCGACTGAGCCAGGCTAGCACTTCCCCCCGGGTGCCAGTCTTCATGCTAAGATAATCAACTCCTGGCTCTAACAATGTATTTGGCATACAGACAGAGTGAGAGTGGTATCAATCTTATGTAACTCTGGGCAAGAAAATGAATAAGAGTATTTTTCACAAACTATACAATTATTTCTTAAAGGCTTTACATTCCTAAAACCACACTATATGTGGCACCTTTAAATAAATGGCTACTCGTTCACAACCCTCATCTTCTACTGAAGGGTCCCTAGCTTGGCATCCTGCTGCACCTGTACCTGCTTGTATCTGGATTATAGAGAGACCCTGAATATAAATGTGCTTGTCTGTGTCTGTGTGTGTCCTTCGCCATCCTTTAAAACATGTGATGCTGCGCGTCGAGCCCAGCCGAGAGGCTTTGTAATGTGCTGTCAAAACCTATTTACCTCCTTCATCTGGCTCTGCTGCCGCACCACAAGTGCACGGTGGGGGTGGTGGGCTTGGTAGGTTATTATCTGTCACTGTCTCTCACTATGTGGTAATCCACAAGATCGTTTGTCTTCTTTTTTGACTCCATCGTTGCTAGTAAAGCTGTTGCTGCTGATCGTTTGTCAAATTAAATGGATTTAGTTTGAGTTTGTGGCTTATTCTAACTGTCATTCCTAATACTAACCTGTTCCTCTTCAAACAAAAACGCATCACTTCCTGTAAAACAACTAAAAAAGCTTCCTGCTGTATTGTGCCATCAGTCATGGCAGGCAGCAAAACAGGCTGCTGTAGTTAATACTTTTTTATATAATAACAATGGACATGCCTGGTGGAATTTAGGGGTAAGTCGTCCTAATCCAGTCATCATTGTAGACTTATAAGACAATGAGAGTTTCTTGTAGAGTGCCAAGTATTTTGTAAGGTCTCAAAATAATGTTTGCGCTTGCTGGCGGAGATTTCTATCCATCAGATTTCAGATTTAGTCTATTGGATCTCTCTGCAATCAGTTTTCCACATAACCACAACATCCACAGCAGCGATAGGATTATGACCTCTCACTGGAAGGGAATCATAAGATTTCCTCATCACAGCTTCTCTCTCTCTCTCTCAATGTATAGATTTTTAACCTCAGGAGATCCTGACCACTTTGGGCTCTGTTATGAGTTTTTGCTGCTGGTGAGGATGCAGTGCTACAGTATATCGAGGAGAGATGCTTGGTTACATGTTGAAAGGGAGCTGTAGGATGATTAAAGCAGGTAGGCCTATTGATTGGCCGATAGACGGCGGTCAGGTGACCATTGATTGGGCAAACAGCCAATTTTTGACCTCGAAGTGCACTGGGTGAATCAATGGCCTTAATCCAGTGGGAGAAGAAAAGAATGAGAGGACTAGTCCCAAAATATCCTCCAGTTTAGTGTTATGGGACGCAATAACAAATGTATAATTAGAATGGGATTTTGTTTAAAGTAATGTCTTGATTAAATGTTTCTGTGGTTAATCTATTCTGTTATTCTTTAATGTTTTAATTGATAAGTTGGAAATTATATTGACTGGGTAATTGTTGGAAATGCATGCCATAATAATCAGTTCCAAGTCATCCCTGTCTTTCTGGCACTCAAATAATGTTATTGTATCCATTTGTTTATTTAGTCAGATTCATTCTCTGTACACCTGTTCAAAATGGATATTTTGACCTTTTCAAAATGACTGCTCAATCAAGACCATAATATATACAGTTCATCTTTATGCATGAGGCCCCCAAATAGTGAAGGAGCAGCCCTGTGCACAGTATTGTACATTAGCATATTGTAGTCTGACCATTGTATAACAATTAATGCACATAACATTTAATAAAATGGCTTGACACTTGAATTTACAACAAAGTAAGAGTGTGTTAATCAGATATATTTCTCTTAAATGACTTAGACTTCATATAGCATCTGTTTGGTGTCCGATATAAAGATCATTTATGCATGTTTAAAAGGGCTTTGTTTGCATTGAAATAAGAATTAAAACATTATAGCAATTTCCTTTCAACATGGCAACAAAAAAATACTATAGAAAAGCTACAACACTGACCTGGATCAGCTAACACACCATCTTGATTTCTCTCCACCTGTCCCGACTAACAGCTGCAGGGGATTTAAACGGCACTTAGTTTGCTGAAGGTAACATGAGCGGATAAGAGATACCCCATCAAATTAGGTCAGCGTTGTTGGATCATTGCCCCTGTCTGATTGAAAGTGGTCATTGCTCTCACCTTGTCTGGCACGCCACACACATGCACATTCCTGCACTGTACACAGGCACAAAGCCAGGAGACAAAGTCAGCAATAGCAGAGCAATATGGTCATGCTTCACTGCTCACCACAGTAACCCTGAAAACACAAAACCTAGTGAAGTGTGGCGGTGTTCTGGTTTATAGTATGTGAGGCATTAAAAGAGGAAAGGACATGTGCACACTTTGATATGTCACAAGGCTTTTATTTAATGATGTTGCAGACAGAGCAAAGGTTACCAGGACAACAAGGCAACACACAGTGAAGTACTCAGTGGAGATTATTACAACTACAACGATAAAAGTTGGGCCGTGTGGTTGATTGCAAACCTTTTTTCTGCATTAAAACACATTGGGTTTAGGGTACAATGAATCAACTGACTATATGAAATGGGAAAAAAGCTTGAAGGTAGTGTTGAACCTACCTACACTTCATTAAACATTCTGGCAAGGTACTGCACAAGAAAATTATGGCTAACTCTGATTTATTTACATTTTTTGAAGTGTCTACCTGTGAAAAGGTTGTATTTCCCTTATCCCTGTTTCCCAACATTTCAGATTTCAGTGACGGGCTCTAGGGATGGCAACGTTGGCCAGTCGCTCCACCATTTGGAAGGACAGGATGTGGTACTAACATTCATGGTGCCCAGAGGATTAATGCTTTTAGTGATGCCTTGACTTTTCTTCTAGCACCACCAGCAGGTCAAAGTTTCCACCTATACTGTGAAATATTGCACCCTCGGATGTTTGTATTCTTCCAGTTTAACAATGAGCTAAGATGATTAACATGGTAATCATTATACCTGCTAAAAGAAAACAAAAAGGATTAATTGAATCAAGTAAAAATGATTCTTTATGTACACTTGCATTCACTTAGACCTTTTAATTTGACCTGAAATGTAAACATGTGTAGAAAACTTCCTTCCAACCCTTGACCTTTCAGAGATCTGTTCTAGTTCATGTGGTCACTCAGTGTTTCTCGGAGGTGCTTTGCCCCTCAGCCCAGTATCATGCTGGTGTGTTTAATCCAACCATGAAGAGTTAAATCAGCCCTGGGGTGCCTGATGTGTGATGAACTCATTGGATTACCTCCAGCTGTCTGCCACCATTATCCACCTTGCTTTTTAATAATGTTGGTCAGCTTCCTGGAGGCTAATTTGTGCATTTAATTGTGTTTGCGCTACCTGTTTGGTGCGAGTGCAAATGTGTGTCACGGATACATTTCACACAGCCTTTCCATCCAACTGCAGATAAACCTTAGACCATGACCATGTAAACTGTAGACCTCTCTAAACAACCAACAAGAATGTTTAATCAAACACCTCAGTGGTGAAACACTGACATCTTTCCATCCTTTCTTCCAGCCACATCCTCCTATACATTGCATAAGCTAATCATTGTCTCAAAACACCATTTGGTCTGCGTAGGTTGCTCTCAGGCATGGAGGCGATCATCAGAGCGTGTGACAAAGCCAAAGAGACAACTGACATGAACACATCAATACACATTAGGGTTCATACTGTGAACTTCTTTAGCTTCTTGCTCTGATGTGTATGCAGTGAATGAATCTTTCATAGTATGGCCGTTCTTGTGGTATTATTGTCTTGAGAAAAATGTTTTTGTGGCCCAAATCTATCAGAGATTTATGTTTCTATGAGGAATTGTTACACCCTCCAAAGGCTTGACAAACAGCAGCATTGTACACTGAGATTAGGTAATACGTTACCGTTGGGCATTAAGTGTGAAAACCCATCCCCTCTATCAAATTGTATTACAGTTACAGAACCATCGCTTTTGGCACAGGGATGCCACCCTCCTAGATCTGACCAGGACTATGATCTTCTGTTGTTTAGAATGGAAACTGAAAGCACAGGTTAGAAGGGCATTTTGAGCCGTGGCATCGCCTAGCCCCAACTACACCCTTTGTGCCCCATGCAGTCATTACAATGCCGTCTTGTGTCATTCAGCCTGAAGGTGTCGAGGGGTTTCTCACATGGACTGTGTGGCTGTGTGGATGTTGTACTGTATTCCTCCGATTTCTGCTGCCTGATAGACAGATTTCTTCAAACCTCAGCACTTACACCAAAGCATTCTGCATTATTAGACACAGATTTGCAAAAAATATGTGTTAATCAAGTTGTGAGGGGCATGTTAGGAAAGGATTATTTCAGAATAAAGATGTCAGTTTGACACAATATTTGTTAATAATGTTAACTTGTTTTAAATATAAATCAGCTCAGGAAATTCTAGAAATGAGTGACTTTATCTTGAAACAAGAAAGAATTAGAACAGAAAAAGTTAACTTGATTGTACACGATATCTGAAACATCTTGATTTACATTGAACAAACAGTATGACATGACTTTTAGAGAGTTAATGGCAGTGCACCAGCGTTTAGTCAAAGTGACGCTTTAACTTTTTGTGAAACAAGTTATCTTGTTATTCCAGTGCTATTCCAAAAGAGTGCTTCAGAAGCTGAAATTACAGTTAAGCATGAAGAAAATATGCCATAACTGTCAAATTGTGGATAATCACTTCATTAGCATTCAAGCTGTTTTCCTGCATTTAGAGAGCATATAAAGCATACACAATTTAACATAAGCTGGTAGTCACCAGCCCCTTTTTTAATTCGCAATGAAGTCATTTTGTCTATTTTCATATTCTGTGTATCAGACATGAAAGAAGTTGGGTATTTTTACACACTTTCAGAGAGCTTTCCCTGTCCACTGCGCACACTGCTGCTGTAATCTGAACAGACAGTGCTGTGAGACAGTGGCAAGGTTTTACGTGCCTTCAGAAATGTCACCCTACCTCCGGTCCCTGAAAAATGATGAGCGCCGACACATACTTGCACAGATGCCATGCGGATGTACGTGAGAATAGAAGTTTAAGTTATACAAACATTTCTTGCGGGCTTAGCTGATCCCGAGGCAGTAGTAATCTCATTGCCTGATTTAAATATCACTGGGTAGAACTGAAGCACAGTCTCTCCATCTAAGAAAATGTTGGATTGAGGCCTGGTTAAAAGGCAAGAGATAAGAGAGGAGGAAATAAGAAGTCCAGCACTGTTGCTTCAAACTGCAAACACACAGTCTGTAATAAATTATCCTGCTACTTTACTTGGCTGACCTTTAGTGTTTTATCTTGCTGTAGTAGCTTTTGTTTCCAAAGGCTCCTTCTGACCTTCCAAGACCAGGGATGCTGTTCTCACTACTAAATAAAACTGCATCCATACATTTTATTCACATTTTGATTAAATTTCGCTCTGTACCTTTCATGTTCAGCGCTTGACAAGGTCTAATTTTCTGCCATTTATTCTGGAGTTTATCTTTAACATTGAAGAGTGGCTTTACTGGATAACTTATACCTCATATTAATAAGGCTGGTTTATTTAATTATTTATTTCTCTATGTTAATCTCAGCATTACTCCTTGGGGCCGTCCACACACTTACATTCTGTTGTCATCAAGAATAATATTCGTTTGTTTATGTGTTGATGAGCCAATTGATTGCAACAGTAGCCAGCAATCCAACCAGCATCCAGCACAACCTCTTTTCATGATGGTCAGAAATACAGCCATATTTTTATTTATAACATCTATTTCATCTTTTCAGCCTGATGTGAGAAGAAACCGTTTCGGCAATATCATTTCAAGTATAATGCCATTACAGCACTTTGTGAGCCTTTGCTCTGTGGGCTTGCATTCATGATATGTAAAATGGCCTCAATGACACAGGGTGCCACATGCTTGATTATTCTCATATGCAAACCATGTAGTAATTATCTCCCTCATAATTACTACTTGGCTGAATTTTAATGAACCCTTTTCTGCATAAAGGAGCTGTTTGCATGTATGACGTCAGAACAAAGTAGAATTTAACAAACCGTAATCAGGGATCTCAGGGATTTACCATGGGAATTGGCCTTAAACTACCATCAGTCACTAGTTGAGCAGCGGTTGGTGCTGGATGTGCAGCTCTACCCCGGGGCCCTCTATACATATACATGATTTTGTGCGCATGGTACGGTGCAACAGCAGACATACACCAACCGCTACCTCATTAGCGACTGCAACCCCCAGGCTTACAAATGGGAAAAAGCCTAATTGCACAGTTCAGCAGCACTGACAGCACTCAGAGCGTTTTGGAAAAGACTTCAACAAATGAGCATCAGGTGCAAGCACCTACAGTAATATTCTGTTATTTCTGACCCTACCTGTCACAGTTGAAACTACCAAGATAAGTTTATAGTGCATCACTGGAAGATTCTGGAGCACAAAGGGACAAGCCAAAGCTAACTGGAGAATGAACAAGCCAAGTTGGATAGATTAGGTGGCAGTTACTTTGCGAAGCACAAGAGACATGTTTTAAATGTTCTTCAAATAGGTCATTTGCAACTATGAATATCATTTAATTCAATTATACCTGCTAAACATCAGGATGTTAGCATGCAGGTGGAAGCATTTAGCTCTAAGCACTGCTTTGCCTATGTGGAGCCTCACGGGGCTGCTAGCATGGCTGTAGATCATGTTAGGTCACCAAGGTGTTTTGGCAACATTGATCAGCTGGCATGTTAAATCAAACCAGAAATCATCTCTGCAGTGGTTTATTGCACTTGCTTGTATAATCCTCTGTGTGACTTTCTTGAAATATTATCATACTTGCACCTGGTGCTTCTTCCTAAAAATGGATTTCAAAATGCTCTGAGCATTGTCAATAGTGCTGAAATCTTCAATAATGTTTTGTGTGCAAGCCTGGGGTTTACGGTCTCTAATGAGGTAGCGCTGTGTATGAGCTGTTATTCTGTATTTATATAATTATGAATGTTTCACGAGGGCTTGTTCATGCATTTTACATGAATGCTCACTGTGACCATGTTCACAAAGTTAAGTCAAACAAGGAAGACACCACAAGAAAGAAAATGGATGTTGGGTTTAATAATTAAAAGATTAACCCCAACAATTAAATCAGTTTATATCCCCCCCCCCCCTCCTTACCACTGGGAGAGCTGTTGATGTGGTCTTGATGGCAGTGATGCTATATCTAACAAAAAAGGTTGTTTAAATGCCCTTGACAGATAGATCAGGACACACAACCCAGTGAGAACATAATAATTGAGAGCTAGAGACCTGAAGGAATGAAGAAATGAAAATGGTAATTGTCTTACTGCTTGATCTTTCGCTGAAAGCTTCTTTATTTTGTGAAGGTTTTATCTTAACTGGATAATCTTTGATAATACAAACTAAAAGTTTCACACATAAATACTTCGTCACATTATTCTTTCTTCATCCCTCTATTGGGAAAAAATCAGGGGCTGATAGGAAATACTGACAGCTCGCAGTGGTCTGTGGAAACCAACTTGTCCAAACTATCATCAAGCAGTATGCACATTATAAGAAAATCATACAAGATGAGTAATACATTGCAGCATAATCCACCTAAACATGCATGTTTTACCGTTAATCCAGATACAGAGACACTTAATATATTCAGTCAGCTAAAAAACATTCACTGTGGTGTTATCAGGCAGTTGGTGGCCAGATGGTGATGCTCCTCAGCGGCTTAGCCTCTGTAGACATGTGTTAACCTGTCTGGCTGTTTCAATGATTAAGAATATAATTGGTTCATATAAAATGTACTTCTTGGAACCGTAGCTTAAAATACATACTGACAATGGTTTGCTTTCTTGAGGGTTAGATGAAATCATTGATACCGCTCTCATGTTTGTATGCTACATATGAACCACTGAAATGGATGACTGGACCGCTGTACCATTAGTTTAGGAGTGAGCCCAGTTATGTGCTCACTCCTAAACACAGGCAGGTAGCTCAAAATGTGTGAGATGGAAATGTGTTTTTTTGACATTGGATGAAATGGTAGAAAAGTGCTGATCCCAGACAAGCTGATGTGGCCTGACAACGCAGCAATAAAAAGACCTTGACTGACTCATGGCTTTGTCTGGAGGTCTTAAGGCTTATCTGCACGTAGGAATTCCAAGGACAAATGGATTCATTTTAAACACAATGAACAAGTTAACCAACAATTCAAAAAATCATAAGCAGCAGTAAAGTAAAGCTATCTTACTAAAACACAGAATATTGAATTTCCACCAGACAAAACTAATCTTTAATCATTCATTGCTTTTCACATCCAAATAATAACACTGCTGAGAGAGCCTAAGGGAAAGAATTCATTTGTGTGTGTGTGTGTGTGTGTGTGTGTGTGTGTGTGTGTGTGTGTGAGAGACAATGTGTTTGTGTGACCGTGAGTGTGTATGTGACCGTGTGTGTGTGTGTGTGTGTGTGTGTGTGTGTGTGTGTGTGTGTGTGACCGTGAGTGTGTGTGACCGTGAGTGAGTGTGACCGTGAGTGAGTGTGTGTGTGTGTTTATGTGACCTCACAGAGCTTGGCTGTAAACGAGTCTTCCACAGGATCATTTGTAACAGCCACACAGCATCCACCCTAGATGGAGCCCCTGCGTAATGTGTACACACACACACACACACACACACACACACACACACACGCATGTGCACACACAAGACGTTGCTGGTGCAGCCCCCAGTGAGTGAAGCATGTTGGTCCCAGGGTAAACTCCCACTGCATATCCTGTCTGTTCAGAGAAAATGTCAATCAGCTTGTCCAAGTCAGCTAAAGAGATGTGTCTACCCCAGCACAATGTAGCCTAATTTACTAGCTGTCCTTCATGACTTCTGACAGCAGTAAACACTGGTCTTGCCAGAACAATTCCCTTTATTCTAGTTTTTAACTTTTTTTAAGTTTTAATTTTTAAAGGGCGAGGATTTTGCTGAACATGTGTACCATTTTGTTCACACTTTCCCACCTGGGAACTGTCCAGTACACACTAAGACTTAGACTTTGATTTTGGATACTATTTAAAGCTCATCCAAGGTAGAGTTAAACAGTAGTTCTATACAAACATAAGTGTAAGTGCTATTAATGCACTTTCCCTGCCCTGGTTGTTATAATTTACACAGGGGGCTGTCCCCTGAAGTTGTGTACATGACCTTGAGAGCATTGGGTGTTGATAGATCTTCTATCAAATAGTTCAGGCCTCTGACATCATCAGCCTTATCAATGTAGCTGAGCAATCAACCTGTCACACCTGGTATTGATTAGCTGCTGTTTCCTCTACACCTCTAATTTTTACAAGCTATCTGAATATCATTATGTTGCATTTTAAAGCAAGCTAGAGAACAAATAACATGAAAGGTAAATCAACACAACGAAAACTTTAAACACTGAATTCAAATTCAGAAACACTAACACTAACTGCAAGACAGGGGCAGAAGTAAGCTACTGCTGTTGTTATCAAATCCGTGATTGTGTTATCTGTTAATTGGCTGCCATCTTGTGGCGAGTCATGGAAAACACGGCCTAATATATTTATGTTTAGCACTAAGGAGAGAGGCTGTGTTTTTATAAAAAATAATATTTTCTCAATATAGCAATTTCTCGCAGATAATGGTGTTGAAGGCATTTTCAAAATCACCATGCTCACTTAAGGTTACAACCATATAACATATGGTTACGATAAATGTTGATGTAACCGTTACACAAACCGCACGAGTCGGTTGTCCCTCGTCACTTTCCGTCGTTGTTATGCTATTGCGCAGGGCTGCGGACGTGCAAATTGACAGGTAAGAACAACATGTACTTTACATAATGTAATCTCATTAACTATGTATGTTCGTTCTTTTTTTATAAAGAAAATAAACACGTGCATTGTGCACATTATCATGTGTTTTTTTGCAAGGTGATATCAAGTTAGGAAGTATACAATACTGTCTGAAAAGGGAGTGTCAAAATAGAATATCAGCTGGCATATGGGCTAGCAAACAAACCGCTAACGGGAACTAGCTAGTCACCTGTTTTGTTTGTGTTGAACCATACATCCATGTTTAGAACCTGTCACATTTTGTGACGATTTATATCCGTTACATGGTTACCGCTTTTGATGAAAGTGTTTGATAGACTCGACCACTGATGCTTTTGCTCCCCCGTGAATGATACATGCAATCACGAAGTTACATCATGTCAGCTAGCACATGTTAACTAGCAAGCTAACTGGCTAGACAACTAGCTAGCTAGGTTTGGGGTGTCCTCTGTTGTACCAATTGTTGTTTTTATCCAACAGGTTGAAGTTAAAAGCAGGAGACCAAGAATAATGTCCACTAGTGTAAGTGACATAACAACTTGTAACCCCTGTACTGTATGCAATTGTCTGTCAAACTCCATGTACAAATCAGGCAATTTTCCAGGATATTGCTTTTCATACAAATCCTACGCAGAATACAAGATAACTTCGGATTTTAAAAACTAATATTCAACCTTTGACGGGGTATTTAGGTTGTTTGTTCAGTGTATCAAGCATTATGTCTTCTATCTTTTCACTTTTTCTTCAACATTTCCCGAATTGTATCCCACTTGTAGTAAGCTGTGTGACTTTCTGATTTTGCCTTTGTTTCTACTGTATGTAGGTGCTGTGTGGTCGAGGCAGGTTGGTCCTATATAAGACCACTGGCCACCAAGCATTAGGTGCTATGCATGTATGCAGAACCAGAACCTTCTCTGCTGCAAGCTCAGATGAGCCTTACATAGCTGTATCACCCAGAGACTCAGGTGAGTCAAGTAGTAGTAAATTAATTAGCCACCGATTACTGGTAAATGTGACTGTAGTCTACAGTTTCTAAAAGGTTGTGATCTAGATCTGAAGGGAGCTTATGATGACTTAGATTTTAGTTTGTTGTCTGCACTTGCTCCAGTTTGTTGATTGTATTTCCAAAACAACATGTAGAGAGAGACAGATGATGGAAGTAATGGAAGATAAAGAAAAGACAAACATGAAAGAGCAAACTCACACTAAGAAATTTGTTGTCACGTCCCCCTCCAGGCCCCAGGACAGTGTGGCCGGATGAGAACATGGGACCTTTTGGACCTCAGGACCAGCGATTTCAGTTACCGGGTAATGCTGGATTTGACTGCCACCTGGAGGGCATGGAAGAGCAGAAGAAGACTCCAGTTCACAGACGGTGCCTGATGTACTGACGGCCCCAAGCTGCATAGAGAGACACCAGTTCATTCTGGCCCAATTTGTTAATGAATTCCAAGTAAGTATGTATTTATTTATTTTTCTTACTTTTGGCAGGGCTGTAACCTCCAAAGAGGACAGTAAGGTTATGTTTCTATTTTTTGTTATGTATGTTTATTTTAGATTTATTAGTGAGTTTGTGTGTTTTTGAAATCTGGGAAGACTTTAAGGTGCTCTAAGTGATGTTGGATGACGTCACTTCTTGTTGATGTTTTTAAACAAAACAAGACTAGCTCGCCCCTCCCTCCCCCTCACCCCGTCCCCTCCCCCTCCCTTCTGTGCTTCCGTGCACTTTTCAATTTTATAAATTATGACCCATGACACAAACTATTGTATACAATCTCCAAAATAACTTTGAAAGCTGCATGTATTTACATTTTTATCTCAGGTATAATTCACAAAGATATTCATATTCTCAGTCAGAATAAAATTTCAAGCCTCAAATATGCTTTGTCAATGTGTATTTATGTGTTTGTTTATCAGGGAAACCTGGGTACTATAGACACGAGAGTCCACAAAGCTGAGCAGTACTTTAATCAGACGGACGCAGACTGCTCCATAAATTCCTGCCCTGAGCTGTTAAGGAAAGGTAAGGGACGATTAATTAACTTTAAGTCATCTTTTACCGTGTTGTGTTATACAGTTATGACATCAAGTAACAAACTTGTGTGTGTGTGTGTGTGTGTGTGTGTGTGTGTGTGTGTGTCAGATCTTGAGCTCATGTTCCCCGCAGCGCCCACCACCTCCATCACAGTTGTGACAGTCACACAGAGTAACAGTCAGAGGGAGGAGGCAGTAGACCAGGACAGAGACAAGCTGCTCCACAAAGTGAGTCCTGTAATATTTTATTGTTTATTTTATTGTGGAGATTACATAATGTTAAGAACAGCTGCTGATTGTGTTTTCTCCTGACTGCAGTTTGTAAGTGGAGCAAAGGAAATGTGCTTCGCTCTGTGGACTGCAGGCTACTGGGCAGACTTTATTGACCCAACAACAGGAGCACCTGTAAGTTATGTTGTTTGTAGTACTGATTTATTGTTTTAACAATGAATACCAGGGAATTTAGGCATATAGTGTAGTAGTGTAGCTGGATTAGGGCTGGGCTGGGCAATATTGACCAAAATGTGTGTTTTTTTGGCTAAATGGCGAGAAATGATATATATCTCTATTTTCTACAAAGTGGGCTAAATATTCAGGCGTACGTGACATATGAGAGCACTTTTATGAAAACAGACAAATCAAAATAAAATGCAAAGACATGGTTTCCTTCCCTGTTTGAAAATACAGAAGCAACACATACTGTACTTACAACACTTACTGTATAATTCTGCAGACTGGATTCTTGACTAACAGAGTGACGGCTGCTCATATGAACGGGTCCAGCGCGAGTTGTGTTCACAATCGCATGTCAGCAGCGTTGCAAATGAAGGAAATGTCTGGGTCGTCACTACGTGGCATTTTTATGAACTATGATAATCTGGTCATGGGTCACATCTCTTGCCCGCGTCCAGGGTCCGTCTCACTCACTTTTAATCACAGAACTGAAGTTAACTTTACATACCGTAACTATTGTTTTTTTATTTTTATTGTTTTAGCCGTGGGGACAGAACGTTACCAGCGGAAACACTTTTTACAGGTTTTCCTCTCCTGCTTTAATAAAATATGCAGAGTCAAATGCCGGAGAGTGTGAGAGGAAAGATGCAAACACAGGCATGGCTTTGTAACGCAAACTATATCAGTATAATGGTATTCTCTCATCCCAAAGCTCATTTAAATATATCTATATAACTTAAAAAGTCTATTTACCGCCCAGCCCTAAAATAAGGGAAACAATTTACAATTTTAGCAAATAGCTTCAACATAAGTGAAGGGTCTAAAAAATTTCTAAACAGGGATGGGTATCGTTTTCAGTACTGACTAGTCCAGAACTGGTACCAGTTTAGTACCGGTTCTCGATACCCATACCTATTTCTCAATGCTTTGTATAGTTAGGAGTGTTTTTCTATTTTTTGTCATCCTTATTTACATGCATGAAGGGGCAGATTATTAGAAACACCCCAGTACAATGCTGTCCAGTACTTCACCATCACCTTATGTTCCCCAACAGTTCTTTGCATCTCCATCAAGTCAAACCAAACTGCAGACAGAAGAGGAACTAAGAGATTTGGGCTTCCACATCGAAGTGTCAGGCTCCTGCACAGTTATTCGCCACATCCTCAGAGGAACGCCTTTGTTTGTGGGGACTGTTTTCACCAATGCACCCACTCATAGTGCTGCTATTGCAAGACTACAAGGACTTTCAAATGTGCTTGCTGATGATGAATAGGTTTTTCTAAATATTTCACAGAACTCAATCCAAACAAGGCCTCTATTTATGTTTTGAAGAAGCTTGGAACGTATGGTTGAATCAGTGAAAGGTTGTGCAAAGTTTGTCTTACTCTAAAAAGGACTGGACTGAGACTCTAATGTAGACCTTCATGCTGTGCCTGACTGAAAGGAAACCAACCCAGCTTACCCTGCACTGCATCCAGGGAGAAACACACACACACTCAATGCAGTGGCAAGGGTTCTGACTACAAATGAAAGACATTTCAGCATATAATATCTTCTGTTTGAAAAGTTCCTAGACAATGTTAACACTTGAGGATGACATCACCTCTCTTTTATTAAAGATATAGGTTTTTTGAACCATATAATTTAAATGGAAGCCTTGCATATCAGGACAATAACTTTTAATACTAACGGTCTTGTTTTTTTCTCTTCTTATTTGTTGCACATAATCTAAAAAAATAGGGATACTTTTCCAGTTGAGGCAGTCTGAACTGCTGAACAAATAAACTGACTTCTCATCAGGCTGCACTGACACTGTCACCTGCAGCTGTGTGTGCTCCTTCACAGAAATGTTTCCAGGCAAACGTGTGATATTGGGCTTTATAAATAAAATGTACTTCTCTCTCTGACATATTTTTTTAATTAGCCAGTGTGTTGAGTCTATAGATTGAAATGTTTCTCTATAAAAGCGATGTCTTATTTTATGTAATGCAAAGATAACTTATCACTATACTCTAATTATTTTTTGTAGAAAATGAATGTCAAAAAATTACCAATTCTCTTCAAGGTAGAAATGTACTTTGGTTGAATGGTTTAATTTATTTTGACTGCTGGGTGTAGATGGATGGATGGATGGATGGGTGGAGCAAGGCACAACTGATTAGTCTAGATTTTGAGCCAGACACAAATGTAATGTTACGTGACACATTTTTACAAGATGTACTGATATACAGGAATACTTTTTGCAACCACAAAACCAGTGACTGTTGTATGTCATATCCACTTTGTGTGTTGGGCACCAGCCTGCCATGCCTGTAAATTGAGATTGTGCATGGTGATGAAGAAAAAAAAAAAGAAGACCATTGTTTGGTTTTAATTTGATTGCAGTTCACATCAAGAATCAAATGCAGAGTTGGGAGTGATTTAGAGTTTCCGATTGCACATCTTTGGAATGTGGGAGGAAACAGGAGCACCTCGAGAAAACCCATGTCAACACTGGGACAACATTCCACACAGAAAAGGCCACAGCCATAACGGGACCCTCAACTTTCCTCCCGAGACCACACTGAGCCACAATGCTCTTAAAACAAGAAATTCTCTTCATACGAGGTTTTGTCTGGGGCCCTGGGCCTGCATGCAGTAGGTCCTATTTAATCCTTCCTAACAAGCCAACTACCTATCACCTTCCGACTCTGGTAGGGGGCCAGTCAGATTCCTGGGGGTGAGGTCACCCCTTGGATCCCCACTGCCAAACAGTTGAGTGCAGTAATACCATGTAACAATAGCCTCCATTTTGTATGTACACTTGTAACATCCAAAAAACAATTTAATTGAATCACAAGCACTGTAATATTGACAAACATTGTTAAACAACACATTCACATTAATACAACTTAAAAAAAACTAATTAACAAAAAAAGCTTAAAAGTTTGTAAAATAGTTTGAGAGGAGGAAGGAAACCTAATTTGAAAGAAACGGTGCAGTAGTGACAGTCCTGGACACAGGTTTTCATTTTATTTGTTCAAACATCCTATAAAATTAACATGAATCCCAGATGCTAAATATACCATAAGATTAGGAAATACATTTATTATTTTCTTTTTTTATTAAAGGAATTGCATGATACAGGTTACATCATTTCCTTCAGTTTTTCTTTTTTAGTAAACAAATTACCCTCACCCACCCTTCCCATACCCCTCTTGGCAGCTAGTGTGTTCACACAACCAAAAAATAAATAAATAAAATGAAATGCTATTAATGTACATTCTCACAGCTATGAATCAAATGACCTATTTTTTTTTCTCATTTCCTTCCCTTAAAAAAAGTAGACATATACATAGAAAAAATAAAAAAGGAAACAGAGAATAAGAAGTAGAATAAAAAGGTGTCTCATACTTCAGGCAGTACTTTAGGATTCTCAAAATATATCACAGAGGGTTAGGAAATATATTTATTATTGTTCTTCACTTTTGGCAAATATTTCAGTTTCACAAAAAAGTGTCCTTCATAAAGTTGGGTCTCATATGCACTGATATGTCTCACAAATGCAGTTTCTCTATCAAACATGTCCAGCTGTAAAGAGGCCGATGATGATGTAGCTCAGCTTTGCAGGAAGAAACCCTCTGCTCGAGCTGACCAGGGGAGAAGTCGAGGAGAAGATGGCGTTGCTTGCGTTCCTTGGCGCCAACATGTTACAGATGTTCCCCTCACAGCAGGATGAGCACATCTGACGGATGAGATTTAAATGTCCGGATGGCGTAAAATATTAAAAAAAATTTTTTGCTACATCAGTATGAGGTTGTTAATGCAGATTCATCTTAATTCACATACCTGATAGCCATTATCGGTGACATCAGCACAGCCGATAAACAGACAGTGCTCCAGGGTCACACAGCGCTTTGTCACAGACACACTGTCACCATGGTTATCCATCATGTGGAGTGTGTGACAGTATCTGGCATCTGGAAGACAAGACACGCCTTTTTTGAGGATTATTTTAATACCTCAGTGTCAGTACCAGAACATAGTGATGTGGATTTAGAAAATCAAAGTCCTCTAAAATATATATATTCATATATTCAGATTACACCCTCCTTCATAATTTAGAAAAATTAGAGTTTGATGTCTCAAAATTCCATTCTGGTAATCCCACTATGAACACACTGAAGTAAATGAGAAAGTGCTGACGTACCTTTTGGACAGTAAACATCCGGTGCCCAGCGATTACACTCATAGTTATCTGCAGCGTCTTCACACGTGAAGCACTTAAAGCCACCAGGATGAGGTGTAGCTGTGGACAACATACACTTCAGTACTCTGAACTCATGATGTCTGATAGCAACATTCAGGGTTTGATTTTAAATATTTGTGATGTCATTGAACAATTTTGAGCCCTTATGAAAAGAGTATATTTACATGTGTGTTACAAAACCTAAGCTCACCAGAAACTATATCTGTTTGCTTGCTAACAGATGTGCAAATTTTTTTTTAAACTTAATAATGAGTGAAAAGTATGGGAAAACTGAAAGTTCATCAGTTCCACCTCAGGACCTCATCTCAATTGTCTGTCTTTATAATTGTGATTTACAATCCTCCCACACCTGAACTCTGCAAATCTGTGTGTCGAGGAGGGGCCCCCTGGCAGGTAAAGACCTATACAAAGTAGCTTATAGCTGTGAGGCATGTTTTAGTAGTGTGATTGCTCAATGGCACTATCCATCATGCTCTGGGACAATAACAAGACGCTGTTAACTATTCTCATGCCCCACGTAACAGATATTGTGAAATTCTTAAATAAAAGATTTGTTTTCAGACATCTTTGAATAATCATCTGTTTACTGAACTGCTTCGACACAGTAATCCAACAAGGAGTCGTTTGGCCTTCCCATTGGAAAGAATCACATATGTACTGGGTATCAGGCTGTGTTACAGCTGGGACAGCTATAGGTTTTGGGGTCAGCCCTTTTTCAATCACAGGACAAAGCCATGTCACGCGCGCGCACACACACACACACACACACACACACACACACACACACACACACACACACACACACACACACACACACACACACACACACACACACACAAATCAAATCACTTTCAGTTCTCAAATGTTTCGTCTCATGGTTCTGTTGGAGGCAGATTTTAACAAATATTTTATGATGCACATAGTAATATTATGCTCCTACTTGAGGGATGCAGCAGGATGATGTCTGTCATGGTGAAGTCCCGTGACTGGACAGTTTTCAGCCAATCAGCAATGTTGGTCATTAGCAGGACCCAGGCCACTGTTAGCCAGGCCTCCATCATTGTCCTAATGGTCCTTCATGCACTTTTCTCTTTTAGGCAAACTATGGGAGAGAAGGGACCATAAGCATCTGAAATACACCACAGAGGTGGTTTCAAATACATCCTCAGGAACAGTATAATAATAAATATAACTAAAAACAATTTAAAAAAAAAATGTTTTTGTCACAATTTCATAGTTGCAGTGAATGGAGAATATAAAAAACAAATGTCTTCTTCAGAGAAAAGCAAAGCCAACATCTAATAATAGAAGGAATTAGTCTATAAAAGTGATCAGCTGTGTGCGCTGCTCATGCTGTGAGCTCGCTTTATTATGTAAATGTCAAAAGGAACCCTACCAATCTACAGACAAATGACAGAAAGACATCTATTATAACTATTATTATAACTGTCACTTCTGACACTAATGTGAGTTATGTTTCAATTACAAGACCTTTTTGCCCTCTGGAAATTTAGCCATTAGTCCTTGCTTGCCAGATGGGTTTTTTCTGTCATGCAATGGGTCATTTATTGGTAAAACCGAGTCAGCATATTTATTTAATTTTACTCTGAATCCTTTTAAACTAGAGATCACAACAGCAGGTCTGCTAAAGAAAAACGTCTTACGTCTAAATCTGTTACTTAGCCAAACAGATTCACTGCTCCATTAATCAGATATCCTCTAAGCTGCCATGGTAATCCTTTGAAACATGTAATAAAAATTAGCTGGTACATGCTTTAGCAACTCTTTTCATTATTATTAACAGATTATTAGACATACACAGGCTATGTTATATTTTATATTTATTAACGACATCTAATATTTTCACAGTCCAGGCAGAACACTCTATAAAAAAAATGCTCTTACAAGATTCACTGAGATGTCAATCAATGAATTAAATACCAGATGACCTGGTTTTGCCTCTGAATTGAGAACATTAATGTAAGATCAGCAAGTTTAGATGCCTCTGACTCCATTTTACGTTTTTTCCTCGGGCACTGTGCTGGCTGTGTGGTTGTAATTACTTGTTTTCTTAGCGTTATACATGCTCCAATAACGTTGATCCATGTCTTTTCTGCAGACAGAATAACCATACTCTATGTGCTGCACACAGCATACTCTAAATTCTGGTATCAAAGGCGCTGAATATAAAATGATCTAGAAGATTGTATATGAAGAATTTTACACAATACATCCTATTCAGTAGTTAATTACTTTGAATGCAATGCAAATTAATTGGACCACAATGAACCCAGAAAACCACCGTATATTCAGGAAGACAGCATTATAGTATCTAGAGCTGAAGTGATTAATCAATTAGTCAATTCATATTAATATTTTTTGTAGCAAAAATGAAGAGTGGCTGGTTTCTTAGTGCTTTGTGATACAATTTTGGGTTTTGGAACAAAAAACAAGACATTTTAGTAGGTTAACTTGGGCTTTGGAAACTTGGGATTTGCATTTTTTCAATAATGAATCGAGTTCTCGAGAAAATAAACAACCCAGAACCTGAAGGGAATAAATGAATAAATATATGTATATTACCTTTTTTTGCTCATTGAAAGCTTAAGTAAGTTAATGTGTGTGTCACTATATTGGAATGATTTTTTTTAAATTGCAGTATTGAAAAGAATTAATAATTTTTTTTAATCTACCTTGCACTACAGAAGCTGAGTTCTGGAAACATAAAATACATGATACGGTATTCAGAATAGTAAAGTCCATGGGCTTGCATTCTTGCTACTGTATAGCCCATAATGATATTCTGTACGCTGAAAGGAAAACTTCAGATTAGCTGTCCAACTTTGAGCTGTCTGAGAGATGCCGGGTCTCGCCTGTAGTAAATTTGGAGTGCGGGGATTAGGTACAATAGTTCCCTGTTACAACTGGAGAGGGATGGAGAGGGTTTATATCACTCAGGGTTCAATCGGCACCGACCAACTCCTTTGGGTCGCAGGACTGAAAGAATCTGAAGGAGAGCAGGTTTTAAATCTCTCTGTCACCCCTGACAACGGGGGAAAAAGTTTGCAGATTGTTAGTGTAAAAGTGATGAGAGTGGCTGACACATTGATGGTGTTTTGCAGACACTACTGCAATAGTATCTGAAAAGTCGCTCTTTACTGTAGTTTCGGTTTGGTGGTTATGCAGCCATCTCAGTGTCACATTTTGTTCTTTTATCCAGAAAATAAGTTAAAAACAAAACAAGAATTTGATTTAAACTGATGTTTGACTCATGACCCCGCCTGTAACCTCAACATACCAGAGATAATTTATAGGCTTATCTGCCAAGTCCAATGCCATAAATCAGTCATCAGAAGGTCAGAGGTTAAGAAGCTGTGTTTTCTGCAAATACATGACCTAAAATATACATATAAATATAGATATGATTTAATAACATTATAACATGACAAGTCATGAACTATCAAGTCATGAAAACTATTTCCAAGGAAAGACTGTTCTGGTAACAGTGAGACAAAGTGTGAACTAATTACTTCCCACCTTCAGTCCTCAGGCAATGCTATGCTGCCTTCAAGTGCTGTCAGAGATATCAAATGTATGACTGAAACACACATGAATGACCCAAAACATTGTAAATATTACTGGGTATGTCATCTTCGTCCAATTCTTGACTTTTTTTGCCATGGTTGCTGTGGCGTTATTTGTGTTAATTGCTTGTATATGGGAATATATGGGGAATACGTTTATTAGACATCAGTTTCCCTTGTGTGCATTTTGTCTGGAAACCATGGGTTCCTGGATAGCTCAGTTGATAGCGCGGGTACCCGTATATAGAGGCTTACTCTTTGACGCAGTGGGCCAGGGTTCAACTCCGACCCGCGGCACTTTGCCCCCCTCCTCTTTGTCATTCTTCCCCCCCCCCCTTCATGTCTTCAGCTGTCCTGTCAAATAAAGGCCTTAAAATGCCCAAAATTAATCTTTAAAAAGAAAGAAATAGAAACCATTTAAATGTGCAGAAACACATGTTTACTACTTAGAAGGTGTGGTGTTAGGAATAGATAAAGGCAGGTTTACTGATGGACCACACAGAGAAACAGATAAATGGTTTAAAATACCCTGAGGCCTCTGCAGTTGTTCAAACTCTTTCTGTCAAAGTTGAATGCATCACATAACTGTAGGGTGTAATACATTGGTAACTTTGGTTAGACCCTACCAACAGAGCAAAGATCACTAAAAAGTAATGTCGATGATAAAACAAAATGACAAATGTGAACAATTTCATTCCTTTGATGAAATATTAATTGCTCCATGTTGGTCATGCGAGTCAAAAGAATACAAGATTTAGGCCACCAGGGTTGCCTTTGAAGTTCAGCCGATATCCAACAGCTCTGTTCCATCAACCAGACACATATGGCAGGGGCTTAACTTCTGTGATACAACTGCTTGTGTTTTTCCACTTATGCACTGAAGTCAGAGATACATGACTGCACCAGAGAAATTACATTAAGCTGTTTAACGCTTCACTGTTGACTGAAACACCAAAGTACAAACTATGATAACTAACCCTAACCCAAGATTTATTCAGACATAGTCCAGCCTCCCTACGTACACACAAATACACAGTCTGTAGTAGCAATACTACAATGTACAAATACTCTGCAACAAATCATAGTTCTGAATTCATGCACTGAAGTAAAACTTCCAATCATGCATCAGAATGTCCTCTTAGTGTTATATCATTATATGCTATAGGCTATTAGTGTTACAGTGTAAGCAGTATTTTTGCTGTAGTTGGAGATAAGGCTATTGTACAAAAGGTATTTTTATACTGCTGGGTAGTATCAATGATCAATGACACTGCATCATATTCTATAAGGTGCACGTGTTTATGTAAAATTTGAATATGCAAATGGCTTGTTGTCATTAAATGTAGTGGAAAATGCACAATATTTTCCTCTGAATTGTAGGGGAGATGAAGTATAAAGTAGAATAAAATGGAAATCAAGTACAATATTCTTAAAAATGTGTTTTAACTACAGTACTTAGTTACATTTACTACTTATAAATACGCCTGTGACCCAAAGTCCTAATGAACAACCTCACAATCAGTGCACAGTGTAAACATACTGTAGGCACTAATTATAGAAAAATACACTCTATGCACTCTTGTGTCAGCGTTGATGTGACTCAAACTGCGCTCCAAATCTCCACTACTACACATGAATTAAATCAGCCTAAATAATTAATAAAGCTTATTTATGAGACTACCCGAGCGCACAACACAACACCTACAATTAAACTGCATTTGAAATGTTCACACTCATGATGTAATGTAATATATCCATACAGGACGATTATTAAACCTAATAATTATTCTCAGAAATATGACTTCAAACAGAATTGAATCCCACGATCAATTCGATTCCAAACATAATATCGTTAATGCATCTTACATTTGCGCGCTTAATTACACCGAAGCGTGACATTTACTGACGCATTAACACTGACTTAATATGCTTACATAGTTCCATCACTCTATGGAACTTTATAAAACAACTCACCGGCTTTATTTTCTCGAGAAGCCCACAGGAGACTTGCAGCGCAGATGAAAATCAGAAACTACAGAGTTGCTCCGACCTGAGAGTGGAGGGTGCTCCAACGTCACTGGCACGTCATACTCCCATCAGCAACACTGCTGCTGGATCAGCAGCTTCATTTTCTACAGTTTTTGTGGATTTCATCAGTAAGAAATGAACTGACATTGTCTTTATAATCCAGTGGTGTCATGTAGCAAAGTCTTTTTTAAAGCCTACTATACCTGAGTTTAATTGTTTCCCTTTTTGTAATGTATATTTCTACTTTACTACATTACAGAGGCAAATAGTGTACTTAACTACATTTATCTGATGTTACTTGGCACATTGATACTTTACGCACAAAACATTTGATCACTGTTTAAAACATCTTTTTAAATAAACTGTCCAACACTTGGCTTAGAAATAGCTCCACCTCTACCAGCCTTGACATTAATATTCTTCTTAACACGTTGTTATCAGTATTAGGCGAACTATCCTTCAGGTTCCACACCTTTAGGTTCAATTTATTCACAAAAGTTAAAAAACAAGTACAATCATAAGACAATATGCAGATATGTGAAATGGGACACCCTGGTAAGCTATTTAAAGCTTGTGTAAAGGGGCCCAGACACTAGCAAATAATACACATTAAAAATACAATCATAATGTTTTAATAATTATAAAGCCTATTAACCACAAACATTATATATGATATAGGCCTAACACTCACAGAGGGCATTTTTCTGCAATTCACCTTTCTAGATTTCAAGTTTGCTTCTACAACACACAACATTGAATGATGCAACCATGATATTTATAACAAACATCAACCTAATTAAGGCTAAAATCAGGGTCTTTCGGATATGTGAAATTAAGGCTTAAGGGATATTGCTCAGGATCAAAAGAGAACTATAATGAGCATGCATTATTCCTGTAGGCTAATTACAACAAGACCCTTCAAATCGCTTGCTTATTCACATTCCCTGAGTGAAACATTATGCGGCCTCTGTGGACAGACTCATGCAACTTATCAGCGACAGGCAGCAGCCCTCTGACCTGTCTGGATATGGGATCCCTGACAGAAGAGCAATGAGGACGATAACTACCCTCGTCAAACAGAGGAATTTAAGCATATGCACACAGATGTGCCTTGATATCTGGACAGATGGCTGGTCGATCATGGGAAAAACTTTCAGCAAGCACCTCAGAAACTTGCACACTGCTCAGATGACAAAAGCCAACAGAAAAAGACACCTGTTGTGTAAAGGATCATTCAAAATGTAGGCTATGCTCATGTTGGATATAAGGGATTAAGGGGCTGTAACGGGCGCCTGGTTTTTTTCAGACATGGGGGCTTTAATGTGGGCTATATATTGGATCCCATTGTGCAAATTGTAACAGTTCACTGACTGAGAGAGTGTGTGTTGGAGAAGTGGCTCTAGGGTTTGAGGGTGCTATATAAATAAAAAATGACTTGACATTACTGGAGAGGCACCCTTTTCAGGCTATGGGGCGTTTCCCGTTTAAAATAGCAGGATTTACAGCTGCAGCAATGTTTGATTAATTAATGAGTCCATCGGCACAACATTGATCAGCAATTACTTTTAAAACGATTTATCCTGTCACTAATTTTTAAAGCAACTCTCTCACCTCTAGTGAGGATTTGTTGCCTTTTGTCTGTTTTTATAACACTGTAGCCTAATATCTTTGGGTTTGGGGCTGATTGGTAAAAAAAATTATAATAAATTGGCACATTTATTGTTAAGGAAAAATAAATCATCATTAATTGCAGCCCTAATTTGAACTAGTGTGTTGAAGGATGGAGGTTAATGATGATTCTTCTAGCTCCCCATGGCTGGAAGGGGGTCACAAAAATTCCAGTTGGTATTTCCCTTTTACTGGCTGGATCAAAATAGGACGTTGCGCGCGCACCCACCGCCATCTTTGAAAACCAGGTGTGTGTGTGCAGCATAGCGTCAACAGCACTGGTCTACAAGCCTTTAGCCCAAAGTTAGTTTAATTAAGATAACGTTACATAAACAACGTTGTCCAAACATGGCTAACCGAAATATGCAGCAAGCAAACATGCAAAGCTGCAATTCTCCTCAACAAGCGAAACGCGGGACCGACTCCCCGGGCCCCGAGCAGTCACCGGCGAACAAAGACAGCCCAACGCCGCAGCAGCAGCAGTCACCCGCGGCCGAACAAGGGGAAGGAGCCGGAGAAGGAAGCGAAGAAGGCCGGGAGGAAATGACTCTGGATATTACGAGTTTTCGGAAGCCGGGTGAGAAGACGTTCACCCAGCGCTCACGTCTTTATGTCGGAAACCTCCCGGTGGACATCCCGGAGGAGGAGTTCAAAAACATGTTTACCAAGTATGGGAACGTTGGCGAGGTTTTCATCAACAGAGACCGGGGGTTCGGCTTCGTTCGCTTGGTAAGTTCTGTGTGTGTTGCTTTTTTATTGTGAAACTAACCTATAGGCCTAAATATTATAATAACCATTCATCTTACATTCATCCATTACATATTTATTTTGTGTTGTATGTTTTCAATTTTTTTTGGAGTGTCATATTTTACACCTTGTAGTTTTATATAGCAAATACCACAGAAATATATAGTTTATCTTATGTGGCACACTTTCATTGGTCATTATAGAAAATATAGTGGTGCAGAGTTGTATACATGGATGTATGGCTGGGCCATATGGCCAACATCTTTGCAACCAACTTTGGGTTCCCAGTGGACCTTTACACATTATTATCTTTATGAAGAGAGAACCTACTTATGACTGGAAGGTTGCCAGTTGGAGTCCAGTTTGTTAATTGCATTGAACTGAGTGGTGATGTAAAAACAAACTGCAATCTTTAATTTGCTCAAAATATTTCACATCAGATTTTCTATAAAATTTGAGTTTGTGCTGGTTATTATCAATTTAAATCACTTCATTGTGTATCACGATATCTATAGACCTATATAATTTCATCTCAATGTGATTCAATTGAAAGGCAAAAAAAGAAATTATCATATTGAATTATCACCACGTGCTACACAGGTGCAAATTCTGGACTGTCAAATATCTTTAGGATAACAATTTGAATACAGTTTATTCTGCAGCCCTAACGAATGCCATAATGTGCCTCACTGGGGTATCATCATCCTTTTACTCCCCCCTCCTTGTCTACAGGAAACCCGGACACTGGCCGAGATTGCTAAAGCTGAGCTGGATGGGACTATTTTGAATAATCGACCAATCAGGATCCGCTTCGCTACACACGGTGCTGCCCTTACAGTGCGCAACCTGTTGCCTGTAGTAACAAATGAACTGCTTGAACAGGTATACTGGACAAAAGCTATACAATCTCAGAAATTTAACAGGATTGCAATGTTTGTCAATTATACTTCCTGTGTCATCTGCTCCGTGGAACTGCTGATTTCTTTGTAGTGATTAGTAATCTGAAATCCACTCTACCATCAGGCGTTTTCTGAATTTGGGCCGGTGGAACGGGCTATTGTCGTGACAGATGACCGTGGTCGTCCCACTGGGAGAGGCATTGTGGAGTTTGCAAGCAAAGTAGCTGCACGTAAAGCCCTGGAGCGCTGCAAAGAGGGAGCGCTGCTGCTGACCACGTAAGGAGTGTGGGCATGGTGAACACAGAACTGGCTGGGGTTGAATGACTTTGTGATTTTGTGTTTAGTTGCATAATGAAGGTTTAGTTTTTACCTACTCATCCTGCGTCAGTTAAACCTCACTCTTATACAAAAACTAATTACTTATGAGGCATTTGTCCTCTTCTACTGCATCATCTTTCTTGTAATATCACAGGTTTAATTCAGTGTTGTTCTCTTTCTTCAGCACACCTTGTCCAGCCATTGTGGAGCCCTCAGAGCACTTTGATGATGAGGATGGACAGCCTGAAAAATTGCTGCAGAAGACTCCAAAGTACTACAAGTAAGTCAACAAGTTATGTGTAGTTATTTTATAGTGCAAATTCATGCATAGATTTTTACATACATACATTAAAATGTGTTTCAGTTTGTTCATACTGTTTGTTGGTTTTTGAACATTTTCAAATACACAATGCTCATTCTGTCTCTTGGTCTAGGGTTGCTGACCGTATTGCACTGGAGTTGTTGTTGTTTATTCCTGTATTATCTTTTTCTTTTGCCAGGGAACGAGAGCAGATGCCGCATTTTGCTCAGCCCGGGGACATTTGAGTTTGAATATTCGTCTCGCTGGAAAGCTCTACATGAGATGGAGAAACAGCAAAAAGAACAGGTGGACAAGAACATTAAAGAGGCCAAAGAGAAACTGGAGGCTGAGCTAGAGTCGGCCAAACATGAACATCAGCTCATGTTAATGAGACAAGGTAGGGGCTGTGGGGCTGATTTACTGTACTATGTACTTTAGTGTACTTAGTATCTCACATTTGTTCAGGTGGGAAATCACAATAATGCCTATTTGCAGTGTAGCTGCCTATGGTGATTGATTTAAACTGTAGGTCAGTGTAACATTTAGCCAGCTGACTCTTAATGGATGTTTTATACATATATAATATCATGCATGTTACCCTTTTATTTTGTGTTTTTGCATTTATTATTCCTTATATATCCATTCCTCTGCCAGTTTGTCTTACTTATGTTGTCGTCCTCCCTTCTTCCAGATTTAATGAGACGTCAGGAGGAGCTGAGGAGACTGGAGGAGCTCCGCAACCAGGAGCTGCAGAGGCGAAAGCAGATAGAGATGAGGTGTGTTTCCTTTCTTAAGCAAGCCATTAGAGTGAGAGAGCTGTTGAGGCTCCCTAGTCCCTAGAATCTAGTTAGATTTAGTTGTATTTTATTTGACTATTCTGTCTTTACTCTCTCTGGCTGCAGGCATGAAGAGGAACGGAGAAGGAGAGAGGAAGAGATGATGAGACACAGAGAACAAGAGGACCTGAGACGCCACCCAGATGGTTTTAAACCAAACTACCTGGACAACGTGAGTACAGCTGGAATACATATATGCTGTCAACACACACTTAGAAACACATTAAAGACTGCCCAGTTACATTTGCACCTAGGGCTGGGCAATATGGAGCAATTCACAAATACGACAATATTTTTGATCAAATACCTCAATATCGATATTGTAGGGTTGACAAATCACACCTTTTTACACAATGATTTTTGTGTTAAATAGGAATGTAGATATAATGTCTAAGTGGTTAAAGGCAATTAAAAGAACAGCTAGAACAAAATTAGATCACTTTACTGTAATGCAGCCTTTAAAACCAGGAAAAGACAACACTTATATTACAATATCCAAAATCTAAGACAAAATCTAGTCTTATACCCAGATATCACAATATAATATCAATATATTGCCCAGCCCTATTTTCACTTTTGATACATATTAAAGTATTATGCACACGTAAACAATCAAGAATCACATCAATCAAAGAGTAAAAGTTGTTGTGTTAATACTTCATTATTCAACAAATTCATACATGACCTTTCTCTCTACTTTGTACTTTGCGTTAGCACACACTGTTTTAAAAAAATTCTAGAAGAAATCAAAAGAAAGTATAAATACTTAATTAAGCATACTTGCCTCCTTTTTGCTTGATATGCTAAATATGATAGTATATGTGCACCGTAGTGTGAAATGGATCTCAACAGCCTGTATAGTGTACATACTCTAGCAGTGTTATTTGTAAGTTACAGCAGCATCCTCAGTTATTGGTCTTTGGTATTACAGTAGCTGCAGAGTTTATTTTTTCTAGCAGGTTTTAGTTTGAATCTATACATTTCATTGAGGAATATTTTGGGGATTTAAAAAAAAAAAAATGTAGTACACAAGAACAACTTGCCAAAAATGATTTAAGAGCCCAGTTTTAAGTTAGCAGCAACCCCCTTTCTTCATTTTTGTTTCTTTAGCATTTCCTACATTTTAGCAGCACGTCGGCTGAATTGTGTTGTGGTCCAGGATTTTCTTATTTCCTCTTATTTCCTCTTATATATTTCCTCTTAGTTTTGTAGCAGCTTTCAGTCATGTCTATAAAGACGTTTTCCATATTTTTGATTATTTGTTATGGTTTTTTAATAGTTGCTGCCATAGTAACACATGGGATCGGACAAACACCCACACTAACCACATATATTATATTGTTTCACTTTTACTATTTATTTATTAATAATATATTACTATTATATTTAAGTTAAATAATAAATCAATATGAGGCTTCTTCTTTTCATGATCTTGTTTTTTCAGAATCTTTCAGAACTTCATGCTTATGCACACTGCCTTTTTACAGGTGTTGCTTTTGTTTCCACCCTCCAAATAAATAAAAGAAACAAATCAATGCAAGGTCATAATCAAAGACTAGGGATTGGAACAACACCTTTCATGCATTAAGCAGGTTATTTATACTTTAGAATTCTACAGTCTTGTGTGCAGTTTCTTTTCTATTAATGTCTTTGTCTAAGTTGTGATGTGACTGCACATTTTAAAGTAGCTGTAGTTGTCTCTCGTAACCTTTAAAGAAATAATTATAGTATTGATCTCTTGTATTGCCTGCTTAACCTGTTTAATTTGAGTTAGAAATGGACACAATTTAAAAAAAAAAAAAAAAACGGAACATGGTGGGATTATGAATAAAACCAGCCACTCCAGCAGATAAAGAAACAAAATCGATCGGCTTTGTTTCCATGGATGAGAGTGGAATGTATAGTTTTGCTGTCACACTAAATATTTATAAATACCAGTTTTGCCTCTGACCCTAGATCATTTCTAGCATCTCACTAGTAATTGATAATGATTAATGGAATAGATTTAAATTTACTGGCAGCTCTAACACCAGTGAGGTTTTTAAAATCACAAACAAAAAGGTTGCATGTGCTAGTTCATACTGTAGTGGAGTGAAGTGGATTTCAGTGAGAAGAAGTTAATATGTAATCTGTATGATTTTATTTGATCAAAAAGATAGTTTGAGTAAATTCTAGGTGCCTGTTGGTGCGATGTGTTGTTGATTTCTGTGTGATAACTTTTCTCTTCAAATCCTTTGCTCTGTTTAGAGGTCCTGTTGGAGTCTGCATCTTTACATGCATGTAACACACACGCACACTCAGAACTTTAATCTAGGACCATCTGTCCAATTCATACCGACTCATTCATGACTCCCATCTAACACTAATGATAACTCTTACTAATGAACACACATAGTTATGAGTAAGATACATGAGTAGTTGCATTTGTATTGTTTTCTTTTAAACTGAAGTGGCATGTTTGTTGTGTCATACAGTTGGTGTGGATTGATATTAATAGGGTTCATGTAAAATTTAACTCCCTAACAGTGATACTATGAACTCCTACGTTAGCTTCCTTTGCCGTCCTGTCAATTATAAAATGTAATTTAAAGGTGTATTTTACACATTGGTAGACCACTTTGATATATACAGTGGGTACGGAAAGTATTCAGACCCCTTTAAATTTTTCACTCTTTGTTTCATTGCAGCCTTTTTCCAAAAATCAAAAAAGTTCATTTTATTTCTCAGTAATGTACACTCAGCAACCCATCTTGACAGAAAAAAACAGAAATTTAGAAATTTTTGCATATTTATTAAAAAACAAAAACTGAAATATCACATGGTCATATGTATTCAGACCCTTTGCCGTGACCCTCATATGTAACTCAGGTGCTGTCTATTTCTTCTGATCATCCTTGAGATGGTTCTACACCTTCATTGGAGTCCAGCTGTGTTTGATTATACTGATAGGACTTGATTAGGAAAGCCACACACCTGTCTATATAAGACCTTACAGCTCACAGTGCATGTCAGAGCAAATGACAATCATGAGGTCAAAGGAACTGCCTGAAGAGCTCAGAGACAGAATTGTGGCAAGGCACAGATCTGGTCAAGGTTACAAAAAATTTTCTGCTGCACTTAAGGTTCCTAAGAGCACAGTGGCCTCCATAATCCTCAAATGGAAGACGTTTGGGACGACCAGAACCCTTCCTAGATCGTCCGGCCAAACTGAGCTATCGGGGAGAAGAGCCTTGGTGAGAGAGGCAAAGAAGAACCCAATGGTCACTGTGGCTAAGCTCCAGAGATGCAGTCGGGAGATGGGAGAAAGTTGTAGAAAGTCAACCATCACTGCAGCAATCCACCAGTCGGGGCTTTATGGCAGAGTGGCCCGAAGGAAGCCTCTCCTCAGTGCAAGACACATGAAAGCCCGCATGGAGTTTGCTAAAAAACACCTGAAGGACTCAAGATGGTGATAAATAAAATCCTCTGGTCTGATGAGACCAAGATAGAACTTTTTGGCCTTAATTCTAAGCGGTATGTGTGGAGAAAACCAGGCACTGCTCATCACCTGTCCAATACAGTCTCAACAGTGAAGCATGGTGGTGGCAGCATCATGCTGTGGGGGTGTTTTTCAGCTGCAGGGACAGGACGACTGGTTGCAATCGAGGGAAAGATGAATGGCCAAGTACAGGGATATCCTGGACGAAAACCTTTTCCAGAGTGCTCTGGACCTCAGACTGGGCCGAAGGTTTACCTTCCAACAAGACAATGACCCTAAGCACACCGCTAAAATAACGAAGGAGTGGCTTCACAACAACTCTGTGGCTGTTCTTGAATGGCCCAGCCAGAGCCCTGACTTAAACCCAATTGAGCATCTCTGGAGAGACCTGAAATGACTGTGTTTACCATCCAACCTGACAGAACTGGAGAGGATCTGCAAGGAGGAATGGCAGAGGATACCCAAATCCAGATGTGAGAAACTTGTTGCATCTTTCCCAAAACGACTCATGGCTGTATTAGATCAAAAGGGTGCTTCTACTAAATACTGAACAAAGGGTCTGAATACTTATGACCATGTGATATTTCAGTTTTTGTTTTTTAATAAATATGCAAAAATTTCTAAATTTCTGTTTTTTTCTGTCAAGATGGGTTGCTGAGTGTACATTTGAGAAATAAAATGAACTTTTTTTGATTTTTTTGGAAAAAGGCTGCAATGAAACAAAGAGTGAAAAATTTAAAGGGGTCTGAATAGTACCCCTGTATATATATATATATATATATATATATATATATATATATATATATATATATATATATATATATATATATACATGATTTATCATGGGCTGTTAACTAATTTACAGTGTTAGAGCAAGCGTTAACCTGCTCTTTCTGGCGTTATACTAGTTTGTGCAGGATTATTGTTAAAGAAAGATTGTTATCTGCTGCAATCTACTGCTTCCATTAGCTGCAGCTCGTCTCGTGCATTACCAACCACAGATAGATTTGAAGCTGCCATCTCATAAATGTAAATGAAACGGTGATATGTAGGTTTTTATCACACTTTGAGCACATTTACATTACGACTTATTTTAATTACAATGTATTGACCATTACACAGGTAAGTATATTAAAGATACAAATGTTGAGCATCTCAATATTTGCACAGTAATTTAACATAGTGTCGGTTTGTGTGGGAAAATTTCTGCTATTAATGTAACTGTATAATTTTGGCCCACCAAATTAAAGTTCCATACCTGACCATGGGTAACCAATTTGATCTCTGTGATAGGTCTACATTTTCTACCTTCAACATAAGAGTATATATACATTTAGAAGGTAGAGGTTGTAACTGTGCAAAATTAATTCCCCTATTATTCTTTGTGATAAGATGGTGAAAATGTATACAGTGGTGTTAACATTCCCTGACCGATTATAGTGAGTTTATAATTTTTCTTAAAAATACAAGTTTCAATGATATGGATTATGGATTAAGCCTTATCTAAATGTTTATGTGCTGCATTTTCTTAAAAAAAACATTAATCCTAAAGCAGCCTCAATACAAGTCAGTGAAATATTGTTGAACTGTATTCACTTTGTGTTTGCAAGATTGTGTATGTGTGAAATGGAAAGAGTATTGTGTGTCAGTTTGTGTGTGTGAAAGAAATGTATCCATAATTGTGTTTTATTGTGAGAATGAGTGAGCAACATGCACAAACTCAGACCACTGGTTTTGTGTTTGGGTCCTGAAACACCAAGCTGACAGGTGTAATTCCGCAGTTGCTTCCTCAGCGTCATTTACTATAGTCGACCATTATCAGCACACATGGGACTAATGCATGTTGAATCTGCATCAGAAGCAGTCACTAATTTAATGTTGTTTCTTTATTTTTTGCCTTCAATCTTTCCTCCTTTACAAGAATAGACAGAATACTACTGTTTATGTATTCAAAAGTAACACAAGTACATTAAAATAGATTAACAGATGCATTCTGATGGTCAACTGTTGTTTTTGCTATGAGGTTACTCTGTTTGTTGTTGCTAATTTCTAGCTCAACTTGGTGTGTCAGGACCCTGTGCGAATGGGCGAATGTTGTACACAACTTTTAATTTGGGTTGGGTCTAGAGGCTAACCAAAGTACATGCTTTAAACTCCTAAAAAAGACGTGTGAATAAAATCGCCTGAAGCCCGTTTGATATGGATTATGTTTTAAAGATATGCTTGCTCCAACTGATTTGATTAATAGCTTCAGTTTGCAAATTAGATTGTCAGTGTGGGCTAAGCTTGTCTGAGACCAGTAAGTCCACAGACCAGCAGGAGGATGGAAAATGTTTCTGCATTGCCAAAGTTTGAATGGAGGTGAAGAGGCATTAAAGCCGACCCTTTTAATTTACCCGTTCCTGATAAATGCCATGGGCAATTTCTATCATCAGTTTTGTGTAGAAAATGAATACTTTTTCAGAAATCCACTACACACAGAATCCACTAAAGAATTGTACTTTAGCAGTTTTGTTCTGAAGGCTCCTTTTCACTTCTTCCAGAGAGAACAGGAAATGAGAGTGGGTGAGCTGGGCCCTCGTGGAGCCATTAATATGGGAGGTATGGGCATGATTGTGTAAAGACTGGTTGATTAAAAAAACAGATTGAGTGACGATAATGAGTAAATTATTACTGCCTTAATGTTATTTATCAATATTATTTGTTTTGCATCCCCAGT
Source organism: Etheostoma perlongum (assembly GCA_026937815.1). NCBI lineage: Eukaryota > Metazoa > Chordata > Actinopteri > Perciformes > Percidae > Etheostoma > Etheostoma perlongum. The sequence continues at coordinate 11,894,472 of CM049394.1, forward strand.
GGCTCCTTTTCAACAAGATGTAGTCACATGTTTGTAATGACTAAAGTAATACTTTGTATGTTTTGACTTCTTTTTGGTGTAAAATGGACTAACAGGGGATGCAATGCAAAAGAAAAACAAAACCATAATACACCCTATGACAACATAATGTCTGTACTCACAGAATACACAGTGTACTGAACGGGAGTAGTTTTGTTGGGGCGAGGTTTTGTAGTTTGAGAAATATTTGGTCCCTGAGCTCTCATCCTGTATTGTATGCAGATTTGAAATTGAAAGATTTAACTGTGATATTTATTGTTGTGCTGTTGTGGCCTTTTGAGTTTATTTCTACAGTACATTGTCAAGAAGGCTGCAGCATTTATTTAGCACTTCTGATTTTTAAGTGAATCATAGCTGGAAATAATTAGCGACAAAAAGTAAAGACAAATGTCTGTTGACCTTGATCGAGTATGAAAATTATAAAGTAAATGTTGATGTGCAGGATGAGGGGCAGGGGACTGAGGTTTTGGTCTATAATGTAGGACAGATTGTTAGCTATTCATGGTGGTTCTTTCCCATACATTATTACCTAGGATTGCACATCATCTATATAAATAAAACTGCTGTGTTCCATTTGTATCTTTTTGCTGTTGCACATACAGTAGCATCCTGTTTTTACTTAAAACACAGATCGTCAGACTTTTTCGTCTGCTGCGATTTTCCGTTGCCTCAGTGGACATTTAAGCCACATACTTAATTTATGTCATTTATTTGTTGAGTCTGTTTCCATTGCAGAAACTTTTTTTTTCTTGTACCTGAGCCAAACATAAAAACCTTTTGCGATATTTCAACTTTTTATTATTTACACCCCACTTCTGTTTTCTTAAAGTGCAAATTGAAAATGCAAACTCATACCTCATTCCTTATTATGCTGTTATAAAATGTTAATATCAAACGCTGTATAGTTGGTCATGTCTGGAGCACTTTTCACAAAGTAGGAGATATCGTTGGTCTGAGAAATTTCCAATATCTCCGACTCAATGTCGGAGGCTGCTTGTAGTTACAGTTCAACTGATTTTACATCAGACATCATGTTGCAACATGTCGGGATTGTACTATCTAACATTTGTAGATCTGAATGAAAGTGAAGAATTCTGTTTTTTCTGTTTGAATGGAATGGATGACTGTGCCAGTGTGTCTGTGTTTAGAAATGGTCCAAGATGTTTTCCTTACAACTCTGACTGCTTCATGACTAAGATGATGTGCAATCCCAGGTGCAGTTAGCAATATATGTGGGTTTTGGCACTTGGCCTTTAAGTTTAGGTGTTGAAGTAAGAACCTCTCATTATTAATTAGACAATCTGCTGTCTTGGTCTATTCTATCTGTAATGTCTACTTCAAGATAATATTACATATTTACCACTTTAAATGAACGTTGGTTTTTAGTTGTGTCGGCATATATAAATATATACAGTTGTGTTCAGAATAATAGCAGTGTGTTTAAAAAAAAAAAAAAAGTGAATAATGCTCAAAATCCTTAGAATAGTTTTTAATTCCATAATACCAATGCATTGGGAACACTGCACATTCAATTCCAAATCAAAAAATGACCAAAATTGATCAAGGTTGTTTGTTTCCTTAAATATGGGCCATAATTGACACCTTCTTCTTCACAGAATCAATCGCCTCACTAATTGAACACAACACTGCTATTATTTTGAACATGCCCCCTTCAATTATAGATTCAATTACACAGAATGAGCAGCATGCATGTCATGACTGTTGGGTCTGTTGGTTTTCTATAACTCTACAACACTTACTAGTAAATTATTTGCCATGTAGAAATATCACTTCTACCAAAAAATATGAAGTTAGTGATGTTGGACTATATATATATATATATATATAAACTAACATTGTTGATGTTTTTGTAAAGGTCTTAACTTCATACTGACAAGTTGAGTGTATTATTAATGTGTTTTTTAATGAGTAGCAAAGTAATACAATAATAGTCCTCGTCAGATGACAGACAATCATATAAGCTGTCGACCAAAAGCCAACGTCAAATTTGTCTTTGAAGTCATTAAGAATAGTTGTAGTGTTCAGCTACCACAAGTCTTGAGGGGCGTTGGGGTACATTTAACTGACTCACCAAATGACAAACCAATGCTCCGTTGTTTTGCGTGTAGATGGCTATAACCAGGGGTCCCCGGGGCACAGTGCTAACCAGGGTCAAATGATGGGCATGAGTGGAAGGGGAGGAGCCGTTGGCCCAGAGGGAACTGCAAATAAGGGGACACCAGACATGTCAGAGAATGGAGCCATGGTAATGTATCAGGAAAGAATTAGGAAGTTATAGTTTATCTCTCTCTCTTAGTCTATCTTCAACTTGAATGCCATATTCTTTATAGACTATACAATAAAAACATGGCCTAATAACAGTACCTTAGTCAAACCATCTGTTTAGAAATGAAACTAAGGAATTCCTAAGAAAAGTAGTTCTTGAATTTGAGCAAAGGCCTCCTTTTAGCCTTATTTTAAAGCAGAAGTAAACAATTACTATATTTGTAACCTATATCACAACCTATATCAAGCTTTGGAAATGTATCTCAAAACTGTAGCCTTAACTAATAGTCTTATTCCTCTCTCTCCTTTTGGCTGCTTGGTTCACCTCACTCCCTTTTACTCTCGGATGGCAACACTTGGATCTAACCCTGACGGATGAACTTTGAAATTGCTTTTCTGGATACACTGTATATGTGTCTGACCCCCAAACACTGTTTTCGTCTTTTTTTGTTTCCCTGACTCCATGACCTTAGCAAAACGATAGATACCCGCAGGGTGGATCAGTGGGGGGGCGACCAGAAGTTGAGTCCCCAAAGCCTCAACAGCTGCAGCAGCAGCCACAGTCGCAGCAGCAGCAGCAGCAGCAGCCATTAGGCCCCCAAGTTGGACAAGCCATAGGATTCGGACGGGGGAGTCCAGTAGGGGGAGTCTTTGATGGGCCAAATAACAAACGCCGCAGATACTAAGATACTTCTGATCATGGAGACAGTTCTCGTGGATCTTTGTTACTGCCCCAAGCCGATCATCTCTTTTTCTGTGTTACATCGACCCACTTCTCTCCCTCTGGGAAATGTTTTCTTTCTCTTTTTTTGCCAGTTTTCTTTTTGTCACTGAGAGGCATATATTTTGTGATTGATAATACTACAGAGAAATGGTTTGTAGCTACACTTATTTGCAGCATTTATACAACATGTATTTTTTTCCCGCATTTGTTTTCCATCTCTTTTTTAAATGACACGGTTTGTGCTTTTTGTCTGCTGAATATGAAGTGTGCAAACAAGTTTCAAAACATGTCAACAAGCCCTTTTTGGGTAGACAACTTTGCAGTTGGTGGCGGTTACTATTGTCTTGGATACACTCTATGAAGCTGTTGTATGGGAGTGTTAAATTTAAATAAAGATAAATTAGATTGGACATTGATTATGGTCAAAACAAGAGTGCTGATTTCTGAAACTGAAATCTAGTGCAAACCCACAGACTTTCCTGGGACTAGGTAGTATTTTGTGGTCCTCCCATCCAAAATATTGTTACTCTTAGCTAATTGGATGTTCAATCATTCAGTAAGTGAATATTTCTGCAGCTTCAGTGCATCCTGTAAGTGATGGTTAAGAGAAATAAAACATTTGTAGTAGGTTCTGTCTCTGTCATTTTCTTCATAAACTTGACATAGAAATGCACCTATTGCATTTTTATTGGCTGTTTTTTTCGTCTGACCTGCCAATTACGATATTGGCCCTTTCTCATTTTTTTTCTTCCTATTAACTGTATTTGAGAGCATACACATACGTGTGTTTATTATCTGTGTGTGTTATCTGGAAAATAATGCACTTGACAAACATTGCACATGCAAATTTTATGACTGTCCCCACTGTTATAAAATGTCCCCACCACCTTTTTATATGAACAATAATTTACTTTTGATCAGGTGATCACAAAAATATATTTAAAAAATAAGACATTATGATATCTCCATAGTGTTTATGTGAGTGTCCAGATATATTTGTTGTATGTCAGTGTGCTTTCTGTGTGCTTGACCGTACAAGATCTTCGTTTCACTGGGTCTGAGAAATGTGAAATACATCACGTCAGGAACTGCTCCACTGGTTCCTGGAAATCACTGTTTGGTATGAAATGCATATGTTTGCTGAAGCATAGTTTGATCATATGATTTACATCATCTGATGAGCCTGTTTTGGTTTTATTACTGCTCATTACTGGTTTTTCACAAATATTTGGGAGGCTACTTGAAATAACAGTCTATGAAATGTCACTTTTAGTTTAATGCACAGAATATTCAACAGAATATTTGTTTGAAATGGTCTTCTTTCTCATCTGCTATAGGTCCTGTTTGTGTCCTGCCCCCGTAAAGGAATAGGTAAACACACACACACACACACACACAGTATTTACAACTCTGTAGGTCCATTGTATTGTATTTTAAATAATGTGGACATTCAGTATTTGTAATAAAATATAATTTTGTACCGCACTACTCGGGCCACATTAATAAATACCTAGGGTCAATACACATTCTATTGTCCTCAAAGGGCAGACAGCAGACAGTGATTAATATATATAAAATGTGTATGATTTTTTTTTTTTTTCTTGTAATTTGAAAGTGAATATGAGATGCAGAACAATAACAGGAGGACTAGGATGGGTTCATCGATTAAACCCAGACAAATACACGGGTACAGATAAGTACACTGGGATTTAGGCAACGTCACCCCTTGGTATTAAAAATAAAAATAAACCAGAACAGAACTCGGAGAGCGTAGACCTCCGCCAAGGCATAACCTATCTCACAATGATAAGGCAGTTTGTATTTTTTCCAGTCTGGAACTCTTTTTTTTTTTTTTTTAAATTATTCCAACACCACATGAGTGCAGCACAAATGCTCCATCTCACAATGTTAACAAACTAAAAAATAATTTGTCTATCCGCCCTGGGATTCAGATCCGCTGCAGTAGGTTTTCCGTAATCCTACGGATAGACAGACGACCCAAGCTGAAAACATGACCTCCTTGGCGGAGGTAATATAGAAAAATGATTAAAGAAACAGTCAGTTCCTGAGAGTAACAATTTCCTCGAGTATTTTTCACCCTTGTCCTGCTATAGTTAAACATTGTAAGTCATATTTTCCATGAAGCATAGTTGATAGTAGGAGGGTTGTTGTTGAATGGTTGTTTTTTGTTGTAGAGAACCTCAGGGGGTACATAATCACTTTTACAGTTACAGTTTTACTTTAGGCAGGTCTCATGTTGAATAATCACTATATATATATATATATATATATATATATATATATATATATATATATATATATATATATATATATATATATATATATATATCTTTCAAAACTTTAAGCAAAATCAGAGCATATACAGTGCCTTGCGAAAGTATTCGGCCCCCTTGAAGTTTTCAACCTTTTTACACAAAGGCTTCAGGCTTCAGACATAAAGATATACATTTTTTATTTTTTGTGAAGAATCACCAACAAGTGGGACACAATTGTGAAGTGGAACGAAATCTATTGGATATTTTAAACTTTTTTAGCAAATAAAAAACTGAAAAGTGGTGCGTGCAAAATTATTGGGCCCCCTTGCGTTAATACTTTGTAGAGCCACCTTTTGCTGCGATTAGAGCTGCAAGTTGCTTGGGGTATGTCTCTATCAGTTTTGCACATCGAGAGACTGACATTCTTGCCCATTCTTCCTTGCAAAACAGCTGGAGCTCAGTGAGGTTGGATGGAGAGCGTTTGTGAACAGCAGTTTTCAGCTCTTTCCACAGATTCTCTTTTGGATTCAGGTCTGGACTTTGACTTGGCCATTCTAACACCTGGATACGTTTATTTGTGAACCATTCCTTTGTAGATTTTGCTGTATGTTTGGGATCATTGTCTTGTTGGAAGATAAATCTCCGTCCCAGTTTCAGGTCTTTTGCAGACTTCAACAGGTTTTCATCCAGAATGGTCCTGTATTTGGCTGCATCCATCTTCCCCTCAATTTTAACCATCTTCCCTGTCCCTGCTGAAGAAAAGCAGGCCCAAACCATGATGCTGCCACCACCATGTTTGACAGTGGGGATGGTGTGTTGAGGGTGATGAGCTGTGTTGCTTTTACGCCAAACATATCGCTTTGCATTGTGGCCAAAAAGTTCGATTTTGGTTTCATCTGACCAGAGCACCTTCTTCCACATGTTTGGTGTGTCTCCCACGTGGCTTGTGGCAAACTTTAGACGAGACTTTTTATGGATATCTTTGAGAAATGGCTTTCTTCTTGCCACTCTTCCATAAAGGCCAGATTAGTGCAGTGTATGACTGATTGTTGTCCTATGGACAGACTCTCCCACCTCAGCTGTAGTTCTCTGCAGTTCATCCAGAGTGATCATGGGCCTCTTGGCTGCATCTCTGATCAGTCTTCTCCTTGTCTGAGCTGAAAGTTTAGAGGGACGGCCAGGTATTGGTAGATTTGCAGTGGTCTGATACTCCTTCCATTTCAAAATGATCGCTTGCACAGTGCTCCTTGGGATGTTTAAAGCTTGGGAAATCTTTGTATCCAAATTCCGGCTTTAACATTCTCCACAACAGTATTACGGACCTGCCTGGTGTGTTCCTTGGTCTTCATGATGCTCTCTGCTCTTTCAACAGAACCCTGAGACTATCACAGAGCAGGTGCATTTATACGGAGACTTGATCACACACAGGTGGATTCTATTTATCACCATCAGTCATTTAGGACAACATTGGATCATTCAGAGATCCTCGCTGAACTTCTGGAGTGAGTTTGCTGCACTGAAAGTAAAGGGGCCGAATAATTTTGCACGCACAACTTTTCAGTTTTTTATTTGCTAAAAAAGTTTAAAATATCCAATAGATTTCGTTCCACTTCACAATTGTGTCCCACTTGTTGGTGATTCTTCACAAAAAATAAAATTTTTATATATTTATATTTGAAGCCTGAAATGTGTCAAAAGGTTGAAAAGTTCAAGGGGACCGAATACTTTCGCAAGGCACTGTATATCTATAATTCTTTGAACATAATTTCAGTAGAGATGATTCAGCACTGACATACACTCCCGGACAAAAGTGTGGTGTCAATTTCCATTGCACTCCATTATAGACAGAATACCAGCTTAGATCAGTTGCATTGTTTTTTTTTAACCAGGGCAGCAGATTTCAGATTACTTACATAATTGCAAAATGGTTCTCCGATGTTTTTCTGGTATTCTGTCTATAATGGAGTGGAATGGCAATTTGTAAATACCCCAAACTTTTGACCGATAGTGTACTGTCCTGGAAAAGGCAAGGACAATCGTCACTTCTCTGTACTGTTTTGTTACATTTGATAGAATAAATCACCACAAAGTTAAGACATTTTTGTCATTGTGGTGCCTAGCAGCTCATAAATAGTAGCGGTTGGCGTTTCACATTCAACGTTCAGTGTTTCACTGCTGTTAATCTCCGTTGTTCAAAAGTACAAATCATTATTAAAAGAAGAGGAATTTGTGGTTAAGATGGATGACATTTATACAATATACGTAATTCCACAGGTAGATTTTTAAACATTGTATTGTATCCACATTAAATAAAGCAGATTTATAAAACCATGCCTCTGATGCCTGATTTTTAACTTTTGTTCTGTTATTGATGTAAATGTATTGCTGTTGATGTATGTAATTCCTGAGTTTGTTAAAACATTTCATGTTTGTATTTCACTTTTTCCTGCCCTATTAAATGTGTAATAATAGACAGATTAACAGATAAAGAGATTGGATGCTGTACCAGTAAACTAGATGAAACCCTCAAACGTTTGATTTGTTAATTGGGTCATGTCTGTAACTGATGAACAAAAATAATTGTTATATGGTGACAGAATTCTTTTTTCCAAAGTTGTTGGTCCATTTGTAAAAACAGAACAACTTTTATTGTGTTATATTAAGTATTTGGGGCAACAGCCAATGTCGGTGGATGGCTGCTGCTCAGATGTGTAGTTGTACTGTCTGATTGTATGTGACAAAGTTTCTTCTTTCTTCTGGTGTGGGTTATTGATTTTAACCATCTTATTTTTTGTATTATTTAATCAATAGGCATTTCACTCCTCAAACTCACTTGTGCATAGGTTGCAATGGGATATGAATGACAACCCTTGCCTCCAACATTTGGACTGCCTGTTTGATACAATCAAAGCCAATGAACTGATGCTTTAAGGGTGCTTAGAGTGTGTTTGTAGCAGGAAGGTTGAGAGTCAGCGAGGAGAGGCGCGCTGCTTTTCTTTGCCATGCCGAAGGCTGTTCATTATCAACACGAGGGAACGTAATCATTAAAGTGATCCAGTTTTAACGGGGCTGATTGTGGCCAATTTGGGGAATGAATACTTTGTGTCCTTCACTTTCTGGCCTTGTTCTGCTTTAGCCCAGTTTGTGGCCCACTTCTCTTTGTAGAAGGATTTTAGAATCGATTTTGGGGCAGCATTCTTTTCCTTATGAATATGTCCCTTTAAAAAATCTTTGTTCAGATTTCCTCCCTCCATATAGTCAGGTTTACTTTACTTACTTACATTTTGTGTATAGACCTAAATGAATAATTACTTTAAGTGTTTTATTACAGCTTTAGGGTTAATTAATATCAGCTTTACAGATCAAAGATGATATCTCTTTAGAGAGTTAATTGACAGATTATCACTTTATTTTTTTAAGTTTGAATGTGTCCCACATTACCATCTTACGGCCTACATTGCAGTCAGTACTATTCCTGATGTGTTTCCCAGAGACACTGGAATCTAATAATGTGTCTTGAGACTGATGAAGAGCCTGAAGCTACTGTACTAAAAGTTAGCATCAGACCCATTATCTGATTACGGATCTAAATAAATTCTTTTAGTTTAGGGAATGTACACAGGATTCTGTTTAGTTTGTTTATCTGCACTGATTTTGAACCCTTGTGTTTTTAATAGTTTGGACTGCTAAAAAATGTGTAAACCTTTTGCCCCTAATGCCCAATATGTTAAAAAAAAAAAAGTACTGCGGTGGCAATCCTTGCCTTTGCCACAAACTGGACTTGCAAAGTGTTTTTTTTCTTACTTTGTTCATGTTTTTGCCTTGTTTCTTGTAAAATGTTTCACATTTTCATTCTTTAGGCCTCTAAAATCAAATGAAAGGATCTAAACACACAAATAGCCTTTGTACTCCCCAAAAAACGTATTGTAGATTATATTGATTTAGAAGATTATAATGTAATGCATGTGTATTTTTGTTAAAATATGTAATACTAAAATATTTTCCAGTAAACCATTAATGGTATGTAACTATGTAATTTCTTTTGTTTTAGGAGGAAATGGCATAAAAATTCTATAGTTAAAGTCAATATTTAAGTTATTCAACTTTACATTGAATGAGGTGAGATAATTTTGTCACTTGGTTTAACAAGCTTCTAGGGTTGTATAAATCTAATCTACTCACAGAATGATCTTGTTTCTGCTAATAGATCGCAGTGAATTGTGGACTGATTATGTTGATTGAAATATATTTTTTTCTATTGCAGTTTGGTGGCTGTAATCAAACTTGATCACTAGTCTTACCTAATAATCCTCTTTCATTGTTTGTTTTACCGTAAATCTGATTTGTCTACCGAATTAAGGGAGTATTTTGGTTAAAAATAGATGGACCTATTTTTTTTCAGTGTATTGGCGCCGCCTCCTTTCTGCGCGTAAAGACGCATTAAGAAGTGGCACAGTAACTGATAATCCAGACAGGAGGTGCGTTTAGTTACAGCACAGCCTTTCATTGATGGTAAGGAGAGCGAGATAGCTGTGTTTAAACTTTTTTATTTATTTTTTTGTTCAGTTTATTTTCCCTTCTCGCAGTTCAGTCTCCTAAATGCTCGCAGACTTAAAGTTTTAAAATTGACGTACTAACAAGCTTGTGTTGGGATGTTTTCTTCCATACGGAGACGTTATTAATGGGATTTCTCTCTCCCTTGCATCACTTGAGGACAGTGGGACATTGAGCCGTAGGGCGTCTGGAGGCTGGATGGACAACATGTCTCCACAGCAGCAACAGGACAACCTCTGCCGAGGCGGTGAACAGCAAGAAAACAAACGGGTATGGACTATATTTGAAACATTTCTATTAGTGTTTCCAGTCCTTGTTTAAGTTAATGGATAGTTTTGGTTTCAAGAGTTTGACATGTAAACTGAGTGCGCAAAGGAGGAACAGTTAACAATATAACAATATAACAATATATAATGACTGTGTTCATTAAACAGTTACGCTAATCAAAATGCTTTATCAGACATCTTTTTCTTATACATAGTTTAGTACTTTTCTTTCTGGCATCATTTATCATTGTGGTCAACTTAATTATTTCCTGGATTTTGTATCACCATAGTTGCTATAAATTGGATGTAGAAATGCAGAAAATCACATTCAAATCTGAAACAATTTTCTGCTGGATGACCCCCAGACCCCTGTTTTGTCCCCCCATTTCTTAAACCAAAGTTACACCCTTGTGTATAAATATTGGGTAGTATTCGTTAAGTGTGTATTATAAGGTATGGATGTATCGCAGAAGGAGCAGAAAAATAAGGAATCATTTTAAGTGCTTTATTACATTTATTAAAGTCTTCAAAATATACACACACACAGGACCTATACATGCATTAATGGAGAGATGTAAGGGTGAAGGGGTTGCCCTCAGTACCTTGCTCAAGAGCACGTTGGCAGTGCACAGGAGGTGAACTGGCACCTCTCCAGCTACCAGGCCACACTCGGAGACAAACATTACTTTCACTATTTTCTGATTTTCATCTACCAAGCAACCAATCAATTATTCAAGGAAATTGTAAGGAGGTTAATCGAAATCAAAGTTGCAGTGCGACTGTAAACCCCACGGGCCCTTTGTGATTATTTAAGATGTTATACTTTCCATTGAGTGTAGTTTGTTAAACCTTTATAGTTAACTTGACTTCCCACCAAGAGCCAGGTTCTGTTTCAAGTTTCTTCCTCTTAAAGGACGTTTTTCATTGCCACGGTCGTACGAAGTACAGTTGCTTTTGGAGGATTGTTTGGTCCCTGTGTGGCCTCTAGACCCGCTCAATATTGGAATTGCCTGTTATGATCTTTTCCTGCTGCCCTGTGCTGCATCCTTGTTTTCATTAATGATTGATTCCACATCGGCTACAACTTTTCATCTGTATGTTCTGATTCAAACAGATACAAAAATACAGTATATAACCATCATGCCATTGATCCCTGCAAGAACTATGACAACTCCTGACAGTATGAGTAAATACACTGAACGTTTGAGATGTGCAGTTCCACCTGAAATTAACACAAATCTCTTAAACAGCCCAGAAAACTCTTATTTTAACCTTATATTAACCCTTATTTTTTTACTTCAGTGAGTATCAGACTGTCTCTGGGTTCATTTCAACATGGTCTGTGTTCTCATTTTCTTTTAGTTATTGTCATTATGGGCACAAATTAGTTAAAATTTGAATGCTTGTAGTTGCACTATCAACTTCTATTAGTTGAATCCCAGTAGGTTCTGACCTGTGGCCCCTGCTGGCAGTATGACAGTCTGGAAACAGTCTATGAATGAATTTCCTCTTTAACTGCTTTGTTAACAGCCAACCGTGTAAGAGCTGGGCTGCTGTTGGTCAGTACATTTTTTTTCCCCCAGCGTAAAACCCATATCTCCATGTTACCTTATGTTAGTTTCTTTTAGAAGTGAAAGGTAACATTGTCATGTTGTGGCTGGTCTTAAAGAATGTTTCACCACTGTGTGACCCTGCTAAACCAATGATATTACACTGTGAAATGTCAGAAAGGACGCCTACAGACAAGTTGGAGACTGTGACGACAGTCGGTTAGTCAACCAATTTGGTCCAGACTGAAATATCTTAACTATTGGATGGATTACCATAAAACTTCCATGTACTCCTCAAGATAATTAGTAAAAACTTTGGTGATTCCCTTAGTTTTATTTAGTGCAAAATGAATGACATAGTGCCCACATGATGTCCACACTTCTCTGAGATTCGACCACTTTGGCGTGTGGTCTGGTCATCAAGACCCAAAAGACAAGTGTAACTACGGCAACAACCAACAACACCGACCGACAAAAATCATATGTACCTTCAACAAAGTTACAAAGTGCTCTACAGAACAGAAAAAAACAATCCTAAAACACTGGGGGATAAAATACAGTTACATTAAAATATAAAATGTATAATAAAGATCAAGAGGATAAACACCTAATCTTTAAGATTTCAATTATGAAACTTCAGAGAACAAAAATAACAACAAAACAAAACCTAACAAAAAACTAAATCATTCGATTACCTACCTATCCATCTGACCATACCCAACATAATAAGTATCAGTAGGCGACGATGTCACAGAGTGTGTTAATCTTGACATACAATGAGTAAACTGTTTATGTAATAGCTGCTTGTCACCTTGCTGCACATTCACAAATCCTTCTACAATTAGATTAAATAAAACTTTAATGACCCTCATGGGGAAACAAGAAAAATAGGATCTTAATATGGCTGCAAGCAGCAGCTGGTAGGGTGCAGCGCATTGGGAGCAGACGATTAATATAGCATTAAGGTGTCATATTTTTGTCTAACCTTATTTCATTTCAACCTAAAGACTTGCTTAAGATCGATACCGCATAGTATCGCAATATTTTCCTTGGCAGTAGTGTATAGATACACGGATGCCAAGTATCTATCTTTTATTATGTAAATTATACATGATAATTAAACGTTTTGGTACTAGAATAATGAAATGAATTTGTTTTTTCAGCCCACTAGATAGAAAATTGAAGTGATGTGTTGACAGAGTTTTCCTTTTAGACATAATTTGAAGTTGGATAAAGTGTATTAATTTGCAGTATATCACAGAATATCGTAATATGTGTAATATCACAATTTTCAATATTGTATGTTTCAAGTATTGTGATAATATTAAATTGTGGTGCCTCTGGGGAGTCCCACCCATAGTTAGGAATATGTGTTTACTGTACCACTGTATGACAGACAGTTTCAACACTTTAACATTTCCACACATTTCCACATGGCTTTTCCAATTATTGTCTCGATTTGTCTCTTGTAGCGGATGAAGTCTCAGAGTTGTCGGCGCCAGTCCGCCCCGTCTCTGGTCATCACTAAGGCTCTCATCAGGTCCAAAACTCTCTCCAGGTACTGTAAAATTCATTCAAAGGCCTGAGACTAGATTTAAAAAGTGAATGGTGCAAATGTGTATTGCGGTTTACAAGTCATTTTCAGCCACAACCAATATAATTTTATTTATAGTGTCAAATCATAACTAAAGTTCTCTCCGGACACTTTACAAATAGAGTAGGTCTAGACCACACTACACAATAATTATACACGTGTGCGCACTCACGCAAATGAGTCTGGATCTATACAACGTCAACGGGGCAGTTTGTTATGGCAGGAGGGACGTCCTGCAGTTTAAGTCATCCCAGGTGATATGTTGTAACCTGCAGGTGTTAGTTGTTCAGTGTCACCAAGCAGCGCTCAACTGGGTGAGTAGGTGGGCTATAACATCCTCAGAAGCATCCAGTTCACTCCAACAGAGGTCACTGAACCCTGAATCCACACACTCACACACATGCACACACACACTCACATGCTCCAGGCATAACCCAGAGTAAGGTGTTGAATCCACTCAGATAGATAATCCTTCTGTAACCAGACTTATTAGAGGATCAGGCATTTATTAATAGCTCTGTCTTTCAAGGTATCGACGGGGAAAGTGAAGAAGAAACAACCTCATTAAAAAGCTCCGACTGAGGTGGGGTCCCTCACTGAGCTACACCCAGCAACCAAAAACCCCTTCTGTCAGACTGTTGACATGCTGTTTGGCTCTGTTTTATCACATAACGCTCACCCCAAGTGTGGACATCGCTAATACAATATACCACTAATATAGGAAATTATATCTCTAGATAATAATCATAATAATTTTCTCTCAGATGATTAATAGATACATTTTCTTTTTTCTTTAACCACTATATGTTCTTTGATTTGGTTTAAATTAATCCAGTGAGTCCAGTGAGCATTAAAACGTCTAAAAAAGTGAGTCAAATAAAAAAATAGTTTTCACCGTTTTAGCTTATTAAACATCAAATTCAGAAGAGAATAGTTCAACATTTTGGGAAATATGCTTATTCTTTATTTTGCTGGGAGGTTAATGCTAAAACATCACATCTATTGAATGCAGGTTTTGGTGTCCCTACATCTATGTTTTCGTTATTGTTTTTTGGTATTTTTTTCTTTTTTTATCTTCCTTGTATTTGTTATTAGTTTACTGTTTATGACTTTGAGCTGTCCCTCCATATTTCCCATCTTTATGCTAAATTAAACCCATATTCACATAACAGACATAAGAGACAGATTAATTGTTAATCCTCAAATCTAACTCTTGGAGCCAAATCAAATAAGCGTGTTTCAGAAAATACTACTTTAAATGGTGACCTGGCCACTGGAACGAGTAAATAAAAATAGAATAAATAAAGCAATCAATAATTTTGGTACAATAAAGCTGCATTAAGTAACACAACACATTAGCTATTATCCTATATTGAAGAAGAAGACATATTTTATTGATATTTTTACACTCTGTTGTGTTACACATTACACACAGGGCCAAAATGCATACACACACACACATGCACAAATAGGACCCATACATGCACTAATGGAGACCGGTGCCCCGATTAGTTGGGGGTTTGGTGCCTTGCTCAAGGGCACCTCAGCAGTGCCAAGGAAGTGAACCGGCATCTCTCCAGGCACGCTCTGTACTTGGGTTGTACGAGAACGTGAAACAGCGACTAGGCCTGCACGATTTGAGGGAAAATACAAATCACAATTTTTTAGCTTAGAATTGATATCACGATTCTCTGCCACGATTTTTTTCTCACAAAGTGTAATGTTTGTTGCACACATGAACTATGATAAAACTAAACAAATTGGCAGTACCAAACATTGATTCACCTATAGCACATTGCACATCATCAGAGAAGGGAGAGCATTGCAGCACTTGGGAGCGCTTTAAAACCTATTTAATACAGTCTAATGTTTAAAACTTACAGAAGAAAGCAGTAGCGTTTGTGATGCAGTCAGCTCGTAAAATTAAATAAGAATCAAAGTCATCAAAGTAATTTAAAAAAAAATTAAAATCAAAGTTATTTAAAAATTAAATTGTGAATCAAGATTGCGATTTAATAACGATTTATTGTGCAGGCCTAATGATGACCCTCCGGTTCCTAAGTCAAGAATATAAGCTATTAACAATTTTGAAAGATCTTGATTCTTATCTTCCCTGGGAAAAGCATCAATCTTCTAACATCTTAGATTTGACTTTCTGAAAGCTGCAGATTCCCTGACCTCATACTGCACACAGGACTTATTACATTACACAATTTACATAATGGGGTGCCGGGTAGCTCAGTTGGTAGAGCAGGCGCCCATATATAGAGGTTTACTCCTCAACGCAGCAGGCCCGGGTTCGGCTCCGACCTGCAGCCCTTTGCTGCATGTCATTCCCCCTCTTTCATTTCTTCAGCTGTCCTGTCAATAAAGGTCTAAAAATGCCCAAAAATAATCTTATAAAAAATGCGCTATACGTCAGTATTTGGAAGATATTTTGTATTTGGTGATGAGAGAGAGAGACAGAGATCTTAAGTGAATAATCTAATAAAATGGCACTCGAGAGACAGGGGCTGACTGAGGCTTTGTGTTTACTCTGTGACATCACCACCAAACATGCCTTCTGATAAACTAAGTCTGTCAACCTCAAAACATCTCCTTATAAGATAGAAAGGATTGACGAAATGAGTTAGCAGCTGCTTAGGATTACCAGTCAGTCACGCTGGTTCTAAAACAAGTTACCCTATTACACACTGACTGGAAGAGGTACTTTGACATAAAAGTGGGATCACGAGTTGCATCAAAGTGTATTGATATGGAACCAACATGCATAACATTAGAGAAATGGGAGTGAGAGAGGACGTGCATGTATCCCTTGGTGTCCCAAAACTTCAGACTTTAAAAGCAATATTGTTGTTTACACTTCATCAAAACAGATTAAATTCAACTTTATTATTTTTCACCTGAGAGGAGACTTTAAGGTGCAACATCTAGTATTTTAACAAGATAAAAGACACATTTAGGTTTCGACATTTGTACAAATACTATAAACAGTTATCACCCAGGAGAAAGAGAAGAAAAATGAACATAAAGCAAAGGAGTTTATGGGAAATGTGGTCTAAGAGATTTATGAGATTCGGTATCAATGCCTAAACAAACTACAATTAAGTCGTTGATAAACAAGTGCATTTAAAAGTAAATACAATGTAACTTGTTTCATTGTTCAGAAAACCAATTTTTTTTAAGTATAAAGTATTTTAGATCAGCTGGCTATTAAAACAACACGTTTGCATTCCAGAGAGAGCTTCATGGTTCCTGTGTGCCCAGAGACCTGCTCATTGGTCAAGTCCTTCCTCACCGGCTCTGATAGGTCGTTTCTTCTCCACGGACATGCTCAGTTGAAGACCGGAATGCAGACTCAGGACAGACACCTCTTCCTGTTCAGCGACATACTGGTGATCGCCAAAGCCAAGTAAGTACAAGTGTGCGTGTGGTATTTTTTTTATCCTTGTGTGGAATATTTTGGCTGTTCTCTTCAGTGGGGAATTAGGTTAATACCTGGTAAGTGTGGTGTCACACCAGTTTTTGTGTCTCTTTCTGAATTCCCAGATCAGCCAATCACTTCAAGCAGAAGGCCCAGGTGTGTGTGTGTGAGATGTGGACGGCAGGCTGCATGGACGAGGTTTGTGAGGGAAGCACAAACCCAGAGAGGAGCTTTGTTATGGGCTGGCCCACCTGTAACTGTGTTGCTTTGTTTAGGTAACGCACACACACATTAATATGTGTTCACATTTATGTTGCTATAAATCTGTACACAGACTTAATAATTGAATGCCTTTTTAATTGCATTATCATGGGGCATCAGTCAGAATGCATGAGCCACATAGACCACTTAACACATTAATTTATTTCAAGGACAAGAAAACCGACACACATTGACTGGTGAATCGGAAAAAACAAACAAATAGAAATTAGATATTCTCATATAAATATTCTCACATGTCCATCTTTAAGAAATAAGAATAAAGCTGTCAGTTAAATAACTTGGGCATCTTATTAGAAATTAAAGTGCAAAATATAACTTTTCATACCAGATTCCGCCCAATTTGAGGGGAAACAAATAAGTGAGTCGTAAACAGGGACTGACCTGGTGATTTTGATCAGGTAATTAGGGGTGACAGGGTGGAAACTTGAAACCAATCAGTGAGTATGTTTACATGCACACCAATATTCCACTATTATTCTGAACATGACAATATTTCGAATTTGATACAGGTCATGTAAACCGCATATTTTGGTTTGATATTCCCAATAGGGCCTTTCCCAATATAGCATTTTCAGATTAAGCTATGTGGGATATTCCGGTATTATTTGGGTTTTAGCGGCATTCTTTGGACATGTATACAGCTTGTTCGGAATCTGCATCTCAATCTGGGCTTTTACCGCAGTTTATGGCCTCTTGCCTGTTTATAGCTTATGGTCATCTCTGTGCATTGCTATGGTTGCTGTACACAAACCAACCAGCCGACAGTTTGCAAGGATGCAGACCCAATAAGAAGGAGAAACACAGCTACTTTTAAACAATTTTAAAGACTTGGATATCAACAAGTTTTTTGATATGCGCACACATTGCTACACCGACCTTTTCAAGAAGCTGGTTGAAGGCGTGACGGTGGGATGCTGTGTTCCCACGGTCCAACAAGTCCGCTGCTGCTGTTAACTTTGAAAAAATCCTATTTTGCACGGCACGTAAACGGGAATATTAGTGTAATATTCACTTTTTTTATCGGGGTGGCTGTGGCTCAGCTCCCTGGCCCTGCAGTCCCATGTCGAAGTACTGCAGCCTCGGCCACAGTGTGTGAATGGTGAATGTATCCTGTATGATGTAAAAGCGCTTTGAGTAGTCGTTAAGACTAGAAAAGCGCTATATAAATACAGCACATTTTATATTTACTTTCATTAACCATGTAAACAGCTTAGTCTAAATATCGTCTTTTTCGGAATAAGGGCAAAAACCGAAATATTTTGTGCATGTAAATGTAGTCAGTGATGAAGGAAGTGAGGTAGGAAGATGGTGGTATGCACACCAAGTTGTTTTCCAACCGCCGAAAAATTTCAAAAGAAGAAGGAAGTGAGGTAGATGAGAAAAGTTAGACAAAAATATGGATCTTTACTAGACACACAGACTGTGATCAGGTGTGATGTTCCTCTCTATGTTTGCCTCAGCTCAGCAGAACAGAAAGAGAAATGGCTCTCCCTCCTCAAAAGGTAAACTCTGCCTTCATGCATCAACATAAAGTGTGTCCAAATTTGTGGAGAGAAGAGAAATCTGAAATGTTGTGTTCCCTCTTGTCTTCCTCTCCAGTCGCATTAAAGAAGAGAAAGAGAAGGAAGAACCTAAAACCATTCCTCTGAGAGTGTACGGGAAGGGAATCAATACTTTTGCTGTTGTAAGTTTATTTTGAGGTTTGAGCACATCTACTTTTAAATGTGTTCTCGCGGTAATCTTGAAATTATGAAGATTTTAAAGCTAGTTTTCCCTCTTCCAGTGATTCATGTATATTTGTAGTGCTACTTCTTGTCCAGAGTAGGTGATGTCCTGTTGATCCTGCACCATATACGGTATGTCAGTATGTCCTTCTGCTCGATTAGACCAAGACGCTACCTGTCAGCAACTCCGATTCAACCAATGAGGTGGTCCGACTGGCCCTGCAGCAGTTCAGCATCATAGTGAGTAAAGAACGGAATATGTTTCTCTTGCATTCATTAAGTGGAACACAGGGCTGTCCAATTAATCTAAATTTGAAATCGCGATTGTGAGTTTGGCTCCTAATGAGCACAAAAAGTAATTGAGAAAAAACATTATTTTTCACATTACGTTTTGCATATAAATAAACTCCTATTTTGGGGAAAAGATGGAAAAGTATGAAGGGGAAATTGATGACTTGTTTCACTGTTTTTAAGTTCAATACTTGCAACATCTTTCCAAAAGTCAATGAGTAATCGTGTAAAATAATAATTAATTTCAATATTGACCAAAATAATGGTGCTAATGATTTTTTTCTAATGGAGCAGCCCTAGTGCAGTATATCTGCACGGTCTGTGTGCGTGCACACCAGAATCCTACTTTTCCTCCAAATAATACTGTAAATGTATTCATCATGTTTACTGTATACCTATTTAGTCAGCTGCCCATTTACATTGTCTGAAACTGTTGCTGAACTTGTTTGCATTTGTAAGATGCGTTTTGTTCATATAAGCCTGCAGGTATTTGGACAATGCATTCCATTTTGCTCCTCCCAAAGGGAATATGAAAGAAAAGCGAGGCTGGAAGAATTGTATTTACCAAATAGGACATCTTCGTTTCCGCCAGCGTCACTCTGAGGACAAGATTATTAGTTACGGCTTTAATAAAACATATAATTTGTTTGTGAAAGGCTGCAGCTATAAGAAGTCTGTTTTCATTAAAACTGTAATTCTAACCACAACTGTGTACCTGTTTAGTTAAGATAATATCTAAGAGATCTGTATCAAGATTGTGTGTTCAGGTTAAAAAAAAAAAAGACCATTGGCCAGATTATCAGATTTATAAACTTCCAAATATTGATAGGTACTCCGCTTACTGTCCCATCAGATCTCATAGGATACACCTGTGGTTTTTCTCCACTCACTCCTCGTCACAAAACATCCTCAGTGATGGCCGAACCTCACATGGAATGTACAAATACTTTCTTACCAAACAGAGAACAGAGGAACATACAGTGCCTTGCGAAAGTATTCGGTCCCCTTGAACTTTTCAACCTTTTGACACATTTCAGGCTTCAAACATAAAGATATAAAATTTTTATTTTTTGTGAAGAATCACCAACAAGTGGGACACAATTGTGAAGTGGAACGAAATCTATTGGATATTTTAAACTTTTTTAGCAAATAAAAAACGGAAAAGTTGTGCGTGCAAAATTATTCGGCCCCTTTACTTTCAGTGCAGCAAACTCACTCCAGAAGTTCAGCGAGGATCTCTGAATGATCCAATGTTGTCCTAAATGACTGATGGTGATAAATAGAATCCACCTGTGTGTGATCAAGTCTCTGTATAAATGCACCTGCTCTGTGATAGTCTCAAGGTTCTGTTGAAAGAGCAGAGAGCATCATGAAGACCAAGGAACACACCAGGCAGGTCCGTAATACTGTTGTGGAGAAGTTTAAAGCCGGATTTGGATACAAAAAGATTTCCCAAGCTTTAAACATCCCAAGGAGCACTGTGCAAGCGATCATTTTGAAATGGAAGGAGTATCAGACCACTGCAAATCTACCAAGACCTGGCCGTCCCTCTAAACTTTCAGCTCAGACAAGGAGAAGACTGATCAGAGATGCAGCCAAGAGGCCCATGATCACTCTGGATGAACTGCAGAGAACTACAGCTGAGGTGGGAGAGTCTGTCCATAGGACAACAATCAGTCGTACACTGCACAAATCTGGCCTTTATGGAAGAGTGGCAAGAAGAAAGCCATTTCTCAAAGATATCCATAAAAAGTCTCGTCTAAAGTTTGCCACAAGCCACCTGGGAGACACACCAAACATGTGGAAGAAGGTGCTCTGGTCAGATGAAACCAAAATCAAACTTTTTGGCCACAATGCAAAACGATATGTTTGGCGTAAAAGCAACACAGCTCATCACCCTCAACACACCATCCCCACTGTCAAACATGGTGGTGGCAGCATCATGGTTTGGGCCTGCTTTTCTTCAGCAGGGACAGGGAAGATGGTTAAAATTGAGGGGAAGATGGATGCAGCCAAATACAGGACCATTCTGGATGAAAACCTGTTGGAGTCTGCAAAAGACCTGAAACTGGGACGGAGATTTATCTTCCAACAAGACAATGATCCCAAACATACAGCAAAATCTACAAAGGAATGGTTCACAAATAAACGTATCCAGGTGTTAGAATGGCCAAGTCAAAGTCCAGACCTGAATCAATCGAGAATCTGTGGAAGAGCTGAAAACTGCTGTTCACAAACGCTCTCCATCCAACCTCACTGAGCTCCAGCTGTTTTGCAAGGAAGAATGGGCAAGAATGTCAGTCTCTCGATGTGCAAAACTGATAGAGACATACCCCAAGCGACTTGCAGCTGTAATCGCAGCAAAAGGTGGCTCTACAAAGTATTAACGCAAGGGGGCCCAATCATTTTGCACGCACCACTTTTCAGTTTTTTATTTGCTAAAAAGTTTAAAATATCCAATAGATTTCGTTCCACTTCACAATTGTGTCCCACTTGTTGGTGATTCTTCACAAAAAATAAAAAATGTATATCTTTATGTTTGAAGCCTGAAATGTGTCAAAAGGTTGAAAAGTTCAAGGGGGCCGAATACTTTCGCAAGGCACTGTAAGCCCTGTAGCCCAATGTTAGCTCAGTTGCGCAAGTTAAATGTGATTTTAACACACAGCATGTGAAAAGTGAAAGTCTGATTGGTTCTGGGGGCATCTTGTTCTCTGAGGCCTTGTAAAGTTGTGTGTCTTGTTTTTTGTTTTTTTTACATCTTCGTCTGTGTTTTGCTCAGGGAAATGTGAAGGACTTCGAGCTGTGGGTCATCTCCAAGAGGGACAACACCCCCTATCCTCTAATTGGTCAGTGAGTGAGTTCTAGACCAGTTTAACAAAATATCATCAGATCATGTCGTTGTCTTTGAATTGCTACATGGCATTTCTAAAGGGGAGCATGACAGATTGTTTTTTTAGACACACTAGTACCATTCATTCCCAGAGAAGAGTGTGTGTTTTAGAATCTAGCTCCTGCAGGGTGGAAGTGTGTGTGTTTGTTGACTAATAATAGGATGTTATGGTACTGTTTATGTTTTATAGCAACTATATCAAGCCTCCAGGGAGTGATTCTGCCTCTTGTCCTCTGTCTCAGGTCATGAGTTTCCTTTCAGTATCCAGATGAGTCATGTGAGACACACAATGTCTCAGGGAGGTGGCGGAGACAGACAGAGGGCCATGCAGGTGGAGCAGATGCAGGTGTACAAGCAGTGCCAGTTCATAATGAAACCTCGAGTTGTTGAAGCACTGCATGTATCTCCAGGTGAGGTCATTATTCATACAGGAAAAGTAACAAAAATAGTGAGTAATAAATCAGTGTTTTTGCTCATGCATTCTGGGATTGCCTTTTCAGAGTGTTCTCAGAAGCCATTTAAAAGGAGGCGTTCGCTCATCACCTGGGCCTTCTGGCGAGGCTCCTCATCCCACCTGAATGAACTGCCCCTCGCCGGCGTGGCCCGCGGCTGCCTGTTCAACCAGCCGCTCAGCTCCATTTGTGTAGAGGATGCTCTGCCAAAGCCAGTTATGGTGAGTGGGCACAACGTCAGGAGTGCTTAATTGGAATTTCAGTCCTTGTTTTTCAATCTATTGTTATGGTAAAGAAACGGCTGCAAACACTTTCTTCTCCCTCACCAGGACATGATGGTGTTTCTGTACCACGAGGGTTCCTGGACGCGGGGGATCTTCCGTCGGCCAGCAGGGGCTCGGGCTGTCAGGGAGCTACGGGACTCTCTGGACAGTGGCGAGTTTCAACTTCCTCTGACAAGAGAGCACATCTTTATCATTGCTGGAGTCTTTAAGGTAAGATGGTATAAGTGTGTGTGCATATTTTAGTTAAACCTCAAAAGGTGGAATAAAAAAAAAAGCACTTTGACCCTCATCTTCATATACATCTTTACTGCAAATCAAGGGGCTTTAATAACGTAAATGATGTTGTGTTGTCATAGCAACACAACATCATCATGACAGTTTTTGAGCATGTATGTATCACTGTGTTGGTTACCCTATTGACCTACATCTGTAAGCACAAAATTAATCCGCTTCCATCCTCCTCAGCCTGTGTGTGACATGCTATTTAGCTTTGATAGCAGGACAAGATGTTCGCAGCACACAGCCCAGATTTTCTCATTATTGTAATCTGGATTATAATCTCTTATTATCTGGAGGGATAATGGAGAGCTTCTCTGCACAAGTGCCTTAACTATGTACACACTTACACAGCAAGATTTCTCATTTATATTACATTACATTACATGTAATTTAGCTGATGCTTTTACCCAAAGCAATTTACAATTACTATATATGTCAGAGTTTACACGCAACTATGGGTTAAGTGTCTAAATGTATCCAATAATTAAACCCAGATCTCCCACACCAAAGGCATGTGTCATATCCACTCACCACCCAAGTTTATTAGTCAATGATTTATATTTTTTGCAGCCGTCATTTTAATTGCAGTATATGTGAGTAAACATCTCTCACTTATCCCAAGTAATAGAAATGTCTTACACCAATACTTGGAAATACAGGAACAAAGAGGCGTAATAAATAATATGTATGGATTAGTAGTAATATGTGGAGAAAGCGCTGGTGTGATTGACTGCCTGGGCATGTTTTCAGGATTTCTTGCGCAGCATCCCAAGCAGCTTGTTGGGTTGTGAACTGCATGAAGAATGGATGGACGTGCTGGAGGAAGAGGAGGAGGAGGAAGAACAAGTAGAGGACGTAAAGAGGTAACATTCACACTATACTTCTACTCTACCTTTTTAGTATCATTTGATGACATTCCTTTAAACCAGGGGTCTTCAACGTTTTTTTAGGCCAAGCACACCTTAACTGAAAGAGAGACAATGCTGGGACCCTCTACTACATATGTTGTATATAACTGGGCTACATATTAAACTGGGTGGGTGGATGGATATTCAGTGTGGATAATGGACTACAGAAGGGGTTTCCAGATGTTTGGAGATTTGGCAATTCTTCATGTTTAAAGACTGACAATTTTATTCTCTTCCGATTCTCCGGTTGTGTCTTTCTTTACAGGATGATTTGTCGCCTGCCCAAAGAAAACGCCCTGCTGCTTCGCTACCTGTTGGCCATGCTGCACGGTATTGAGGGCAACGCCCACGAGAACCAGATGACAAGTTACAATTTATCAGTTTGCATTGCTCCCAGCATGCTTTGGCCTCCTGGAGTGCCTTGTAGTCCAGAGGTAGAGGGAGAAGGAACTAAGAAGGTAAAACAGGGTTAGAAAATATCACTTTAACAACTAATACATTGTGGAATTTGACCCAGACCTAGAAAGAGTTGGTCGCTGTAACTTTGGCTACTCCTCCTATTTCAACTTAGACACACAGGATTGTTCTAATGTTGCAACACAATTAAATCAGTCTGTCTAAGCCAAGTCACAGCTCAGTAACAAAGAGAGGTTTCTTAGTTTAGCCTGCAGGTCATAAAAAACTGAATTTTTTTGGGCATTTTAGACCTTCATTATACAGGACAGCTGAAGATGTGAAAGGTAAGAGAGAGGGGGCATGACATGCAGCCAAGGGCCGCAGGTCGGAATTGAACCTGCGGCCGCAGTGACAAGAACTGACCCTCTGTTCATGGGGTGCATGCTCTATCAGGTGAGATATCCAGGTGCATCTAAAGTAATTCGGTCTATGAATTTTACAATTCGCTTTACCGAGCTATTTAGCCTTAGCCAACTGATTTGGAAAATTGGTATATGGACTTCCAAAACATGGCCCTCATTAACTGAATGGTGCGGTTATGTTTGTGTTAGAAGTATTATTCACGCAAATGTTAAGCTGCATAAACCGCCAACTGAAAGTTATTTTAGATCAACATGTTTATGTGTGTGTTAATTCCCCTGTTAATGAGCACATTTAACACCCTAAACCATGTTAGGCTTTTCTCAGGAATGTCTCCAATCAGCATTATAGAAAGTGTAAAAGGTCTGTATATTTATGAACAGTTTGACGGGAACTAAGCAACGTCAGGGTTAATGTCCTGCAAAGCACTTTGTTCCAGAAAGTATTAAGCATTGTAACAAGTAGCTGCTCAGAAAAGATGCACTTTAAATGCTGAAAGAAGGCGATAGGAGAGTGCTTCCCCGCAGCCTTGAAAAGTTTCAACACTACAGTTAGTTTGACAATGAACAGTGAGAAATGCTAATACAACTGTTTCACTGTTGTTATCATTGAATCTCAGTTGTTACACTAGTTTAATACCAACCTCTCTCTTTCTCCTGTCTGCGGCAGGTTTGTGGGCTGGTAAAGTTTATGATTGAACACTGTCAGCAGATTCTGGGAGAGGATCCCTCCTCCTTGTTTGGAGGGCAGCCACACAGACTCAACGCTGACGAGATGGGATCAGGTACACAAATGTCTTTAACTCGAGAGGGATTAAACATTTATGTTATTAGTTGATTTTTGTTACATCTCCTGCATCCATTTAGAACGCTCCTTAAACATTTTGGATACATGATAGCAGTAAGCATATCTACTGTTTTATTAATGAGTTGAGTAATCCATCACAGTAAACACAGAGTCGGCATTGTTAAATGAGGAGGAAACACATAGTAGAGGTGTGACCATGATATCACTGCCAGCTACTATGAGCTTATGGTCAAGTGCAGCCCCAAATCACATTTGTATGGATACTTTATGTCACCGAGTTTAGGATGAAATGAGGTCTTTTGATTTGACTTACAAATATATTTGTTTTACATATTTGTGACACGAGGATGCAGGATTAGAAGTTGGAAAATGTGTTTATTTTATTGTTTCTTTATTAAGTCATATCAGTGTCAAAGAAACCCCACAGTTTACAGGAAATCATGAGTAGAATTATTCATGAAGACAAGTATTTACTGCCTAGAAGTTGCACATTTAGTTTGCCTCATAAATCCTGAGCTATGAAGACAGAGCTAGTCTGCAATGTTTTCGCAACAGTTTGTCTCTCACCTGTCTTTTTACGTGTCTTTCCTCCTGCTTCGTCTCTTCTGCATCAACTCTGGGTCCTGTTGCTGGACCATTAGACTCGTGGCTGTACCCTCATACAGACTCATCCTACGACAGTCTAGAGAACGAGTTGGACAACATCAGCGAGGGCTCACCGGGCTTCTGTAGCAGAAGGCACACCAGAACCAAACCACTACAAGGCAGCCTGGACTCCATCCTCACATTCAGCGACTACGACCCAGACACAGACCCAGACTTACGCCAGACCCAAACTGACAGCCCACAGTGTCTGAAGTTACACCCACTGGGGAGAGCCAGAGGACGGAGACAGGACGCACTGACTGTAGACACCTCCACCCTGGACTCTCTGTCCCCGGATGGTCGGCACACACAGCGGCGGCGCTCAGAACCGGCTATAACATATGTGGCCAAGTTCCGGCCGTGGGTTTCAGGGAATACTGATGGTCTCTCTGGTGAGGATGAAGATGATGAAGAAGAAGAGCTCTCCAAGAAGCCGAGCAGCCACATACTCACTCGCACGCACTCCAGAGGTCAGACCAGGAGGGGTGGAGTTGAGCCCGCATTAACCCTGCATGGAACTCAGGAAGTGCGTTTCCCCAGCCTCTCCTCCACCGCCACCTCTCCTGCACAAACCCACTCCTCCCTGGACTCCTTGCACTCCCTCAGCAGCGACCACACCTGGGCGACCAGTCAGGGGCTTCAGCCAGCCAAGGCACATCTGCCCTCCAGCACGCCCCCTTTATCTTTTCCTTCCTCTGTCCCCTCCACACCTCTAACCATTAGCTCTGCTCTGACCTCTGGTGGACATCCAGACCTGGAAACTTGTCCAAAAGGCTCCCCACCTAAAGAAGCACTCAACTGGGGGACCCTAAAAGGCTACAGGGGCCTCCACCCAAATTCTTGGCTGAAGAAAGGCCGGAGGCTGTCACTAACCCAACAAGACAACTTAGAGAAAGAAGATGAGGACAAGAGTGGGGTAGGTAAAAAATACTAATAGATTTATTTATTTTTGAGTTTGATTAAAACATCAAATCACATTACATCCATATTTGATGCATTTATCCATCTTGTTTGTATTCTAGTCTTATCTAATGCATTGCATTATCTCAATCAGTCTCCATGTCCATTTTACAGTACTAATTTCATCAGGCATGTCATTCTACACACTTTTGGGCATTTTAGGCATTTGAAGAAAATCAAACATCACTATATTTACGACCAATTACATTTGATGGTGGTATTGTAGGGTTGACTATTGTTGCTTTCACAAAATATTAACACAACGAGAGTTTTGATAAATAATCACCATAATGTAGATACTTAAGTGGGTAAAGGCAAACAATAAAACAGCTAGTTCCGAAAATGACATCACTTTACTATAGGGCGGCCTTTAAAACCAGGGTTAGGGTTAATACTACTGTACACAATATTACGATATCCACAATTGAAGATAATATCCAGCGTCATAATCAATGTTGATATAATATCAATATATTGCCCAGCCCTGTTCAAATGATCACAGACCCAACAATTTCCCACAAGCAAGCATTTAGTATGACAGTGGTGAGAAAAAAACATCTTTTAGGCAGACATTGTGACTCAGTTTTTAAACTGAGTCAGGCCTGTTTACATTGTAATGTAACCTTTAACTTTCCTTTATAATAAATATGAATGAATGAATGACCCTAAGCTATCTGACCTGACCCAATGACTACTGGTTTGAGTAATTTACTTTTAACTTCCATTTTAGACTTTAAAAACAAACTGCACCTCAGATTGAACCCTCTAAACTTTATGAGACTTTAACCTTCACCTTACCTTGCCGAGCTATATGCAAAGCTTGTAAAGGAAGATGTATTTATTGTTCAAACTACAGGGGAGAGAAATTAATAACTGTCAAGACAAAAGTGGGATTCAATCCTTCAATCTCAGATTGTTGAGCCAGTAACCTACCTCAGTGAGCTATTCCTAATCAATCAATTAAATACTCAACCAATTATCAAATCAATTAATACATAAATCAGCTAATTAACAGTTCAATTAGTATATCAATCAACCAATTAATCATTCTTTTTTTTTTACATGGACAAAGTGTGAACAACAAATAATAGAACAGACAACATCCATGCCAGCTTCAGGATAGCTCACTGAGATAAGAGACTGACTCAACAATCTGAGGTTAAAGGATCAAATCCCGCATTTGTCTTGATGATTTTCAACTTCTCTCCTGAAATGTGAACACTAAATACTATTTCCAACCAGAGCCTTTATAAGCTTTGCCTTGGCTCGATAAGATGAAGGTTAAAGTATTATGAAGTTGAGGCTGCAATTCTTCTAAGGTTCAATTAAATTTCAAAGTCTAAAACTGGAAGAGTAAAATCAAATACTCAAAACAATAGCAAAATATATCAGATTGGATAGCTCAACGTGATGGAACGCTGGGTGGAAGAACACAATGGTCGTGAGTTCAATGCCCGTGAGGTCTACTTCATTAAGAAGTTTAACACATAGAAACAAAGGTTTTCACCCAGGAGACATAGACAATTTCTTTCTTTCCTGAACCCCCAATGGTCCGTCATAAATGCGCGCTGTAACTGCTGGAGGTGGCGGCAGAGGTGGTGGCGGAGTCGACTGAGCACAGGCCCTTCACCTGGGAGAGCAGGGTTCAAATCCGGTAGCAGAGTTGTTGACACTTGGGGAAATCCTGGTGGCAGTCAGGGAGTAGCTAAGTACTCCGACTGCCAGAAAGAGTTTCCCCCAAGTGTCTTCACCCCTATACGGGTACGCACAACCCCGAAGGGGTTGTGCGTACCTTACCTTTTGCCAACTGGAATCATAATTTTTTTCTCTAAGTGTCATAAGGAGATCTTGGGACTTTTACCCAGGAGACTGGGTCATGTCCCACGTGTCATGGTTAAGTACTTTCCCAACTGTCATCTTTATGGAGTCTCAGACAGTTATGCTTTGGAAAGTACTTTTCCATGACACATGTGACTCAAATCCCATTTTCCTGGGTGAAATTTCTTGTGTTTCAAACCTTATCATAAAGTGCACCTCCTGAGTTTTGAACTCACAGCCTTGTGCTCTTCGAACCAGCGTTCTATCCCATTGAGCTATCTGATCTGATACTCATACTTGGTTGGAAGTTGTATTTTTAGAAGTTGAAATTTAGAAGTTAAAAAACCATCAGCTCACACCACACAAACCCCAGATTATTGAGTCAGTATCTTATCACATTGAGCTATTTCTGAAGCAGACATCTCAAGTTTCTGTTCTATTATTTGTTGTTCACACTTTGTCCTTGTAGATTAATAGATTTCATGTGATCAATAAAATTGATTAATTGGTTGATTGATCTGCTAATTGATTGGTTAATTAGCTGATTCATGTATTAATTGATTTGTTAAATGTTTATGAATTAATTTAAACTTATTACTTGTTGATTATTTAACTGATTGACTCAATCTGAGATTGAATCCCACTTTTGTCTTATTTATATTATTGTCTTATACATTTATTGATTTCTCTCCCCTGTAGTTTGAACAATAAATACATCTTCCAACCAGAGCCTTTACAAGCTTTGCATATGGCTAAGCAAGGTGAAGACTGGAGGTTGATGGTTCATTCTGTCTGTAGACTATATTCAAAACAGTAGTCTAGTGTATCAGAAAGCTCAGTGTGATGGAACATTGGTTGGAAGTACACAATGGAGTTTAATACTCACCACCCCTACCAACCAACTTACTTAATTGGGGAACGGCGGACACAAACCCCGGTCTCCTGGGTGACAAACCGATGCCTAGTTAACTCTGCCACCTCCTCCAACTGTTAAGGCCTATTCCTGAAGGTGACACTTTGTTTATGTAGACAAATTGATTTCATGTGACAAATAAAACTGGTTGATTGATCTGTTAATTTATCAGTTAATTGGTTGATTAAAGTTAATTCATTATTGACTCACCCACCACCTCCAGTCAGTTAGGGGGGACAATAAACATGGGAAAAGATCATGGTGGACAGTTGGCCAATAAAGCCCCCCTGCAATTGTTGAATGCACACCCTGCCTTAATACCATGACACTACAACCACAACTGGGACCACTAATAAAATCAAAATAAGATCCAAAAATCACCATAAGATCTAAACTGGTACACCATAAATCAAAAATAAAGATCCCCAGCTGAAGAAGAATGATGTGGTTTATGGCATTACGTACAGCAGCTATGGGGAACATAGTGAAACTCCAGATACAGACAACATGACTTCATCAACTAAGAGCTAGAGAAAGATCAGGGAGACCATCCCAGAACCAATGCAGGGGTACACCACAATATGACAACTTGTCTTAACCTTACCAAATGTAACTCCACCCACTGAATAAAGACCTTAAGCTGCAGATCATCAATAAGGGGACCTTTTAGAAAAATATATGGTGAAGAGACTTACCTATAACAATGCACTCTGTGTTTCTACAAACAGGGAGATCCTACTGATAAGTCACTCCAACTTGGGAAACCTGTCCCAGTGAAAAGAAATGCAGGCGAAAGGGGAGGAGTAAAACTGATCTCCAGCCAACAGAAGCCCAAAACCATCCACAGAGCCTCAAAAGATGCAGCCGGAGGAGGAGGGAGCCATGTAAAGGGGAGGCCTGGCCTGGACTCCCACAAGCCCCAGCAATCTAACCAGGACTCATCCAGCCCCCCTTCCCACCACCGCTCTACAGGGAGTCTCCAATTTCCCAAGCCCCCCTGGCTCAACAACACCCATGCCCATACAGGAGGTGGCAGCATCATCTACAGCAGCGCAGCTGAAAGGGAAGCCAAAGAGCTGAAGCAGCCTTCGCTGTCTTTATTCTTCAAGCAGAGTGGTCCGTCTCTGTCCCTGTTCAAGCAACACAAGTCCCACTCTGTGGAGGAGGGATGCAACGCCCGGCTCTACAAGCGTCGGGGCTCAGAGCCCGGGCGGCAGGTTGTGGACCGAGCCTCCACCATGACACGGGCCAGGCTGCCCAGCGACCCAGGACTGAAGTTCTTGGAGGTGGATACGCAGGGAGGGACACCAGAGGCTCGGTTCTGCCTCTCCCCCTTTGCCACCAAAGCAGTGAGGGATTACTTCTCCTCTCACCCGCGCAGTAACCCCCAGAGCAGCCAGCAGGTGACGCTCGCTCTGCTGGAGAGTCGCAAGGAATGGCTGGAGAGGTGCAGCGATCCTGCAGCAGAACCAGACTTAGACCAGCTTCTGTTTGCTGAAGAATCTTATGTCTGAGTAGGACTGGAGCAGAACTGGATTAGATGAATGCAACAAGACAAATCACTTAACTTAAACACACAAAAAAAGAAAAACAAAATGGTTATTATACTTGGCACCTTAAATGCATGACTGCTTTTTAGTGTTTCATTAGACTCTTAACACGTTGACCTCTACCATCCAATACATTTTGCCTGAGTCTGTGACAGGACTTAAAATTTATTTCATTTGCTTTGGTAGAAAAACAAGCTTTCAAGCAAAACCAGCTATTTTCTTTTTAAAACATTAGTTACAAAGTATATTTTAAACTAAGTTTATTGCCATTAAGGGAATGTATACATGTTTGCCATGTTTGCTGCATTTACACATGCAGATCACACTAGTGAAATTTTTTATAACAGTCTAAACTGATGGATTGTTTTTGTATCAGATGCATAATGAAACCCAGTTGCATCGAGTCCATGGGCTTTTTAGAAGAATGTAACTTGTGTTTTTATTTTAAACTATATTGGGCCAAAGTTAAAAACCTGCCAATTTAAACTACCTAGTGTTGCCTTCTTTTACCATAAACAAGTAAAATGATTCATCATTGGATTTTCTGCTGCATTATGTTTGGACATTTTAATCTGTCAGGTACCATTAATGAATGGTTGATGACTATACGGACTTTACTATAGAGTAAACCTGAGTTTTGTTAAGAGCAGACCATTTAAAGAGCCGGCCTACACAACTTTAAACATTATGTGAGCATCACTGATTTCCTGCATCAGCACTAATTTAAAATGATTTCATTTAAAATGAAAAGTTTAAGCACAATAGTTAATAATACGAGAAATTATGGGAAATATTTTTATTTTACACCAAATCAGTGTACCACTAGGTTATATAACAGCTAATACAATCATGATTATAGTTTTAATTCTAAAGCATCACATCATGTTACTGTTGGTATCTTAACTTTAACAAATACGTTCTAAAGTTACAAGACTTGTAGATTAAAGTCATGCGATTTTAGTGGAAAGTTTTAACTGCCTCTTACTATTGAACAACTCCTTTTTAGGTGACAGGGATTAGGTTTTTCTGTCTTCAGTAAGCCTTTCCTCTTGAAATATTTGGTCATAAATGGCATACACGGTCACACGTCTTTAACACTACAAACATTTTAAACGCTTCTCAGCATTAGCACGTGTATGCAGTAGAACGATTTGTAGGTATGAGCCTCGATTTTCTATTTGTTGCCAACAATGTGGTTTTCCACTTGCCTGTATTGATTTGCATTAATCAAATGTGTCCTGTTGCAATGTTTCTATTATGTAAATATACCCCCCCCAGATGTTTTTCAAGCTTTATATTTTATGCAGCTACAAAATGTTTTTTCAATAGGTCACAAGACTTGCTTTATTATTTTGTCTATGCCTCCTTTCTATATACATGTATTGATAAGCCTAAGAAAACCTGCATTTGCAAATAAAATGACCTGATTAACGTGTGACGTAATTATTGGTTTAGAGTTGGGGTTATCGGTAGGGGGAAATAAGGACATGCTATGCTAGAAACAAGATATTTTCAAACTGAATATATAGAACCTGAAAAAACTGACAGTTCCACACGCCAATAGAAAGGTGATTTATTTTTTTATTCCATTATTTTTCACTCTATACATAGATATGTGTGTTCTAGCTATGTACAATCACGACTGAATTATACGGTTACATAAAGGATCTGATCAAACCAACAATAGTAGGGGCATACATATGTAGAATAAAATATTAGGTGACATCAGCACAATCTCTGAGGCGTCAAGAACTGTTAGTTGCATTGGTTCACAAACACGTCAGCTGTGTACTCTTTTAGTCGTATATCTTTTCCTTGTTCAGTGATAATGACTGCATTTACACACAAAGAGAGAATCTTGTAAATTCAGTTATACTAACAAGAAAAGATAAGATACTTTCTTAGATAGTGACTAATAAAAGTTTTTTTAAGTGATTAAAATTGACAACCTTATATCAAGATTAACATGAAGAGTTTATAGGCATACTATATCATGGGTTTGTCTTCGAGTTTATGTCAATATTTTGTCATGATTCCTCACTAGGATGGCCAGGGTCTCTAATGGTTACAGAGTTTATAGGATTACTCTAAAACTCTTGCCTATGTAGTTTTACTTTCTATAAAAAAAAAAAAAAAAAATAGGATTAGCGAGTCCAAATCCTATATTTTTTTACATTCTGGTTATTGAAAGCTGGCTCGTTGTCTATAACTTGGAAGTATTTCATAAAAAATTAAAGAAATGGAAATAACGCTGTGGCAGTCCAGCAGTGCTGACAGATTAACACCCACCATCGTCCCTGTGCTTATTCTCTCAGTCCTGACCGGCCGTAACCATAATGTCTACATCCACGTTGCCCTGCCGTGGGTTAAGAGGATCCGTCTTTGCTCTGTCGGATGTCCGCTACACTCTCTGGAACCCTGGCCACCAAGCCCTCCAGAGACTTGGTCAGACAGATCTGGCAACCCAGGCGAGATCTGTGGGGAGGAAAAATAACGAGTGTTAAGTTTTTAGCTTTCGGGTCGCCATGTTTTCAGCAACAGGCATTCATTATTTACACTCGTTAAATCACCTTTATATACACAGACATTTTTATTGTTATTTGAAATTGAAATGAAGCCTTTTGTAAAGTCGGAAGCACAAGTGTTTTTTTCCTATATTATTATAATGTGTAACATAATATGTCACTGATGAGTTTACAGCTCATTGAACAGTACGGCCCGCTTGTATGCTGAGTTCAGTTGATGCTGGTGTAAGTTTGTTCCTGGCTGATTAATCTCATTAACTCAAAAGAAACATCTCATCAGCATCATGCAGGGTGTGACACACCTGTCAATCTTTTTTCTTATCAGCACATTTAAAATAAATAAATGAATTAATCCCATTAACACACAAGTATTGTCTATGTAGAGCTGGGGCCACTGACGAATAAAAAAAATCCAATTAAAGTAGCTGTGGTCGCTGGAATCTCACTACTGGATAAACAGGTTTGGCCTGCTTTGTGTTCAGGGCAAGTGTGTCCTTACGTGTCAGTCAAGCCGTAGGCTAAATCTAGCATGTCCATCTCCTCGTCTGTGACTGGCCCCAGACTCTTGTAGACGTCCTCGTCAAAGATCAGATGGCATGTGGAGCACGCCAAGGTTCCCTCACACGCCCCTAGAGAGAGAGAGAGAGAGAGAGAGAGAGAGAGAGAGAGAGAGGCTGCTGAATAGATCTATCCAAATCTCAGTCTATCTTACACCAAAGACTGTGTGAGTGTGTACCAAAGCCATCAAAATCAAGATCTTCATTGATGACAATATCCAGCAGTGAGTCTCCCGGCGACCCCTTCGCTGTGACCTTCTCCCCGTCACGATTGATGAAGTGGACCGTCACCTTGTTGTCTGACCTGACAAAACACACACAGTTGTCAGTTAACCATTTCTAACTCGGACTCTTAAAAAGACTAATTTCCACCTGCCAGGCTCCCTCCAGCCCTGACAGTTTCCACCACCCTGCCCTCTAGTGGTCAGAGCTCATCACTGCACTCAGACCAAAAGATGCCAAAGTGCTTCAAAGCCTCAGCGTGGGAAACCCAGAACAGTGTAAATGATGCGGTTCAATGGTAAGTCAGGACTGATGACATAAAACCTCTCATTTAAGGTGGTTCAATATAGCTGGAATAATAAAAGAAAAAGATTACATGACACACACACGTGGACCACCCTACTTCACCCTAGGGCTCCGTAGAATGGCCCCGATTCCCTAAATTAGATCTCATTTGACTAAATAGCTGTATTGAAATATACTTTTAAGAACGTTGCAGCTTTATTATACTATGCATTATTTTTTTGTGATACTTTTTTTTTTTACTTAAACAAAAGTGCAAAACACTGGCCCAGACGACAACATGAAGAAAAGTACACTACACATACCGAAGAAGGTACAGTGAACCTTTTCCCCGATCCTTCGTTGCGATCAAATGTTTCACTCCAAAACAGAGAGGAAATATGTGAAGGAGGGAGACACAACAACAACACAACGCAGCAAGAACAATGTCTGCAGCTCACAAACAAAACACACACAAACAGACAAACACACAGACAAATAAGAGGCACTGACAGGGAGACCAGCATAAGACAAAAGGGACCAAGCACACGCACAGATAGAAGTGAGAAGGCCGGAGCACAAATCTACAGCATGGACTTCAAGGATTCAGACATGCTGAGACAAGGTCCAGAGACTTTCCCATGGCTCCATTTATGCCGTGCAAACACAGCAGGTTTCTGAGTTTTAGAGAGCTGGAGGCTGACGGGTCATTCAGAAGCAAAACATTGACAGGTAACATTAACCCCACTCTATTCAGCGTTATGAAGGTTAAGGATAAAGGTTAAGGATCTTCATCTGCTTAGTTTGCACTGGTCACTATTTAGCTGAAGACAATGTTCCTTCTGACAAGTTTTTTCTTTTCAATCAAAAAAACTATTCAATAAAAGAAGTGAACTGATTCTTTGTTTAACTTGCAAGGAGTGTTGGATGGAACCATCCGTGTCATTTTTGGACAATGTGGATTAAAGAATCTAAAATTTCTGATATAGAAACTTGTCAAATTTGACAGGAGGGTTAAAAAAAGGAGTGGATACAGAAGAACCTCGTGTACTACTGACCAAGTACTACTTTTCCTAAATTGTTCTGATCTAGTGTAGAAAACTATTATCAAAGACTCACAAATGTCACTACTTTCCATAAATGAATAATTCCGTTATAAAGAGCATTCAAGTATACACTATTCATGTTAAGTGACCCCATTCATGACATTCCCTGGCACTCTCAGTCAACCTCTGATTTCCTTGGCACTGAATATTAAACTCAGTGACCTGCTGGAAATCTCAGGACCAGCAGGAACTCTGTATAATCCACTTAAAAGAAGCCAATTATCAAATTCCACACACTTGCTTGCACTACATGATCTTTTAAGACAAAAACATGCATAGACCTGGAAGATCAGATGTCAGAAGACTACAGGTTTTCCCTCTTTATTTTTAAGGGTGATTTTTTTTTTTTTTTTTTTTTTTTAATAAAAGGAGCCTGGTCACTTCAGGGTCAGACTTAACCCACTTGCTTTCATGCTGGAAAGAATGCAAATAGGGCTGAAACGATTCCACGAGTAAATCAAATGATTCGATTACTAAACATCCTCGATGCGAAATGACATGCCTCGAAGCTTCGGTTAATCAATGTCACCAACGTTGTATCATTAAGTGTTTCCGCACGGATGATTATTACTGTTGCACACCTGGCTGACGCTGCTGGCGACACATGCCGTGAAGACTGGCGGAGCAAATAACAAAAAGAAGAAAGAGAGCGTAAATAGTGAGGGACTAAGAGAAGAGACAAGCTGGAGAAAAAGAATTTAAGTGTCCAAAGTTCAAACGGAATTAAAACGGAAACTCTACTAATGCAAAACCGAATAGCTTACCACAATAATAGCACGACGTCAATGCTCCTGCTTCGCGACAGACAACATTGAGTCCAACTAAATCATCCATTCCACGAAGCGGAGAGTCGAATGGACAACGAATCTACACCAACTACCAAAAACAATTACAACCACAAGTTGATCTAAAGAGACTTGTTGACTATCCCTTCGGAAAAACAGCTGATTGGCCACCATTTTTCTGTGTGACATTGAAATCAAATATATAAATGAAAATAGTTTAATATTTACATGTAGGCCTATATGCAGATCAGTCTCAGGTTGAAACTTGCTCTGAAAGTTAAGTTGCACAACTGTGAGTTGCTTGTGTGCTTTAGTTTGAGGTCGTTGCATTTCAGTAAATGTTTTCATTAAAAACAATGTAATATGGCACTTAAATGCAGTTAACGTTTAGTTTTTTTAGATTACTATTGTAAGCAATGTAGGTAAGTATTTATCCGATTAATCTATGGAACAATGCAATCCACTCAATTATTAAATTAAAATCAATCAAAATAAATCAATAGCTGGAGCCCTACATCAATCTATAAAATGCTGATTGGCATTGTGTGGACAGAGATCTCTGGATAAAGACCAGGGGGGTCGGTAACCTTTCAGTCTCAGTTGGTGGAACTCTAAAAAGGTTAAAATCGTCATGAATTGCTCCAGTGAACAGATTACGGTTGATTACCAATTGGTCTCTTCATCTCAGTTGTGGGACATAAACGTGTGTTAAAGCAGAATCTGCTTACATGTAAAATATCAAGTTATGTTGCATACATTTGGTTGATTATTTACACTTACCA
This sequence comes from Etheostoma perlongum, assembly GCA_026937815.1. Classification (NCBI taxonomy): domain Eukaryota; kingdom Metazoa; phylum Chordata; class Actinopteri; order Perciformes; family Percidae; genus Etheostoma; species Etheostoma perlongum. The sequence goes on from CM049394.1 coordinate 11,932,063, forward strand.
AAGTTACCAAAAAAGTTACCAAAGGTAGCCTACTAATTTCTTACCAAGCATGGTAATGTTTTTGAATATTTTTAACCAAGCTGCCCCACAGGACTTGTAACATGTAAAATACCTGCATGAAACTTTAGTCACCCAAGTGAATTTTTATATTAATCTTGGGAGGGTCAGGGCCAGCCATGCACGCCTCTGCCCAGCATTATGCAATTCAACAAGTTGTTTGGCCCTGGGAAGCCTAGCCTTGGTCAAAGCCTTGTACCTGGACAGAAGGATGGGTCACTTTAGCCTCATCCAAGGTTTAATCAGCCTTAAGATGATAACACTACCGCCACTCTTGTGACAAACCCAGTTTTTACACAATTTCAGATTTTAATAAAAACCCAGATCAGATCAATTTGTTTCAACTTACCATTATACATGTGCTTTTTTTACTCTAAATGAAACCCCATTGACTAATGTGAGCTGTTGGAACAACGCAAATTTAAAAGTAAATGTAAATAAAGTGCTATTTGCATAGTGTTTCCTACACACGTGTCTGAACCTAGCAAATCTAAGAACAACTGACTTTAGAGAAACGTCTTCATTTAATGTACTTGATATCCTGCCAGCTGGTGCTGATGAGCAAGGTCACATGTCTACCCGTTTTCTGCATGGAGTTTGGCGTGCACCTCTGTACATGCACACAGAGATGAACAGTATGCACGGTCACGTTCAAACGTTGTTATTTGAGCACTATGTCAATCTCTCAGTAAATGTACCTACCTTAGAGACTGTGTGCCGGTGGTAAAACTCCTCTGACCAGTCAGCCTGGCACCAACACTCGAACTTACTGCCGCCGTCCTCCAGGAACATTCTCGTAACCTGACGTGAGCCAGTCTTCTTAACGCGGTTATTAACGCCATTTGAAGTAGCTACAAACACGAAGTTAATAAGGAGCTGGTAATATAGCCGAGCTGTTGGACACGCAGACACAGTCCACTTTGCTTCTCAAGGGAGAGAAACCCAAAGAAGTTTGACTTAGCCCACTGAGCTAGCGAGCTAAGTTAGCTTGTTTTAGCTGCGAGAAGTCACTCTGTCACTGTAACGTTCATTGCGTAACGTCACGTGCAAGTTAATCTATGGCAGGTGCTCGTTGTCTCAGATCCCAAAGAAATGAAGCGAGTGTGATGATCCGCTACTAACCACGGAGCAGGCAGATACTACTGCTGCATTCAAACTGCCCAGGTTTATGTAGCTAGTCATGAGCAACAACATGAGACCCATGTACCTCCTAGTAAGAAATCTACACAGGCATAACTTCCTGCCATGATTTAACAATAAAAGCTTCAGCAAAAAACGTGATTCGATTTTTAAGGGTTTACACCGTCCATAATGTTAAATTAATTATCTGCTTAATAAAAGAACTAAAGATAGTTGATCCATTTGTTGTTTGGGACACACGTTTTCATTCAGAATCAGAAGTTGTTTGGTTTACTTTTATTTTGAAAGCTAAACCGACAAGTTCCTGCTGAACGCTGGTTAATTATGGTTAGCTTGATGCCGCTTAGAGTAAATGGCCATTGCCTGTCCACTTGCCTAATAAAAATTGGAACCAGGGGCCCTGGGTTTCTATGTACAACCCTGTCACATCTGTAATTTCCACTCTCAATCCACGTTTACAAATATTGATTCAGTTACCCCGATTAACAAATTCCATTTACCTATAACATATCTACAAAACCTGGAAAACAGGATGTTCCATTCCAGTATAATACGATGCCAAGGGAAACTGAACTGAATTTGCTGAAGCTATACCAGTGTTGTGTTGAAACGGTTCAAACCTTTATCAGGCAAGAAATTCAGGACAAAGTGCATAGAATATCAGCTATTATCAAGATATGGGAGGTGCAGATTATTCAATAATCTCATTCAATGTTATTATTTATGACCATGGGGGTTTATGACCAAGGCTGTGGTATAAAGGTTATCCTTTTGTTTCTGCTGTGTTCATCACTGCTGTCTCAGGTAAGCTGCACACAAACTGACATTCACTGCCACAGTCTTTAGGGTTACAGTCACTGATAGAGCACAGAGAGTGGAAGGAATTGTGAAGTAGTTTAAAGTTGCTCTGTTTCTTCTGGTGTTTACAGGATGAAGTGATACTGTTTAAAGTTGCTTTCATTGTTTCTTCTGGTGTTGTTTTATCATGAGCATTTATTTAAAAAGTGCTTCAATTTGCAGATGATGTGATTCAAAGAGTTTGTTTTATCATGAGTAAAAAAATCTGTTTGATATTTAAGACTTTTTATTGAAGATAGTAGTTTCATAACAGATGGCCATAGATGTTTTCTATCATTCTGAGATTATATAACATAATGGTTTTGAGAGCTTGTCATGTGGAGATCATATAATAATTTTGCGAAATAAGTATGTAAATAAATAGCTTTTCCTATGATCTTGATCTTCATCTTAATACAAAATAACCCTGTGGTTAGATAAGGAAATATCTTCCCTGTGATCATGACATTTTTTTTTTTTTTTTTTTTTTTTAGATTTTTCATTATCTCCACATATCACAATACAACGTAGCATAAAGGTTTCTTCATGACAGATTGTTCATGGAATTATTTTCCCGTACTCTGGCCTTCAGTTTTTTTGCCCTGTACCATATTTCATTTCAATATTTTGGAGAATATAAACATTCACATTGCTGATTAGAGGCTTTTGACAGACTAGGCCATTTAATAACAGTTTAAGAACATTCCCTTTGATGATCCTAGTTAATTATTTGATACTTTCCATGTCATAGTTAATTTAGGCTTTGCGGTTTGTTGCCTTGGCACCAAAACTGCTGCTTGTGGTAAATGGCAATGTAATCAGAGCAACTGTTAAGAAATTAGACTTTGACCGTTATTGATTTATTACACAGTTAAAGATATACGTATTATTCCGTCTCAATAGTTAATAATTGATGTAAAGGGCCAGTCCGTTTTTTTTTTTTAATCTGTCAACTGGCAAGGGAATTTGTTTAATTAGCAAGGAAGATTAATGTTGTATATTCTAACACCACTAGGTTTCTGCCTGCACTTTCTCTGAGCATCTCTTACACTAAACAAATAAGAAGGACCACAGTGTCAAGATTTGCATTCATATTTGCAGATCCTTGGTGTAACTGCCATTTAAGAAACCCTCTCAACTTGCGAAGAGAAGGCCGAAAAAAAAATAAACAATACCCTTCACAGGCCTCCAAGCTGCTCCACTCGCAGTCCAGAAAAGTTGGCAGAAGACATCTTCAACCTACAAGCTCCCGGATGGCTTTTACCAGGGCACTGAACACTCCAACATCCGGGAACCTGGGGGCTTCCGACAAGGCACAGAGCCCTCAAGGAGGTTTCTTGTTGACCTTAACACAGGCCTGGTGCAGGAACACATCAGTGAGATGGACAGGAGAGTAGGTAAGTATATATTCCAACCTAATCAAGAAATAACTACCTAAGCCATTTTTTTTATTTATTTTTTGATTACGGTCAACTGACTTTCCATCTAGCACCATCATCATATTATACTTACCATTTGTCCAATACTTTGGTTCATGACCAAATGCCTGCAAAACTAATGACATTCCCATCAGCCTCATCTGTACTTTGTAAAGTGCTAATTAGCTAATGTTAGCATGCTAACACACTAAACTAAGACGATGAACCTAGTTAACCAGCTAAACATCAACACCCTAGCATTGTCATTGTGAGCTTTTTAGCATGGCTGTAGACTTTAAGTCTTGTTTTCTTTATATACTCAATAGAATCACACTATATATCTAAACAAGTCCGTATAATCTAAAAGGTATTCTGTCTTCCAGTCCCCGTTGATGTTCCAGCCCAGAAGAATGGTGGTGGTTGGGTCCGGGTGGAGGAACCCTCTGCTCCTTATCTCCCAGATGGTTTCAGACAGGGAACCGAACCCGTGATGTCTATCCCAGATGGTTTCAGACAGGGAACCGAACCCGTGATGTCTATCCCAGATGGTTTCAGACAGGGAACCGAACCCGTGATGTCTATCCCAGATGGTTTCAGACAGGGAACCGAACCCGTGATGTCTATCCCAGATGGTTTCAGACAGGGAACCGAACCCTTGATGTCTATCCCAGATGGTTTCAGACAGGGAACCGAACCCGTGATGTCTATCCCAGATGGTTTCAGACAGGGAACCGAACCCATGATGTCTATCCCAGATGGTTTCAGACAGGGAACCGAACCCATGATGTCTATCCCAGATGGTTTCAGACAGGGAACCGAACCCATGATGTCTATCCCAGATGGTTTCAGACAGGGAACCGAACCCATGATGTCTATCCCAGATGGTTTCAGACAGGGAACCGAACCCATGATGTCTATCCCAGATGGTTTCAGACAGGGAACTGAACCCATTCTTACAATCCCAGATGGTTTCAGACAGGAAACCGAACCCATGATGTCTATTCCAGATGGTTTCAGACAGGGAACCGAACCCATGATATCTATCCCAGATGGTTTCAGACAGGGAACCGAACCCATTCTTACAATCCCAGATGGTTTCAGACAGGGAACCGAACCCATGATGTCTATCCCAGATGGTTTCAGACAGGGAACCGAACCCATTCTTACAATCCCAGATGGTTTCAGACAGGGAACCGAACCCATTCTTACAATCCCAGATGGTTTCAGACAGGAAACCGAACCCATGATGTCTATTCCAGATGGTTTCAGACAGGGAACCGAACCCATGATATCTATCCCAGATGGTTTCAGACAGGGAACCGAACCCATTCTTACAATCCCAGAGCGTTTTAGACAGGGAACAGAACGCATTACTTCCAGGCTTCAAACAAAAAGAGTGGCTTGTAAGGGGGAGGTCATCGATGGAAACTGCTATGAGTTCAACCCAACGTTGCTGGCCTTTCAAGATGCACAGGTTAGATACACATCTCACATTACAATTTTAGGCAGGGATGGTAATTCAGCCTAGTTAAACTTTCACTGGTGAGTCCATGTCACCAATACGGTTTTGTTTCAAAGACCTCCCCATATTGATAAAAATCAGTTTGTAGCTCTACAAATTAAATCTCAGACTTTTCTGTGACCTCTGTCTCCAGGATTTATGCAGAGCTCTCGCCCCAAATGCTGAGCTTGCATCTGTAACCACTGGCGATCTACATTCCCGCCTGGTCTCCCTGGCAACCAAAGATGGCGAGAGAAACCCCGTGTTGACCTGGCTGGGAGGCATAGTCAAGGCAAGTTCCTCTCGTCAACAGTCAACTACCTGCATTTGGAATAATGTTATGGAAAACTCTCTCATATCACCATTTTTTTAATAGTTTGCTTACTGGCTGTGAAGCCAACAGTCTGGCCCTGTACTGGGGCACGTAATGGAGGCCAAGGAGAGTGTCATCCGATATGTTAACAGGACAGATAGTGTTTTTCTTACCTTGGTAAAACATTGACCTTTGAACTTTTATTTTTTTAAATGCTCCATCTGTTTCTGTGCTGTCACTAAACAAGCCCAGAAAGCAAAAAAAAAGAAAGAAAATGGTTACATTATACTTTGCATTGATGCAACAGTATTTACAATCTAATAGTAAATAATATAACAGTAATGAGGCATTTTTCTATTTACTTTAGAAACTTTAAGCCTATTTTTTATATTCTTGTGTTACCCTTGCTACTTTTACTTTAGTAAAGTATCTGAATACTTCCTCCACCACTAATGTGCTGTCAGTTTGAATAAGAATGGTTTAACCAAGCTTGTACGTGTGAAATATTTTGAATATACTGTATGTGTGTTGGTGTGGTACACCTCAGAACCAGCAGGCATCATGGGTAGATGGGTCAGAGTGGAGTTACAGCGACTGGATGCCAGGTCACCCCAACATTCACACTGATAAACCTGTCTGTGTGGAGATGTTTAAGATAGGTAAGAACACACCACAAACAAAACAACAGACTAAGACTGAATTATGTCTTAAATCAGCATTTCCTGATAAACTTCTGTATCAGGCAGGCAGGCCATTAAAGTGTGACTATGTATCTTTTGGTAAATCCCACCTTCAACTGCATAATACATGCATGTAAGGTTTACAGATCAAATAGGCCAACTGTATAGCTATGCCACATAAGGTACATTAAAATAAAAATATAACTTGTTTGAAGAAATCTTTATCCTGGGGCACTAAGGACAACATGGTTATCTGCTTAGACATATATTACCTTATTGTTCTGTCTCTTCAGCACAGTTGTATATTTTGGATAAATACTGTAAATAACAGTAAACAGACATGTTGGGTTTTATCTTATTCTTAGGAAATGGTCTTAAAAATACCCAACATGTCTTTTACAATTCTGTCCCTACCCTTTTTGCAGACGAGAGCTGGTGGACGGCAGCCGACTGTGAACTGAAGAGAGCGTCCATCTGCTCATACCAGATCACTGCATAAAAACCACAAAGAAATAAGAAGAAAATAAAGCTTGGCATTTTACATCTGTGCGTTTCTATTTTGAAATACGTGCCCAAAATTGACATGAGGAAAAAATAAGACATTTGACCTTATACATGGCAGTTACTATTCATTCTTCTTTAAAGCATTTACAGTTAAGACCTCAGACAGATAAACCAAAATTCAAATAACCCATTTAAATTTAGACAAGACTTTAATGATCATTTTCCACTTGTGTATACAAAGCAGTTTATACAGATTTGGGAGCCAAGTTAGAACAATTCGTTACAATTTAGTACCTTGAAAGTGCAAAAGTACATTTCAAATACGCTGAAATAAAAATCATGCTGTACATTATATACTGTATTCATAAATAATCACAGATATACACACATCCATTTGGTGACAGTCACAGAAAATGTTGCTAAGACAAAATAGTACTTTTTGATTTTGCTTTGAAGTCTTGTATTCTTGGTTCCCATTGAAGTGGAGGTTTAACATCTGGAATGCTGCTTTCATTTGATTTACGGTCAGGTCGGGGATGATAAGCTTCGGTAATGAGAAAAACCTGTGTCAACACCACACTGGGATAAAGGCACTCCGTTTGTTGCAGTCGTGGATCTGCTCAAACAGTGGTCTTTTGTCTGAATGACAAATGTGGATGATCAAAAAAACATTTTATGCACCTTTAAAAAAAAAAAAAAAAAAAAATTCAAAAAAAGGACACAGATTGGTCTTTGCACTGCATCTTGTTGTGACATTTAAATAAAATCTAAATACAAAATCACTTTGAACAACAAAAAAGTACAGATAACCCCAAAAGCAACTCTCTGTCCAATGCCAAACCCATTAGCCAAAATAATCATGGGCTGCCATGGTTCACAGAATCTGAGACACCATATCAACAGAATTTGGCTATAAAAAAAACAAACATGCATCATTGGCATGTCCACACACACAGACGCACGCACAGTGAAAAATATAAATCACACACACAGGAGCTTCATACTGTGGTTTGTGATTCTGATTAAGTAAAGAAATCCCATTCACACATTGAACAACACATCTTCCAAACAATCTACCACAACAAGGCAAACCTTCTCAATGCCCCATAAAATAAAAACTCCTCTGAAAAAGGTCACTTCACAATGAGCAGGAAGGACAATAAGATGTGAAAATAATAAAGTTTGAGCATATGATGAAAGTTAAAGCAAAGGGAGGGAGTTAGGGTAGATTTACTGCCCCAGTTAAGCTATAGGAAGACTGGAGATAGAGGACTGGAAGAGCAAACAAGACAAGGACAGAAAACCAGAAGAAAGCATCGACAGCTACCAGACGAAGGAGCTGTATTGCTGTTAACACTGACATCTTATAAAGCCCTTGGGGAATTTCTTAGTTCTCCTTCTTTTGCAGGTGTATGAACAGTCAGAACAGTTTAAAATATGCCATACAGATGTCTGTAGTCGAGATACGATTTTAAAAACTGCTACTTTTACTTATAAATAAACATGATTTCAAGTAACTTAAAAACATTCAATTAAGTGTGATGTGTCTTTAACATTGTCTCTTCTGTACTGATAAATCTTCACATGGAAGCCTCTTTTGTTTGAGAATGTAGTGTTTTGCCTGTAGAGAATATTTCCTTTTACAAAACTATATCTTAAATGATATGCCAACATTAAAAGACAAACGCTACAAATGTTTCTAGAACAAAACAAGTCAGCAATATCCAAACGTAAATAATCATGACTTCTTCATCATTGTGTCTGCTGCTTGACCTCAAAATGGACCAAAGAAGCCATGCACACGAACAGATGCCAAGTTGCTGGGCACATGCCTAAATCTGTACAAAAAAAACAAATCCCAAAGAAATCAACAATTAGAAAAAATAAAAATAAAAATCACACACACAAATATAAAACGCATAGGAAAGGCAGAAGGTTTGGTCTTGTGAGTGATGGAGCCTTCTTACTGCATAAGGCTGCTGTGTGGCAGCTTTGAGGCAATCATGAAAAGTCTCGGCCTACAGATCAAAGGCCCGCCTGTCTGCATCAAAGGCAAACTAAGGGAGGGGAAAAAGGACACTTGAAACCATATTTTAACATAGAGCATGGCAATATGCTGCATGCACACATATACACGTGTGAGGGATTAAGAGCCATGGTGTTTGGGTTGTTGGTGGTGCTGAGGCTGGCACTACTTCTGGATTTGAACCACAGCGCCAGCGCCATATGCTCAATTCAAAGCAGAAATATTGACACAGACAAACATAACAGACAAATGCTGATGCGCAATGCTCTAGCAACCCAGAACACTACCTATTAAACTGTGAAAAGGTACTGGAGGACCTGAAGGGAGTTCCTCAGACAGAATGAAGCAAACTGTTTGGTGAACGAAAGGTATGGGTGACAGGAATGTGGGATGTGCATGGAGGGGAGGGTTCAGGGCTCGGGGACTGGGAGGGGATCAGTTGTTGTTGTGCTGGGTGTTGTACACGGTCTCCCCCGAGGAGATCTGGGTCAGTCTCTTGCTGGAGCCCCACAGCTTCCGTGTGATCTGGCCCGAACGCATCTGAGAAAAATGGAGGAAGAGGAGGAAGTGGGATGAAGGAGAGTGGGGAAAGAAAAGCGTGAAGTCAAAGGAAACGGGAAAAAAGGAGGAGGGATATGATTCATGAGTGATTGATTAGTTAATTGGAACTTGATTGACTTGTGAAGCATCAAAGAAAAAAAATCAAAGCCTGATTCACTTTGGTGAGAAAAGATGAAAAGCAGAAAAGTGTGATAATCAAACTATTCAGAGAAAGACTACCTGTATCAACCTCCGACATAAACACTATCATACTATTTACATTATCAAAACAGTAAATCTATCTTGGCGCAAGAGTATTGTATTGCATTATTAGATTGTAGCTACACTATTAATATGGCTTGAGTTTGAAGAAGCATTAATTTGTCTAAAGTTTGTTTCACAGCATAATTGTTAAGTTGTAGACTCCACTCAAACACGTAACATAATGACACTTCAGGTAAACAGCAGGGTTTGGAGTTGATCCCAGGGCAATGGCCAAATCAAGTCAAACATTGTACGGATGCCAAATATTCTGAAAAAACAGAATGAGGTAAGCACAAAAAGTTGTTTTCATAGCACAGTTGTGATTCTAGTGGCCACTGTGTCTGCTCAGCTGTGTGCTGAAAGGAATGTGTTAAATCTGTATGGCTCAGATGTAAACGGTGACTGGGGGCGGCAACCATCCCTGAGAAAGAGAGGTGACTGTGGATTAAAAAAAAAAATTGTCTTTGAGGACATTGAGGCCAAGCATTGCAACACACGTGATATGTGCAGCAGGCTTATCTGTATGTTTGTGTGTATGTGTGTGTGTGTGTGTGTGTGTGTGTGTGTGTGTGTGTGTGTGTGTGTGTGTGTGTGTGTGTGTGTGTGTGTGTGTGTGTGAGATGGGAGTATGGTCTGGCTACAACTCCTATCTATTCTAGGATAGGGAAATAATGCTCTCTATTGTTTGTATTTCTTTAAACCGATCAAAACCGCCCTGGGTGAAACTAAGTCCTGATAGTGGAGATAGAGACGGGAGGAGGACAGTCTGCGTGTAAGAGACATGCCGGATGCGAAGCTTTATCCCAGCAATGTATATCCGTTGAGCCAAACTAGATATACAGCAATGTGGGGAGGGAGACTAGCGCCGCTGGGCGTTATGGGAGCTGGAAGCGGGGCTGAACACCAGCTGGTCGCGCTGGTGTAGCAAGTGGGTTGGAGAGCGAGCTCGAAGTGGGGCCAGCAGGGGGGAGGCCATGAGCGGCGATCCCTCCAGACTCTGAGCGATGTAGTTCCTCAGCGAGTTCTTTACCTCCGCCGGCTTGCCCACGCCCACGATGATCAGCTTGCCATCCTGCAGGCCCACCAGGACGTGGCTCTGCTCCTTAGTGACCGAAACGCAACGCACAGGCACCCTCATGGCCATGGGCTCCGTACACAGAGACAGACTGCACAGGAAAAACAATTATTTCAAAAATGTCCACGTGCTCAGTTGGCATTTTATTAAAAAAAAGGCAGTTTCTCAATCTAATAAATTGTAAGTCGATGTACAACAAGTTTACCTGTAGAGGTCACGGATGGACAGGTATCCCTGCTCGCTGCCGATGACTACATACTCCCCTGAAACACACATATCAGTCACCTGCTCCTTCAAAGGCTCACTGCCGAGGTGCTTTCCATTTACAGAGTAAAGGTGGAGGGCATTTTTATCCTGGGTAGAAAAAATAAAACAGCTATTGTAGTGGCGAATTGTCTTCAGATTGAACAAAACAAACAAAAACTCAATGTTCAACAGCCACCGAGGCACCGAAAGAGTGAATCTTACGCAGAGATAGATTAAAACTTTCATTGTCCAGGCAGAGATGACATTGTGTGAGGTTTATTAATCCAATTTCTCGGCATACAAACATTTCACAAGAAGGGTCAATGGTGTCTCTAGGCTCTGTAACTCTGTAATTCTGTAAAAACACATCACCTGGTATCTACCTCCCACATACCTGTTCACCCATACATGTAGACTACACCTGGTGGCTAAGGCTGCCTGGTACCTTCAAAACAAAAGCACTAAAAATAACCCAAATAAAATACTAATGATAAACAAATTTATGTAGCTGTATAATTCAAGCAAAACTGAAATTAAACAACTAAAATAATTAACTATCATATATAAGAAAATAATGAATCGCTCCAACAGCTATGAATAACAATTTTCAAATTAATCTATACAATTCATGTTTGTAAAGCTGCAGTTCTAGTCCAGCCGGCATTACTTTCACTAAAACTCTGCAATAGCACACTAAACAAATGTTTGTCATGCTTTTAACACAACTGTGACCCAGTCATTTCCACAAACAAAAAACAAAAAAAGTGAGATCCGTTTTCTTAGATTGGCCCTTTTTCAAGCAGTGTTTGTGTGTGACATAACTGTGCATGCACCTTTAGTGTTGCTTTGCCCTCGATGCAGGTGTGGACCAGAAGGTGTCCCTCCCAGGACACGGCCAGGTGGAGAATAGAGAGTGGCAGGGAGCTGTCGCACGGCGGGCGCAAGCAACGCATGTACTGACCCCGGCGTACCGTGTGGATGATCACTGTCCCATCCTGGAAGCACAGTATTTCATTCACATACATTTTCATAATGGTAATTAAAATCATTAAATTAAACTAATACCTTAGAGTTATAACAAATAGTTAAATTTCCCTTGTGATAGTATTCCACTTATGTTCTTTCATTTTTCTATTGGGAAATTGTAAATTAACAAACAATATTAAATAATATTATTTTAATCAAACAATGGCAGACTTAAATGGAAGGCATACTTTTTATAAAAAGAAAATTTCAGTCAGCTGTAACAGTTGCCTGAAAATTCTCAACAATTATTTAATTTTCAGGAAAACAAACAGCAATTGGTGTTTTATTGTTGGCCATGCTTAAAATGAAAGATGTCATTTCAAATTCAAAGTAATCAAAGCCACTGAACACCAAACCTTACAAATCTCTTAACCTTTAAAGACTCAGAATAACACATACAACTGACTTTCAATGTAAACCCCATTTTCCAGCTCATTAACTCAGCATGTGATGTAGTAGTTTTTGAAGACACACATTCAATCTCCAACATGGCACCATCATTCTTTCGCTCTCATACTATATTCTACAGACCAATTTAAATAAACTCCCAAGATGAGATGAAACACAGCAAAAGATGCCAAAACTGTGGTGAACTCTCAAAAGAAGCAGTCCAGTGTGTGCTCTTACACGTGATCCAGACACAGCCATGTCCAGCTCTGTGCTGATACTAACACTGACCACCTCGTCCGTGTGTCCATACAACACCTGTACTGGTTTGGGATAAAGACCCACAGGAGCTCCACCCTGCACAACAAAGCAAACAAACAAAACCGACTGAGACAGAGAGAGACAATGTATCTGGTCGTCTGACATAAAGAGAGAAGAAATCAAAATTTTCCATAAATTATAAAGCTGATCAATGAATTATGGATATCAAAAATATTCTTAAAGTTATAATCAACTTAACAACTTGAATATTGCCTGAAAGTAAAACCCAGAGATAAATACTGGCCCCTTTTACTTTAAGAACATTAACAAAGAAGGATGTCATTATTCAACGCTCCCTAATTACTGAGAGATAAACAACATGTTTTGTGTCTGCATGTTTTATGAAGGTAAATCTATTACTCTAAAACTCTATTTGCAGATCAGTATCTGTCATGGTGTATAAGCGAGGCCTGGCTGTCCTAACCTGCTGTAGAACCTGCCACACCATGCAGGTTGTGTCTCTGGAGCCGGAGATCAGGTGGATGCCACAGTGGTCTGTTGACAAGCAGGTCACAATGTCTGGAGGGATAGTGAACAAAACCACAGATTACTGCAGGTGTGACGGCCCACACCGCTCCACTAGGTTTTTCTTGCAGGATCAGTGCCCCCCAGGAAGAGCACCGGGCTTTGAAGTCAATTTGACATAGCGCCCAAATAGTGGAATTACAACTTCCGCGTCCGTCAAAAGATGCCATTGGGCCCACATAAACATTTTCTCATAGACTTACACAGTGAAAGAAAGGTCTGTGAATCAGTGTATACATTTTTTTATGAGCTTCACAACTCTACTTTGGTCTCTGTTTTTGCTCTGGTATCTGTTTTATTTGGGAGACATTTGACGAGTTGTGTTAAGTAGGCATGTTTGCAGGTGTGGTTTAACAAGTCGCTGATTTGTTCAGAGAGATGTCTTTGTGTCACAGAGCTATGTATGTTTTTTGGTGATTTTTGAGTTTGAGTGGTACACACAGCTAGTAAATTGCTGCTGTTCTGTCCCCATTTGGCTTATGAGCGACTTCCCTTTGGAGTTTGTAAAAAGTCTTTTGTAGTGTGGTAACAAACGTGACTAGAGCAATTGTCTTGGGTGCACGTCCATGGCCAGACCCGCTGCAAGGTACCTGCAGACTAGGAGGGAGTTTAGTTTGTTTCTGGTTAGGCAGTTAAGCCAAAATTATACTGTCCATGTGCACATGGGCCTGAGGGTCTGATGAAGTGACTTAAATGTTGTCATCAGAGGGTATATGCGTAGGCGCTGTGCGGACGTCCACATACCCTTAATATTCTTTTGACCGCATTGTCACATGTCTGCGCCGCCATTCCACTACAAGTGGTAGCGTGGCAATCTACTGTACTGTAACAAGTCCTCCTAGCAGATTGTTTAAACAGACCTAGTATGCGCCTGTGTCTGCAGCTGTCCGTGTCTAGCTGCAGATCATTTAGTCGGACACTTTAAAACTGATACTAAGTGTGGTAAACATTAAGATTATTTTGGGTCAGGAGGTATAACACTGGGTGAACATACTGACCAAAAACAGCTGACTAATACAGTAAAAGATCTCACTGTTCCCAAGTTGCTTTCTTTGGCATATCCTCCTATTCCTATCCTGTTTTAATCTCCCTCTTTATGTGCTCTTAGGATCAAAGGTTGCTGAGGTGAGACTGGGTGACAGGTTGTTGTGGTGAGATTGCTGTAATTTGCTATTCTATAATCATTGTACTTGGCCTGTTTGTTTTGGATGTGACGCAAGTCAAGAAACAGACCTCTCTTCACAGAATGATGTGTAAGGTGTGTGTATACCCATGTGTCGGATGTGCTGTCCCACAGTCTTGCCCTTAACAAGGGAGGTGACCCGGAGACTGTTGTCCCAGTGGCCACCGCTGAAGAGCAACTTGCCATCGTGTGAGACCACAAACAGCCCTGCTGTTACCTCCATGCCAGGGGCGAAAGGTCCAGAGAGGAAACGCTGGGTTCTAGGTGAAGAGTGTGAGAGAAGACAGACAGACAGACAGACAGACAATGCAGAGAGGAAGGAGGGTTGGAGAGCTTAGAAAGATTTGTCAACATAGTGATAAAGACAGCATTGCATTGTTTCCACAGAGCTATGCTGCTGCAAATGTAATTCATTTGCATGCGTGTGTGTATTCTCACTTGGCATTGGACACTGTGGGGTCCTTGATAAAAGTGAAGTAGTTGGAGATGTTCTTGTTGTAAGGCAGCCACCCATGGGTCCCAACCAGGCAGTTCTGACTAACCGTTACCTGGAGACAGTGCAAACACCCTTCATTCATTTCTTTTGTTTACACAGAAACAAAAGAATTGAAAACAACTATTCTCCAACAATTATTATAATGACTATTAGTATTAACGCCAAGTCTCACCATGGTATCAGGGCTCCCCTGGGTGATGAAGGAATGGGACTGATTCTTTGGGACCACGGCCTTAACCAGCGGCACATTGTCGCTGATGCCCTGTAACATGATGGGGGAGAGAAATCTATGTTTTTTAGGGGGATATTTCAATGAAAAGTGCATGGTAATAATTTTGGTTAAATCATTCCTGACTAGTGTTCTGACACTGAGTAGAGATCAAACCTCAACAAAGAAGGACTTGAGATCGCTGAGGTGTTCGAACATGCTGAGAGGACATGAGTCTAGCAGAGCTTTTCTCTTTTCCACTTCCTCCTGAGACAGACGCACTGGATGGGGCTCCTATGCAGTCAGACATACAAGAGTCTAAATCGGATTCATATACACAGATACAGAACTGCATTAGCTTGAGTCGTGGTGGGTTTAATGCATCTGGTGTGTGTCTGCACCTTGAGTAACTGACAGGGTGTCTGTCCAAAGTTGCTGATCATGCCTTCCAGAGCCTTACGCTCCTTTTCATCAGTGATGGCATCCAGGTCCACCGCCCCTGCAACCCCAAATTAATAAATATACTACACATACAATTCACAAAGGCAGGACATCATTGTTGGAAAATGCTTGAAATTAAATGTCTCCAAAATCAGTCTTTGTATCAGTAGGTAAACATAAAGTAAAAGTAAACATTTTGTCTAATTTTTTAAGTTTCCCTTTTAGGAAATAATTGTAACATCTAAGTTTTTTTTACACTGTTATTAAAATACCAAAAAGTGTAATAAGTTTGCAATAGTTAGTGTGACTGAATGCTTGAATCAAAGTGTTTGTTGTTTTTAATCTATATTTGCATCCTTTTGTAACCAAGCTGTTGCAAAAGCATTTTATACCCAGTAGTGTATGCAAGAACAATACTTTCAATTGAAGAGAAAAGAATAAAACCATAATGTGATGTGTGATGATAGCTGTTCTGTACCTTCATATGTGCAGTAGTAGAAGACGTTGAGGGCCTCCACTGCTACAGGACCCCTCTGCTTGTAACCAAAGATCAAATCAATCCACTCGTGAAGGTGGGCTGATACGTACTCCGACTCCTGTCACAAACCACATATACACTGTGGTCATAAACAATACAATACATGTAGCTACTACAACAAGCACAATATTACACCTGCATATGCACACAGACTAAGATAAAAGTGCCTTAAATTCCACTACAGGAACATTACACTCAAAAGATTTTCATTTGGATGTTGCTTGGCTATGTAAATAACAAAATGTAGACAGTGTAAACTCATGTATCTTCAGATATCTGACTTATCAAAGGTAAAATATCAGCTTTGGTGTTGGTCCCTCACAGTCAAAGACCAGATATTGGACCCTCTGCAGTAATGTTAAGGCTAGGGTAAGGTTTTAATCATGGTTACCGTTCATTCAATATTCTACATTTTTTTCTTCTTGCACAAGCATGATCTCTAAGAAGCAAGGTCATACGACAGCAGTAGAACTAAAACTTCATCTCACCAGAGCTTTGCGGTGCTTGTAGATGAAGTCCTCCGGGGACTTGGCCCATTTGGGCAGAACAACGTCATTTACCCTTTCCTTGGAGATCTGCAGGCGACCCAGATCAAAACCTGAATGACAGCAAGAAGATAAATATATAAATATTTTCTATATTCTTATATATTCATATTCTTATTTTTTTTATATGAAAAAATACTCACCATTTTGGTTCTCAAGGAATTCTGGGAAGTAGAAGAACTCTGGGATGAGCTCCTTGACGTCATTGGGGTTGTCCATTAGGGTCTGCCATGTCGCAGGGATAGAGTGGAACTGGCGGTCGGCACAGTCAAACCTGAGCCAAGGCAGGAAGGTATAGATGAGCATCTACTGTATATTAAACACTAGAAACAGCAGCTGGCACATACAGTACATGTCAAAAACTACCTCCAGGGGATGCTATAATTACAATTACTATCATCTCTGAAGATACATGGAGGGAAAGCAGAGGAAGAGTAGTATGATGACTGGCTGACTAGTCTCTTTACCGTCCACTCTGTAGTTGGATGTGCAGGGAGGTGAAGGGCTCCACTCTTATCAAGTAGTGCATCACTCCGGCAGCATTTGAGTAATGGGTGCCATAATGAAATCTGTCGATGGTGCCTGTTGGGTCCTCGAAACTTTCATACCTGGTGGACACATAGAAAAAGATGGATTGTCAGCGATGTGCATTCCTTTAGCTGCTATAATGATTATTTAATTATGAGAATAATTGAAGTATTGAGGGATGAATCATACTTCTCTCTTACAGCCTTGGCATTGCGTTCGTTAAGAACAGCCACTGGCTTTGACAGGTCCCTGAAAACCCGAGGATCACACAGGTCCAGCTCCTCGGAGGTGTAGTCAGCTAGAATCCAGGGGAACTGGTAAAACAAACACACACAATACACACACTAGTTAGCTCAAATATTAACATTCACCTGTCACCACACTTTGACAGTAATGTATTCAGAGAGAAACGTACCACTGGATACTGAGCCAGGTTGTTGTATGTTCTGCCTGCAATTGTGTTGAGTTGCATCAAGTAGTCAAAGTTGGAAATCTCCCGGTTCACCCATTTCTGTGCAAATGCAGTCTTTATTTTCATTTCCTCCACACAAAACATTGATGAACTGAACCAATGAAGAGATTAAGGCGGATGATTGACGAGAGTCACAGACCAGAGATCATTAAGTAAATAAATTCCTACACAATTAAGCCATATAGTTGAAATTATATGTGTGTTGAGACTGTGATATTTGTATCTGCTAATGAGCTTTGCATCATTGTTTCCTGACCTGTGTGAGACCAGAGGCTTTGAGGAGCTCCTGTGGTGAGCGGGTTCCATAAAGGCTGAGGGATCGCAGCAGCAGCAGCATGCGGCTATAGACCTTGTTCCTCACCTGTTGGTAAGAAAACTCAATCTTATTATACAACTAGGTCTTAGGTACATCTGGTCAATGCCTAGTTAAATTTGTCATTCATCACCTCCTTCTTGAAGTTGAGGAAGTAATTGGTCTGGTCAATGAGGAAGATCTCCAGGGCTGAGCGACGTAGGTTATAACGCCGCAGGTGGACCTCTCGGATCTGAGACAGGGGCCATTTGAAGTCGTGGCCCACTCCTTCAGGAAACAAGTAGTTAGTGCAAGTAAAAGTTTAGTGGGTTTACCGTATGTTTTCATCCTCCTCTATTGCTATCTCCTCACCTTCCTCTTTTTCTTGGCTACCGTCGTAGAAGTAGATATGTTGGGTGGTGAGTTCCAAGCGGCCGGGCACCACGTCCACCACTGTGACTAGCTCGCAGTCCTCCCACAGCACCAGCTTCTCCTTCTGGCCTGCCTCCTCGGCTTCAACTCTGCAGGACAATGAATGGGAGGTTGTGATACTTCTTAGTATGTATTACATGAACACCGTTGTTTTGTGGTTGTTGTGTTGGGTGACTGACTGGTTATTAGCAGCAGCAGGGTCGTCCTCTGGCAGCTCCAGGATGTCGTCTTCCAGGTCGCTGACTTTGACCTGCTTCACAGCTTCCAGCAGCAGAGACTCTGGGTTTACACGCTGCTGATGGACACCTGAGAAAAGCAAAAGAGACAGGAGATGATTAAAGACTGAGAGGAGGCATCCAAAGATGTTGCAGTGGTTAATATCGCATGGCAGTGCAGGAAATTAACTTCTTAGCATGCTTGTCAAGGTCTGCCAAACTACAAAAACTTACCTGACACATTTTAGTTTCATCTCCATTCCACAAACATAAGATTTACAGTTTTAATCTTGCTCACAAAAAAAATAAAAAAATAATTAAAGCCTCCTGAAGTCCTGAATCTGCAAAATGCTCAGCCTTACACCAAGTATAGTGGATCCTCCTCCTCATAAAGTACTTACATGGAAGGGAAGGAAAAATATTAAGAAGATTTTGAAGGTCTGTCCTTTTTAATCTGTTTATCAAGGGTAGGCTGGATAAGTGTGCTCATCATACTGTGCACACACTTATCCCTGATCATCACATCCACTTACTGAATACATCTTCTAGAGCAGGTACTTTTTGCTGCCAAATAGAGACACCAATGTGCAAAATATCCAAGTGCAGCTACATTTAGTCCAAATATTTAAGCATACATTTAAGAGACATTACAGAATTGTACCAGGCTGTTGGTCTAAACACACACACTAAAAAGCCCACAAAGAAGCAATGTTGTCTTACCCAGGTTGTCTCTCAGAGCGCTGGCCTCTCGGTGTGGGTTAAAGTTGTAATTACGGACCAGCTTCAGCCTCATACGGGAAAAGTTCTCAGCACTAGACACCCTCCAGTGCATCTCATCCTGCTGCCTGTTAGAAATCATTACAAAACACACTTGTAATCTTCCAAAGCCAGTCATTATCTGCAAATAATATATTTATACACTTGTTTTCTACTGCTGCTGCAATTGTTTTCCATCTCATCTTAGTACAACAATAAGCCTGCATGTTGATTTGCTACAGTAGAAAGTATGAAGTGGGGAAAGGTGATGTCAGCACCTGTCAGCCCAGGGCCCTCTCTCGCACACCAGACCCCGGCGTGCTGCCTTCCACTGCCTGAGGGTAGCACTGTTCTGGCTGTGCTGCTGCTTCAACATGCTGTTGTAGCGTAAGTTCTCCTGACGGCCTCGGCGTGAGAAAGGCTCCAGAAATTGCTCCTGAAGGGAGTGAAGAAGAAACGTTTTTTGGATGAGGCTTTGTACCAATAGAGGAAAAGAGGCTTTAGTTATTATTAATTTATTACTGAGCCAACTAACCTGGAAGCGGATCTTACTTTCACCTCTTTCCCTCTCTCTCTTATGCAGGCTGACCATGAAAGCCTCGTAGCACTCCTTCCAGTAGAGAGCCATGGTCTCATGGCCCTGGCTGAATGTTTCAATTTCATACTGCTTCATGTACGGAATAATCTGAAGACGAATGAAATAAAATGGAGAAACCATACCATTACATTTTACAATAAATGTGTTTCTAATATAATCTAAAAACAACAAGGAACCTTTAAATCTCATACATATTTGTCGAGGTAGACACGCCACTCAGGTGAGTTGCAGTACAGCTGGAAGTCCTCAAAGAAGGACGGGCTGCCGTTGTTGTCGGGGAGCTGGGGGAGGTGCAGCTCCATGTAGAGGAGGCGGTGGACTTTGGAGAGCAGCGTTCGCAGCAGAGGAACTAGGAAGGAGTACGTCTCCGTTTGCTCCTGGATGGAGCGACGCAGAATGCCCTCCACCTTACCTAGTAGGTAGCAGGCCTCGTCCTGGCTTGACACCTCTTTGGTCTGCAGGATGCCATTGAGCTTGGCAGTGGCCATGGCACACACCTGGGACAGAGGCAATTTATTATTAGACATGCATGGGCTGGCTTTCTACAAAAAGCCAGAAGAAATACCAAAAATGGAATACTACAAACAAGGCAGAAAGGAAGGACGATGGGTAAAATAGCTCACTTTAGGGTCCTCCTGAGCCATGAAGCCCAGCAGCAGTCTAAGTCCAACTTGGGAGAGCTGGAACCACTGGGTGCCAGCAGAGTACCACACCATGAGGCTGTCCATCAGCGTCACCGTCTCCTCCAGCACCTTCTCCGTCCACAGTGCTGGATTGACCAGGCCCTCTGCCTGAAGGAAGTCTTGTACCATGTGAAGCAACCGCACTGCGTTCTCCGTGTGCTGTGGCAACGTGGCGACTGATGCCTGGCGGTTATCACTCACCGCCCACTCTAACATACGTTCCATAAGACTTTAAGGAGAAAGAGAGAGCAAGTGGAAGGAGGAGAACACCATTAGATACTGTTAGCAAGTCTGTCTCTGAAAGAAACATGTTTTCAGCTCATATTTTGTCCAGTGTTGCCAGCAGTTAAATACAGGGCTGACCTGAGTTTGATTTGGTCGACAGGAAGCAGCAGCTCGTTCGCGGTTGCCAGTTTGGTGAGGGCTGAGAAGACCTGTCCGCGCTCCAGCCACGCTGAATCATCTGAACCTTCTACCCCACGCCACATCACACACAGCACAATCTCTAGCAGCGTGGTACACAGCTCTTCCTCTGCCCGCTAGGGGGCGACATCACATAGGGTTATCATTAGAATAGATAAGATTAAATGTCATTGACCCCTCTGGTGTATCACTGCAGCAGTAGGTAACAGGATACAGCAAAGGAAAAAAAGAACATTAATAACGTGATTCCAGTGTTCCTTATATTAGTACTTATAAATAATAATAATAATTCCTCTCAAATCCTTTGACAACCCGAGTTTTAGTATGACCCCCCTCGTGTCTCTGATATAAACGGAATGTAGACGATACTACTTTTGTCGCTATTGGCTAAATTTGTTCCCCCAGGAAGATCTAACACTTTGTCACATTCCCCAACCAGAAGTTTTAAAATGACACATTTCATTATATAGCTGACAGCCTCCTGCTATGGGAGGAGACATGTTGTCTCTCTTCCACTTCTGCTCCGCATTTCACCAACTAAGTAAGAAGCTCTTGCAGGGTAGTAGCATTAAGGCAACATCAGAAAACAGACTACTACATGAAATAAAAAATGCCAGGGGTTTCTTATCACAGCAAGAATAAAAGTATCACAAAACAGCCATCTCACCTCAGCATTGTTGAAGGACTCTCCCAGTGAGATGTTGTCGCTGAAGAGAAAGCTGTCTTCAGTCAGGGAGGAAGTTGCATCTTGATCCCCGGTGCTCCCTGGGAAAGGCTTGGAGGTCTCCAGTGGAGAAGGTGTGCTAGGCATGCTACCAGGTGTTTGGCTGCCGCTCTCCCCACCTTCATAGGCCTGCAGGTGGGACAGATCCAGCATCAAGCCTCCTGACTTTCCCACCACCCAGGGCTTGATGTGTAGTTGCGGCTCGGTGGAGGCAGAGGAAGATGGCGTGTCCAGCAGCGAGATGACGTCGCCGTTCTCCAGGCTGTCCACGGAGCGAGTGTCACCTACACTGAGTCGGTCATCCTCTAACCGGTCCAGGCGGCCAGCACTGCCTGCCCGCGCCCTCCTCTCCAGTGGCAGCTCAAGGCGGTTGGTGCTGCTTCCACTAGGCCGGCTCAGGTCCAGGCTGCAGGCGCTGATGGTGTCAGCGGCCCGAAGTGGCAGGGACCCTTCACCCCGCAGGTAAAGTCGCATGAGAGTGTCCTGCCAACACTGCTGCTTTGAGATCTGAATGGCAGCATCTGTTTGGGATAGTAGCAGCTGGTGAACCTAATGACAGAGAGGGAACATTTTTTTGGTTAATGATACCTGCAGGAAAACTAAGTAATGTTGTATCAAGAGGTAAATGATGAAACAAAACATGTTCCATGGGTTGTGGATGTCAGCAGGTTTAAGTGCAGGTGCTTCCTCACCCTCTTGCAGACAAGGAGGCGTACACTGGGTCCAGCCCGGTGAGTGAGCTGGGCCAGTGCCATCAGGTCCTTGTAGTTCACCACATTATCTGTAGATTTTGGACACAAACACAATTATACATTTGTGCATTTGTATATTTGGTATTGATTTGCGCTACCATGTGCTAGCATTATTGTCTGTGTTTTTATTTACCAATGACAGACAGGGGAGCAATTATGTCTACTGCTTCCGTCCTGAGCTCCATTAATAGGTAAATAGTATTGGTTTGACATTTTTTTTCAGCCTCTCTACAAAGCCGTTCAGCCTTCAACTCCTGTGCTGGGGTAATGTGATTATGACCAGAGTTCAATTAGGAAGGTTAAGCCACACTGCTCCTCTATTTAAAGAAAACCAATAACGAGTACTGGCCTAACATTCCGTGAGGACTCATGAAATTGATTCCATTAATGGGCAGCAGAGAAAGAACTGGTAGGGAAAAAAATTTAAAATCAAAGCACCCCTGCTCACTGACCAATTGATTAAAAGCTTCAACCTAGGCTGAAAACATTTAATTCAGAGGGAGATTTATAGTAGTAGGAGAGTTGCAGCTGCAACTCCAGACTGATTAGTGATACTGTACTTAATGACAGCAGCTACTGCAGTGGGTTTACATAGACACACATCTTTACATTTGCACAAAATAAGGTTGCAGTACATGGAAAAAAAGCAGAACAGTGTAAAACACACTTTAGTAGTAAAAACAAAAGAAGAGCTGACCTGTGTGGAGGACCTGGTTGAGGAGACAGCGGATCAGTGTCGGAGTGATGTGAAGTTCGGAGAAGAGCAGTGACAGGCCGGCGTAACCTGCTTCCCTCAGCCGCAAACGCTGCTTATTCTTTTCATAGACGCGGTCACAACGCAACATGCGCTCAAACAACTGTACGCAAGAAGAATCAAACATTACTTTTGAATGACTAATAGTGCTATAATACATTGTAGTATATTCCTGTTGAGTAGGATTGTTGACAAGTGTCTGTAGTTGGATGTTCTGTATAGTTCTGAGTAAGCTGGTGTGTGGCTCAAAGTCACTTTTATATTTAGGTAAAGGAAATGGATGGGCCCTGAATGACTCAATACCACAAGACTATTAAGTGAAACATGTGTAAAATTGAATGATTGTTGATCCTGATGAATACCAATACTGGTTTTATTTAAAAATCCCTGACATGAAAAACACTAACTTTTCTGCATCTCTTAAAGTGCAATGATATTCCAGGAATTCCTAAACTAATCGTGACCTTTTACAGCGGTTTACTTAGTCAAAGCAAGTAAGTCAGTTTGTCCCAAGTGTAGTTGGCTGTAACCCACCTTGAACACAAGCTCTCGGAGTCGATCTGAGTGCTTGTTGTTGAGAATTAGAGCGTAACAGGAGTCGGCCGCTGCGGGCTCAAAGAGGAGAAGGAAGAGCTGGTCCCTGGCCGGACTGGTCTGAAGAAGGCTGAGTAACAACTCCAGCAGCCCACACAACTACAACACACACAGCCACAACTTTAGCTTCTTCTTTCATAGTTTTGATAGACTTCTAAATTGTTTTGAGAAGGCATTCATAGCACTAAAAGACCGTAAAACAGCTTATCATGCATGTCAAATCACTCTGAAATTAACAAGCACAGAGTGGCATCTTTAACCAAATTTGGCTAAAACACAAATGGGAGCATGGAGGTGGGCAACGATATAAAATCTATCGTTCACAATGTAAATTAGTGCTTGTATTGCACCATTTATATGTGGACAATGTATGTAATGTTTAACCAAAGATTATGTTTGATAAAGTGGATTTTTCATAGTCTAAACATAATGAAGTAGTAGTAGTAGTATAAGTGTGTCATTTAAAGATTCAGTCTGGCTTGATGAATGGATAAATAGTATCAGAAAGATGCAAGACGCCCAGCAGTGGAGTACGAGTATGCAATTGACCATATGTTCATTGAGGGTGATGTAAGCTTTCACATATAGTACTGCAGTGTAAGAGGAGATGCAAAGTGACAGACAAACAAGCAAGATGGGAGTAAAAAAAGTCAGAGAGGTGGGGAGGACGTGTGACAAGAGGAGGAATTGGTTTTCACAAAATAGGTGACAGATACCAAGTTGTGTAAAAACTTCATCTAGTGAATTACAGTCAGAGAGGAAAGCAGTCAAGAAATTAAGTGGTTTGTTCTAGCCAACAGACACTGATTAAAACATAATGCAGAGAGAGAGAGAGAGAAGCAGGCAAAAACAGCTGCCATGCAGGAAATGAGCTGACAGCTTCCTGCAGAGGCATCACTGCATTAAGTCCATAGGGAAACAGAAAACCCTGTAGTGAAAGGTCATCTTATTTCACAATGAATTCTTAAATGGCAAGCACGGTTGGCATTAACCAGTTTCACAATATATGGGTCATCTGGCAAGCATACACCAATAATAACTTGACCTTCTCCAAATTCAAGATGTTGACCTGACACACCTCAAAGAAAATGAATTAACCTTTTGTTCACAGTGAATGCTGTAATCCCTTGATACGATTTCAGTAGTATTATGGTCCTCGCTGGGGACAATCTCATAAGGCTACTGTATGATTTATGCAGGCATAGAATAAGGATGATATAGTGTTATTCTAACATATGATAATCATGTTTATACCTTGAAGATTTATTTTAAAAACATTTCCTCTCACAAAATTCATGAAAAAGGTTTATTTTAACAATTGTTAAGTGCATAATATAACATTTGACCCGACACCCTCACCTGTTCCTCGTCTCCAATGGCAGCCATGTATCCCAGAATGCTGTGAATCTCCTCCTGTGACATGCCCTTGCTGATGTAGTACTTGATGAGGCCACAGAGAGACGCCCGGATGGTACGAACGTCATCCTCACTCAGGTCACTGTCTTTATGACTGTTCTTCCTGAAGTACAGAGCATTTTACAATGATGTTTTTTAAAAAGAGACTAAAAGTATTGGACAGGTATGAACTTTGGGAAATGGAATCTCACCCGTAATAAAGGCGTATGGTGTCCAAAAGGAACTGAACTCCATATTTTTTTCTGAACTGCTTCCGGTTATCTTTGATGACGGTGGACATGTACTGGATATGACCTACATGAGAGGAAAACAAATTTAGAACTGGTAACAGTGTCAGTCAGGGCCACGCACTCTTTGTTTTACACACAAAATTCAGCAGCATCACATCAAACAGCCATGAAGAAAAATAGACTAACATATATGGAGAATGCAAGAAAAATGTGAAGGAAAATAGAAACATGTCATGATCCTTGGATAATATATTTTCATCTGTTTTCTTTCACGGGAGTTGCTGGTATATCGCTGCCTCGATCAGGTTAGTTTATGTTATTGTATAGTGAGTTTTGTGAATCCAAATTAACCCTTTAAAAAACACCAACATCACACAATAACACAAACAAACCAATCAAGGCAACAGTTGAACAGCAACTCTACAAAGTAAAATGACTGTTTCTGTCAAAAGTGTGTGGCTTTGAAACAAGCATACATGGATATAACAACTTCAGTTCCCTGTTGGAAAGGGCTGTCTCACAGCAATGTAAGGCAGTAAAAATATTATAAATATGGTGTACACTTAAACAGATACAGATTTGTTTAGGTGGACCTGTAAATATGTTTTGCTGCTGCTCCAGTCCACAGCAGTACATTGCCTAGCTTCTGTGTCGGTACGGCTGGGTGCTTCTTGAAATTGAGGGTGTGCCAAGCCTTAATATATATATATTATACAATATCTAATACACACACACAAACCTATGCGTAGTGGGAAGTCTCCTTTGTTCCAGATGTTAAAGTTGAACAGTAGATGTGTGTGAAGCTGCTGCAGCAGAGCCTGGTTCTTCTCATATGTCACCTGCTCTATCAGCAGCTGCATAGCAACCAGCACGCTGACATCCACATGACCTGCTGGCAGCTAAACACATACAAGTACAAATCAATTGCATTTTCCTGGCATGCATGCAAAATGATAAAACACAGAAAGGGGGGGGGGGGTGATCTGATAATGGGCCTTCTAAGAAACAAAAAGACATACATAAACAGGTACGTATTTTGTATAGCCCCATAAATCATGATTAAAAAAACAAAAACAAAATAAAACAGTTATTAACCAGTAAGTTAAACCAGTATAAAGCTATACCTGACACCCGAAACCCGCCTCCACTAAACAGATAAGGAACATGTTGGAATGGGGAGATAAACATTAGTGGTTTATTTGTACTTTTACCATTTACAGGGTGTGGTTACTTTGCTGGGAGCAACTATTACCACAACCAAGACATTTTCTTTTATCTGAGTCTCTGTGGAGTCTTGTTTTCCCATGGTGTAAATGCTGATTCAGAGATATCCCCCGCCCCCAGGCAATTAACAAATAAATTATGAAGCAAATGCACCAGACAAAAGATAGAGGAGAAAGGGGGGAAGAAAGAGAGCATTCAAGAGAGACAGACAGACATAAAGAAAAGGACAAACACAGACACACAGAACAAACAGACGGGGACAAAGGCTATCTAAGGTGAATTCATTTCACTGGAGGATGTCGAGGAATATTCATAATTCTTACACCATGCGAGTCTCGTATAATATAAACAATGTAATACAAGCTATAATAAACGTGAACAAAGTCAGTAGAGGTTCTTAATTTGTCATTCACAAATCCAGTTTGAATAGGTAGAAAAACAAAAGGGGCCTTTTTGCATGTGGAGAACTTATGCTGCAATTACTGCATGAGGGGACCTGTCTTTAACTCAGTCAGGGAACTTGCATGGTTTTATGGTCACACGCATCCATGGAGTGCCAGGAAAGACCCTGGACACAACATTGCCGACTTCTTGAGGTATTGTTTGTGTTTGTATCTGTTGATAGTGTCTAAATAAATATATAAATCACAAAAAAAAATTGTTTGCAAAATTAGGATTAAACAGACCTTCTGCAGCAGGGCTCCCAGTGTACTGACACAATGTGAGTGGAGCAGATTCTCCTGGTTGATAGGATGTCTCTGCAAGAAATGCTTCAGCACCAACAGGAAGGTGGCCACCAGATTCTTCTCCAGGCGTGCCTCTGTAACAAAAATAAATAAATGTACCCTAATTTCACAGTTATTGAGAGTAAAGAGAAATGAGTGGGTGGAAACAATATATTTGCTGGAGCAGACCTGAAGCCCTGTTGGATGGGAGAATGACCCAATCTCCATCAGCTGGCGTGGTCACATCAGGAGTGATTAAATCTGACCCAGCTGCAGGATCACTCGCCTGTTGATCAGGAGTAATCGGGGCCAACTGCTCCAGTATAGGGAAGAGCACTGGTAGGCCGCCCACACAGTTGATCATATCCTGCCACAGATACAACAGTAACACATATTCAAATAGAATATAATCTGTGAAATTCAAGTTGTAATATTCCTCTGAGCACACAACAAATACATGACAGCATGAGCTGCATCTTCCTCCCACCTTAATATCCCAGTTGACGACTTTATTCCCAGTCAGGCGTCCATGCAGCATGTTTGGAGACAGATCTAGACAGATAGGGTTCTTACACGCCTGTTGATAAAAAGGACCATGTTTAGTTAACAGTTAGCAGATTTTCTTCAAATAAATGAAATTACTATTGTAGTAAAAATGTAATTTTATCTTGGAATGGAATGGAAATATGACCCTATTTGAGAACATTTTGCAAAGCAAATTTCCATATTCCTACAGAAGAAACACTGTGTCTTAAACAAAGTGTTACGACTGTATTGTATGTAGCTGAAGTTAAAGTTTTAAGACGGGATGACCACAGTGGTCCAATTACCTTGGGCGAGTAATGCAGCAGCAATTTGGTCGAAAGGTCGCCAAGTTCTGATTCCTGGGCTTTGAATGGAGAGATACAGTTTGGACCTGCGTAGAAAGACAGATTCAAAAACATTTGTAGGTTTACTTTTACTTTTATCTATGATCTGTACCGTTTCAATATTTTGGTGTGAATTTAACTTTTTTTATTAATCTTTATTGCTGGTCTCATTTTCATTCATTCACTATTGCTGCTTCATTGTTCTAACAAACAATATGCCTCCTTTATCCCACAGCCTATTAGCCTATTTTTTTTTATTTCTCTTTCCTCCTCTTCTTCTTCTTCCTCCTCTCACTCCATTTCTCCCTACTTACCAGCAATGCAGATGGCTTTAATGTGGTTGGGCTGCAGAGGTTCATGGAAGACCATAACACATCCCAGCTGGCCCTGCAAGGAGGTAGGACTTCCCCACTCACTGTCCTGGGTCCCTGCAGAGATGAGCTTGGTCACAGACTCAGGCTTTCCACCCAGCAATCCCCCCCAGGTCTGCGGTGACAGGATGGCGCCCAGCGAGGAGCGAGTGCTGGGTGTGATCGGGGAGGAGAAGGGAGGGTCTGGGATCTGGGAGGGTGGGGGAGTGGTGGTCCGGTGGCCTGCTGAACCGATGCAACAGGAGATGAATGGCTGTGGGTGGACGACAACAGAAGGAGATAGGGGAGTGAACAAACAAAAACATGCATGATGTGCATATAAGCCACATTTTTCTCTCCTTGCAAACAGACAAAAACATTAGAAACCGCAATCTGCAGGGTACTTCAAGGTAACCTCTTACAACATTTCTGTCTGTAACATTTACACACAATCAGGTTGGTTGACCAAGTTGCCGAGAAGAAGAATTTTTAACCAAGTGAGTGAGGTCTCACCTCCGTCATGGTGGGATACTTGAGGGGGGCAGACAGTTTCTGCTGTCCATCCACATAAATGTACACAAGACTCTGTCCAAAAGGCCTCTTTCCTGGTACGTGCACCACACCGATGCTATGCTGTAAACAGAAAATCAGAATTTAGTGTCTTTAATCCTTAGTGTTGCTCTCTTTAATCAGTCAAGGTGTGATCTTCTAAATATAGGGTGGCAACTGTGTTGTGAATTTTTAGCCTAAATGTCCCATGGGAAGTTAAGGGATGTTCAAAAATCATTCCTCTTCTGCAATACTGATTGCAAATGTTAGTGCTGTGTTAAAGGGGGTAGAATTTTTTATTCTGTCTACATTGCCATATTTCAGTGGCACTACCCCTGTGTCAACAACTGATATCATGAAACCTGACTCACCCAGAGAGAGTCACAGAAGCAGTAGTCGGGCAGCATGACTGTGACGTACTCCTTCTTTGTGCATACAGCCACAACCAGCACACCCGCTGAGCTGATGAAGGCCTCAAACCCCGTCCCTCCTGGGGTAAAAAAGCTGTACGGGGTAAAGTACAGGAAAACAGCTTGAGCAAGCATGGGCATACAGAACTTTCCAATAATCATAATCTCGGTTTGGGAATTTCACAAGAAGTATGCCATCTTCTCCTAATGATACTATACTTGTTAAGACCAGACATAAGATGAAAATGTTCTTGATACTCTTGTCCTCCAGTCTCTTTCACCAATACTTTCTCTGTCTTCTTTTATTTTCCTCTCACCTGTAGAGCTGCTTCCTCTTGTCCTTGCTGAGAGGGCCCAGCTGGTCCTGATCTAGTGACAACCAGGCGAGAAAGCTGAAGGCCGAGCCGGGCCAGCGCTGCACTGTTGGAACTACAATGCCGGCCATGCTGGGTGACAGGTCAAAGTACTGCATGGCACTTTCCAGGCCCTGCTTCCGTACCATGGCCAAGAGGGCTCTAAGGGCAGGACCTACATAGGGGTGAGCTTGAGTGGACTCTAGAGGTCTAAGGAGGAGCAGGAGACCCAGAAGTTCTCTAGCGCTCAAGGACTGGGAGCCCAGTGAGCCAAGCAGCCCCAGTAGACTCTCAGCGCAAGCTCGGTGTAGCTGTTTGTGACGCTCCAGGCATGCCAGCGCTTGCATGACCATGGCAGCATTGACACAGGTGGCGCGGGTCTGGCGGTTGAGGCAGCTGAGGCGGCGGAGCCAATCAGCCGAAAAAAGCTGCTGCTCGGATGAGTCCAGCTCTGGGAGCCACTGGACCAGAAGCAGCAAGGGCTCCACGTTACTGATGCCCAGGAGCCCCACTGAGGTGTGCTCACCCTCCACCGCCTACACACATACACAGAGGAATATTCATGAACACAAAGATAGATACACAGAATACATAGATACAGGTGCAGTGGATTAGAAAGCGCCATTCAGTCAATCAGGCAACTAAGTAAGTTAGCAGGACATAATTCAACCAGACCAACAAATATAAAAAGAAACGACTAAATGCCAAAAGACAATCCGTCTCTTACCATGTTCATCAGCTCTTTGAGAAGGTGCCGTGATGGCTGGCCGAGTGAGGTGAGCACTTCATACAGATGATTGTAACCAATCCTCTCCTTGAACACCTCCTGGAGGGGTGGCGGGAACAATATATTAAAATACAAGGGCGCAGCTAATAACTTCACTTCAGCTCTGCATAAATAGTGGATAAAGCACACAACTCAAGGGAACTAAATGAAAACTGTGTCAGGAGGGGATGATCAATTTCCTTTCCAAAGTTTCTCATCCGATTGTGGGTTTGAAAATACTTTTGTAAACTTCTCTTCTAACTCAATAACTCCATAAATCACTTTGGAATGAGCAGCTGGGGTCTTCAGTGGCTCCAGTCCCAATATAGACTACAGGGACAGCATGTAATTACATGCATTTGTGTTTCTATTACCTTTGCAGCTGGTGATTTGTGCATCACTGTTGTCAGGGCTTTGATAGTTGCTACAGCGAGAAGGTCTAGTCGCCCTTGAAACACCTGAAGAAAAATCAAACTTGTCAGTTCCTTACTTCAGCCAATCAATTGGGCTTTTAGCGAGCACAGTATGTAGACAAATGATTTGGCACATGTCAAATCTCCTCTTTCCAGATGAATGTTATAGCACTTTTATAAGGTGATAAGCATGCATACAATTTAATGCCACAATCATATATAAGGTTTGAAATGCTAAAATAATAATGAGTAACTATTTTAAGGCACTTAATACAACATGCATCACACTTGGAGGAATAAAAGGGAGACTTTAGTAGATGCCTTGAAGTTTGATTCAATTAGTGTGTGTGAAACGTGATTAAAATCATTGAAGCTTGTTGGATCCTTGTTTGTCTCTGCAGTATGGGCTGGCATCAACACTTATACTGCAGATGTTATAGTGCAGATAAAGGAGTGTTGTCTTTCTGCTCCAGGTAAAAAACTATCCTTTTAATAGCATGTTGACCTGACTGGAGCAGGAAGCTCTCAGGGCTTAGTCGAAATAGAAATACCCACCTCCACACACAGACAGTCACAAAGGAGTACCTCACTCTTTTTCCTCACACAAACAGTCACAAAAAAGCATGCAACCCGTAAAACATAAGCAAAACCATTCAAAATGAACACATCTCCATCCAGCTCTGTCCTGCTCATGTCCAACATGTTCCGGGTCACTGAACCCGTAATTCCATTGGAATCAACATGCAGCTGTAGACTGGTTGATCCTACAGAGTCTTGGACCGGCTGGAGAGGGACTGCGGCAAAAATGAAACACTTAGGTCATGATCACCGAGTCCAGATCACCTCAAACCACTGAACTCTGTGAGAACACACGGCCACCGTGATAGCATTCCAGCGGAACCCATAGTATACAGCAGAAAACCCAGGAAAATGGGGAAAGGGGAGGGCTGGGGAAACCAAAAATGACAAGAAATAAATGAAATGACCCAGCTGTGAAAGAGGCAAAGTGGTCACTCTACAGCAAGACAAAATTATTTTATTACCAATTGGCAATTTAGCACCTTAGGTCAATTCTGGTTTTGGAATTTTATTAGATTTATGATTTCTCCATTACATTGATTACTTTTAAATTGTTATGCTTTATATTAACTGAAAAGCTGCTCTGATGCTG
Source organism: Etheostoma perlongum (assembly GCA_026937815.1). Lineage (NCBI taxonomy): Eukaryota > Metazoa > Chordata > Actinopteri > Perciformes > Percidae > Etheostoma > Etheostoma perlongum. The sequence goes on from CM049394.1 coordinate 11,964,033, forward strand.
CTTGATCTCTAAAAACCCGCCAAACAGGCTAAAGCGTCAGGTTACAGCTGCACAGCAACAAAGGCACATTGGTTTGTGTTTGTGTTTTCCATTCTGGTTTGTCCACCTGTATTTACATTATCCAGGTCAATGGAGTGATTATACCTTATAAAAGGTGGCTCTGTGAGTAGAAAAAGTACAAAGAGTAGAATAAGAAGCTGGTATACTCTGTAAAAGTGACTAGGCTTGCACGATTTGGGGAAAAATATGAATCACAATTTTTTTTGCTTAGTATTGATATCACAATTCTCTGCCACAATTTTGCACATGAGATGATTCAGTGAGAGAGCTCAGACTGATAGTTGATGCTAAACCATTCAAAAGATGAGCCTTGGACGCATCAACCAGGTGACAGATCATGTCTCATAGATTTCAGCAAAAACAAACGTGCACTAATTAATTAGATCAATATTATTGAACTGTCCCTTCAAGAAAGAGGTCAATACATTTCAAAATGTACTTGCACTACTCAGGCAATGTGTAAAACCTACTATAATAGCAAGATAACAGAGCAATGCCTTGGTTACAAGACCTAAAGTTCAGAAAGTTCAACACACACATTCATTTAAAATGATATTGTGAATCTGATCTCTGGGTCTGCTGTAATCTTTGCTAAGCCACAAATTAAACCGTTACAACTGGTTAAACAGGAAATTCAATATCTTGAGAAAACTATAAAAACCACAAACATGGTGGTGTAACAGTTAGAATCTGTTGAATAAATGATGCTCACACAACCAGCAGTGTGTTGCCTGCCAGCTACCTGACTGTTTAATGACTCAGTGTAGTTTTCTGTTAAGCCATGATTGAACAACAAATCATTATCTGGGACAAAGAAGCATAAGTGTCTTGCTGTGGAGTGGCCACATGACTCTAGTGATGTGAGGGTGGTAGGACTTGGCAGCCGGTGAGGTTAAGGGGCAGGTAGGTGGATGGTGTGGGGCTTGCTCGGCGGTACCTGAGTGTCCCTCTCTCCTGTCAGTAACCTGTTGTTGGTTATATCTTTCTGGTCCTTGTCTGCCGCCGTGCACCTAGCATTAACCAGCTGACACACAACAGGCAACATGTCAACATAGCATGTGGGGAGGTTGATAGAAAGAGAGAATGGCAACAAGGGAGAGTCAGAGGATGGTTCAGGGGGAGGGAAGATGGTGTAAGTGGAGAAGAGGGTGAGAGGTTAAAAGCTATGGCCCTTAGCAGGGGTCACTGTGTGGGGGCGTGTCTGTGATCCAGCCTTGCTTTGGGAGGTAAACATGCAAGGTGGGCAAAATGCTTTTCCTCAAAACGAAACTTTACAAAGTACTAAACATGTGACATACAGGCTAGACCAGTCCAGGACCATAATGTATCCAAATTATATGTTCAAAACCTGACAGTATAAATTACATCCATCTATCTTAATTTGTTTGCTGCACTCATTTGTATAAATAAATACTAACTCCCTGACACAGACCAGTAACCAGTCAACCAAAACAATGTATACATACCAAGTAAAGTAAGTTAACTAAAATAATAACAATATGATGTCACGCATGGTAACAGGGTAAACCCTGCTGCTTCTCTCTGTTCCTTACTACACGTTTTTAACAACAATCTTGTGAATAGCGTTTAAGGATGACTCCTAGTGTTAAGATCCTTTGTGAATACAAACCCAGAACTACAGAAACAGATTCACCAGAGATGTAAATAAACAATAACCAATACAAGACATAACTCTATTCATGTAAAATATTCTTGGAGAGTTTTATTATTAAATAACTAAGTACTAGCTGACAAGGGCTATTCTGCAAGTACATTAGGCTGAAACTACTTTTGTACATTGTGGTATTACTACTACTAAAGGATCTGAGTACTTTTTCTATCACATGATATTTATCTTCGATAAAAAGACATCATTGCAAACAAGCAGCAAGCTTTAATGTAATGCACAACTACACTGGGAGTCCTCAAGTATAAAAACAGCATATTTTAGAATTGATAATGTCTTAAATATTTACTAAACCAACATAAGTAAAGAATGCAGCAGGGCAAACATATCACAGATGCGAGATTACAGCTTTGAACAGCCATAGGGTCTTGTAGTATCTACAAATAATACCTTAAGAATAATGTTCAATTTGACCCAGTTCTAATCAAAAAACATTAGCTCTGAATGATCAAACACCACATTCAGCCACTTACACTCATAACTGAGTTGTATCCTCAGGTTATATTAAGATAGAAAGGGGTGTACCATTACCTTGCTGTTCTGCAGCAGTCGTGTCAGATGCTCAAAACAGTTACTATTGAGGAAGATGGCTTGTAGAACTGGCCTGTCTGAACACAGGAACATGTCCCTGATAGTGTCTAAAAGACAGCCGGAGAAATAGAAACAAAGAGAGACAAAAGGTGGAGAGACAAAGAGTCATAGACAGAAAAAAAGAGAGAAAGAAAAGCAAAGACAGAAATAAAACAAGGTGAAATAAGTCACATTAACTCGACTACCCTGTATGCAAATCATGATTCAACAAAATAGAACAGCTCAAAATATACAGAATATCTAATATCACAGGCCTTTCTTGTCAATTAAGCCCCTACCTAGCATGTTTACTTGCAGAGCCACAAATCGGCTCTCCCAGTGTCGGCCCAGTGTCGGCACTCTGCCCTTGGCTTGCTGCTGCTGCTGTTGGGAGGCAACAACGGCTGCCGGGTCTGAGTTGAGCAGCTTGAAGTAGTTTTCTAGCACAGAGGCGATTTCGACCTGCCGCTGGTCAGAGCTTGAGGCCAGGAGGCGCTGCACCACCTCCCGCAGACAGCCCAGAGTCAGCAGCGCCTTACGGTCGGGGGCCTCACTGTCCCAGTCCTCGCCCTCATCTGAAGAGCAGCTACCCATGGAGCAGTCAGCCAGCACCCGCATCAACACCTCCATGGTGGCTGGAGAGATGGCAAACAGAGCGTTTCTCTGCCAGAGAGGGAGGGATGGAGAAAGAAAACAAAGTTGAGAGAAAGGGACAGGGGTTAGACATGATATGGAGATGAGAAGACCCAAAGCCCTGCAACGACTAACATAAACTGCCAACTATAACACTTTTCATTTCACTTTTCATGCTAAATATTTTACTACTGTGTCAATTTCATGTCGCACAAGAAGGTTGAAGGTTGTGTGGACAGTAATAATTAATTCAACCTCATCATAGCACTGAGACTGCTCTCATGAAAGTAAAATTACATTGTTTTAAACAGATTGGGTCCAACTGGGTTGGACTCATTGGCACAGCCCTGAACTGGTTTAAATCTATCTGCAGGATAGGATTTTGTGTCAGTCTTTACAAATCTGAATGCACTGCAATGACAAGTGGAGTTCCCAGAGGGTCCACTCAATGTCTCAACAAGACTTGTTTAGTAGACTTGATTATTGTTACAGGTCTCTGTAAAAAAAACAAAGCCCTTTGGTTTGCCTTTGTGTCTGAATTGTGCTAAGTAAATACATGTCTTTGCCTTGCCATCTCTCTATTCAAACACATCCATTGCCAGCAAGAGCTGATAAGGACACATTGGTTACCGAGGGGATCAAGCCTGTGATCTGCTACTTAAAACATTATGTGACCTCCAGGTCACCCAGAGACGTACCTGATCACCAGCTACTATGGCCCCAAACAGGTGCAGCAGGCAGCATTTGAGACTCTCCTTCAGGTGCTCGCTTTCCTGGAAGCACTCTGGAACAAGCACACGCATATGCACACAAACACACACACTTTAGTTTAATCTGTAGGTCTGATGTCTGCTATGCAAAAACAACCACAAATTATAGCCGAGAGGTTCCAAACAGTTCCTGTATTCTTGCCTGTAAACAAAACACTGATGAATGGACACACAGACACACCTTTATCTTTTCTGACTCTTTTGCACACACAGAGAGAGAGAGAGAGAGAGAGAGAGAGAGAGAGAGAGAGCATAACCTCTGGGTCATGGTGGTCCATAATGGTCCCAGTCATTAACTCATCTGTCAACAAGTCTAAATAGGGGGAAAGAAATGGGACAACTTGGCTCAGTAATGTCTGTTTCCTTTGTCTGAATCACGCTAACATTCTATTATCACTGGATCAAACTAATGGCAATAATATCCAATGGAGCTTAATAAATGGAAAAAGTAGTACCACAAACTTGTGGCGCACACACACACACACACACACACACACACACACACACACACACACACACACACACACACACACACACACACACACACACACACACACACACACACACACACACACACACACACACACACACACACACACACACACACACACACACACACACACACACACACACACACACACACACACACACACACACACACACACACACACACACACACACACACACACACACACACACACACACACACACACACACACACACACACACACACACACACACACACACACACACACACACACACACACACACACACACACACACACACACACACACACACAGTATCGTCAGTGGCAAACCACAGCAGCAATACACATGACAGAAAGGAGCATGTGTTCAAAATGTCCGCCAGCCTAGCTGAAGTGGTTTGACATACACCATTCGCTCTGGGCTCATCTCATCGCCTGGCAAACAGACCACGGACACAAAGAGTGGATTCAACTGGACCCAGAGAGGAAAGAAAAGGGGGCAGTGGGAGAGTGACAGCATACTTGAAAGAAAATAGGAGAAGGGAGGATAGAAGTGATGAGAAAATAAGTGAAGAGAAATAAACAGATAAGAACTGGCTTTTTTATGATGTTTAGGATTGCTTCCATATCCACATCCAAACAGACCATTAAAGAGAGAGATGCAAAGTATGGACCATACACAGCAAGCACTGTAATATTGCTACAGGTGGGACATAAAAGTGTAATGTACAGGTGATGAGTATGCCTTAGACTTAGACAGACTTTATTGTTATTCAACTGCACATTCACATATACAGTTGAGCGAGATTTTGAGCGAGACTATTTTATTACACAAGTTTTAAATTTTCTCCAGAATGCTACTAAGAATGCTACCAGAATGTGACTGTGTCGCACATGGAAAGAGAGTGAGACTCAGAAGTACAATTAAAGACAGGGGACTTACGGTAAAAGAAAGGAACAAACTCAACAGTGAGCGGAGCTGCCTTGTACTTCTGTCTGCTCCTCTCTACTGTACCAAGCTGCTCCCTGGATGGAAAAACACACAGTTCAGGTAAGACAAGAGTATGAAACCAAGTAAAGCATGCTGTACACACAGGATGATGAACACCTCTATTGCTGGTGAATGTAAGCTTTATTGTTGTTATGGTGTTGTAAAGCAATAGTGCAAAATGTTGTTACCCGCAGGTTCGATGCCTCCAGTTGCGGTATGGATCATAGAGGCTCTCGCAGAAAGCCAGCGCATGACGGACAAACTCCTCCGCCTGGCTCTGGTCTGCCATCTCCTTCTCTTTGGTCTTGCTCTTCAGCTGCAAACCCACACACAGACCTCTTCATGGCTGCTATTATGTGTCTCATTCAGACTACTTCTATACGATTCGAGTGAATAATATTTTTCTTCAAACGTGTCTCCATAGGTTTATTTTTCCATTGCCAAATAGCAGAGTAAATGTCACTTCTGAATTTTTGTTTCTCCAAAATGAGTAAACTATTCAACTACTATTTAATAAATAAATTGGAAATGTTGTGCCTTTTTGTTCACCCTATTTATTGGGCACAATGTGTTACAGAGCAGAGAGAAACAGAACCCTCAGAGCAAAGACAAAGGAAGAGGTCAGACCTGCTGAATATAGACTGTTGTCATAGTGATGATGTGATTGATATACGAGCAAGTGCCAATCTCCTCCACATTGGACAGGTTCCTATCAGAAACAACCACACCCACACACACCCACACCCACACCCACACCCACACACACACACACACACACACACACACACACACACACACACACACACACACACACACACACACACACACACACACACACACACACACACACACACACACACACACACACACACACACACACACACACACACACACACACACACACACACACACACACACACACGTTATCTTATCAGTTGCTTGCTTTGGAGAATTAGATATTACATGAAGGTAACAAATTTAAGCACAAAAGTAGTATACTACAATATAGCACAAGACAATCCATAAAAAACACAGGATTCAGAGGTAAAGTAGCTATATTGTGCGTGTATGTTTACTATCCAGACCTGCAGATGATGATAAGGAACTTGAGCAGCAGCAGAGCCAGATTTTGCTGCTCAGGCTCCAAGCCATCAGAGGCTTTCTGGACGCACTGCAGCAGCTGGTGGCGCAAAACCTGCAGAATGTTGTCTGGAAGGAGCGTTAACACCGGGGGAACCTCCTCTGGCCTGGACACACAGAAGCATCACAACCAGAATGAATAGGAATCTCCATTAGATAGGAGGATAAAATGCTTTTAGGTTTGGTTAATAAAAAAATGGTACACTGTAAAGTGCAGATGTTGCTTTTTAAATCATGAAGATGTCGCTGCAGCATTCACGAAAGCAACTTGACGGAGCAGACCGTGTTCTGCAGTCACTCAATCAAACACACATGCCTGCTGCATTCATTCCTAGGAAAAGAACATGTGTGCTGCACTGCTCATAAGACGAATAGAGAGAGAGCGCAGTGAAACCCATGTAATGAGTGTTGGTGGGAAAGCAGGACAGATGTGGCAGCTGCAGAAAAAGGGAATGAGAGGGAGGGAGGAGGGGAGGGAAGAAAATGATGGTTAGACAGAGGACAAAAGGCGAAGAGACAGATCAGGGAGGAGGATGAAAGAAGGAGTCAGAAAAAAGCTGAACAGGAAGGGAGAAAATGAGTCAAGAAGAAAAGGGAAATGACAGAGAGAGAGAGGAAAAAAAAGAAATGGAGATGGGGAGATAAAAAGCTCAACAAATGATTTTGGAGGAAAGGATTTAACCACCCATGTTTCTCCACCCCACTCCACCCTTTCGCATGGCCCTCCCTGCGTGATAAAATGTGACTGACTAGGTATCAACAAACTAAAATACTGGACACAGGCTTTCAGATGTGTTCAAGCACTGAGAGGCTCTCACATTAACCTGCATCATATGTCAACATGTCGACACCAGTCAGAGCATCACCTGCAACAAAATGTGACTGCTTTGCACAAAAAGCATCTGGTGTGGCCGTGCTATTTTGGGTTGTACTTCAGAAGGCTGCACTGTATGCGGTCATGTTGTGGATGACGCACACAAGATGAGAGGGTTCTGAACCCACTCGCAATGACCTAATGCAGAAAACTGCATTTGTGTATTGTTACATGTAATAAAGAAGGTCCATGTTATTAGGGTGTGTAACATACTTTAGACAGAAGGAGACTAACAGGTGAAAGTGCGGACTGGGTTGTTGTAGAGCAGTGATTCCCAACCAGGGGTAACCAGGTACTGCACTTCTGTAGTTGCCAGGAAGTACATGAAAAGCTGTGAAAAACTAATGCCTCAACTAATTCAACTACAAAATAGAAATTGTGATATGTGGATTCCAAGTCAAATCAACCTGAGTCGGTTGTAACACATTAACAAATGTTGTAATTAAGAGTGTGTGAAAACTATTAAGCTAGTTAGCAAGCAGATACATTTAAATAGTAAGTAAGTAAGTAAGTAAGTAGGTAAGTAAGTCAACTTTATTTATATAGCACCTTTCACAGACAAGACCCTTCTAGTCTGTGAAAGGTGCTATATAAACAAATATAAATAATACAAAGTGCTTTACAGTAAAAACAAATGAAACAGCAACAGATGAAATACTAAGCCATATTGCTAGTTAAAAGCTTGTCTAAAAAGATGTGTCTTCAGGTGTTTTTTAAAAGTTTCCACCGAATCCAAAGCTCTCAAGGCTAAAGGGAGAGAGTTCCAGAGCCTTGGAGCCACCACAGAAAAAGGCACGATCACCTCTGGTTTTAAAACGTGTTCCGGGGACAGTTAAAGGTCTTGGCCTGAAGACCTCAGAGAGCGACCAGAAGTGTGGGCGTGCAATAGATCCTGGATGCAAGCAGGAGCTTGACCATGCAAGGCTCTATAAGTACTGATTAAAATTTTAAAATGCACTCTAAAACATATTGGTAGCCAATGAAGAGCCTTAAGCACAGGAGTAATGTGTGATCTCCTGCTGGTCTTAGACAAAAGTCTTGCTGCTGCATTCTGTACAACTTGCATTTTGTCCAAGGATGATTTGTTTAAACAAGTGTACAGTACACTGCAATAATCCAAACGTGAAGTACATACTTTTAGTTAGCTAAACGTAATGGATCCATAGTTGAAACCAAGTGTATGAAAAAAAGTATTGCAACAATATCTATTTTTATATAATCAACAGTGTTATAACATCCAGTTTATTTGGTACATGACGGGTGGTGCTGATGAAGCCTAATAAACTTGGTTTGAGGGTGCATCAGACAAAAAAGGTTTGGAACTACTGTTGTAGGGTATTCACAATACAGTCCATCATGACATCCAACTCACCATGTATTTGTTATTTTACCAGTGAGCCCTATTAAACATTTCACCCATTCAAAATTGTCATGTGTGGGTTTTTCTTAGGATGAATTCTCTTACACAGTGCACAAACAAAATGACACATTTTATATGTCCAGTTAGTTTTGGATAAACAGCAGAAGAACTGAGGATTTATTTTAACCAGTGGGAACTTTTATTACTATTATAACTATTAAACGGTAGACATATGTTTGCATTATAAAAATGAACTTCAAGTGAGTAAGTATGGTACCAACTTGTCACACGTTACCTTGAAGGTGGCTTTTCAAAGTCCACATCCAGACATTGCTCATAGGAGCTGATGAAAATCTCCAGCCATAACTTCAAGTAGTCTGGATCCCTCTGAGAAATGAAACAGCCAAAAGAAAGAAGGGAGTGAAGAGCATAAAAGGATGGAGGAGGGGGGACCAGAGAGACAAGCAAGAGAGCAGGGTAAAGAAAGAAAACAATATAGTTAGTGGCCTTTGCTGACAAAAGCCGTCATTGTTAAAATACATAAATGGCTGGCAGCTGACAGGGTTTATCTGTAATTTGATTGACTTTTGTGTTTGCGCGCGAGTGTGTTGTGTGCTGTGTGCATGTGAGACTAGACAATAAAAACAAAATAAAATATATATAGAAAATAAAAACAATAGAAACCACAAACTTTTGGTCTCTGCAATTCAGAATTCTGAGCTCAATTAGACATTTTCACTTTGGCAGTATTTGAAGCTGCTACAAAAGCATGACACACACATGATATCAGGAATGTCTCAGGTGTGTGAGTATCTTATCTTTTTAGGGTGTAGAAACCAAAACATCCACCTGTTGGAGTGGAAAACAGGCTTGGCTGCATTCTGAGGGGGAGTTTCTAGCAGCCGGCTGATCGACATTTCCTAAATTCCTGGAACAATGCCCAGAGGATGGAATGGCAACATGGGCCACAGAGGAAGGCTGGCCTGGCTTGGCTTGCTAGGTCATAGTACAGTTCCTGGTGTAAAATACCCTCATCGCACAGGGACAAACACAGGACACTAAACACAGGGGACCATAGGAAAAAAATGCTTAAACAGCAGTGACCATAAAGACGTGCTCATGTGGACTCAGAAAGGTGTCATTACGCTCATTACCAGTTACTTAGTTCTACTGGGAGCATCAGCTCTTATATATCTCAATAAAGAATACAAGAGCATGCCAGTAAGTACACATTTAGTAAGGTGAAGTCTTGAAATGTATTGTTCTGAAGGAAGCTTGGATTTCTACTAAACAAATTGACTATTTTCATTCATTAAATTAAGTTTCACATTTTCTATTATCTCTGTATGTCCGTAACTTTTGACACTAACTTAATTTGGGCTATGGTTATCATTTAATCTTCATCTATCTAGTCAAACCGTCAATGCATCTGACCAGGGGACACTGAGAACTAATGGCCAAAAGCAACACATATTGTAATTATTATAATAATGTTATTATTATGTAATCTCTCCTAAAACAGAACATAATTCATGGGTGTGTGCTATAAAAACTACATTTCAAGCAGCGGGGAAACTGTTATAGCATACACCACAAGTAGGACTGGAACTAGTCAGGTTTCTGGGGTAAAGCCTGACATCCAGCGCTTCCCCTTCCGTTATCGCAAGGGCACCGTCGCTGGATCAGGGGCTTAGGACCAGCCAGGACGGTTTTGATTGGTTTAAAGAACAAGCCAAAAAAAAAAAAGCCAGACCATTCCCCCCACCCCATCCCAGAATAGATAAGCGGTGTAGCCAGACCATGCTTCAGCACTGACAGCGCTGTGGAGATAAGTCATTGAGACTAGACTGCAACTAAAAATAATTTTCGTTCATGATAATTTATTTATTCCTTTTTTTTGTAGATCAACTGAATGATCAACAATTAAATGTTTCAGCTTTACGCCACACAGACATGCAGGGTGCAGGGCAGTTGGATGGCTCCCTGCTGCTTGGATAGAGTCATTAATTCATCATTCAGGAGTAATCACTTGCTGACAACCCCCCACCATATCCTGTCATAAAAACTTTGAGCCATCTGGAGGGTGCGAGGGACAATCTAGGTCAAGGAGGACTGAAGAGGTGATGGGGGCAGATTACCATAACACCAGTCAGTATATTGTTCATTTGGTATAGTTTGACTAACCGCAGGTTTGGATGCCATTCATTTAGACACTTCATGTTCATGACAGAATACCTCTAAATTATAGGAGGTATACTGTCATGAACATGAAGTGTTGGACAGTTGTAAACTGACCTGTTGATAGAACTAGTTTAGGATATTAAGATCTACTCTGTGGGGACTATGAACATCTGAAGTAAATGTCATAGCAAAAGTATGGAGGACCAAAGTGTGGGACCAACAGATCAATTGACATTGCAATCCTTTGAAACACCGCTAGTCTGGCTAAAGGAAAACACTATTTTAAACATTCAAGCCATTAGGGATTAGGCCTACATGCCATCATGCATCTCTCCTCCCTCTCCCCATCTTCTGTCACAGTTGTTGAGGTCTGTGGCCTACATTTGTCACTCTTAAGGAGCAGTGTACTTCAAATTATCCTGGGGAAAAGATGACCACCATATTATATTATATATTATATATATATATATATATATATATATATATATATATATATATGAATATATATATATATATATATATATATATATATATATATATATATATATATATATATATATATATATATATATATATATATATATATATATATATAATGATGCAAACAGCACACACCTGAAAACATAACATAATGCCACTTTCAGACAAACAGGAGGATTGATACATAAATTCAGGTCCACAGACAATTCGCAAACCAATTTATACCTTTTCCTATGAAGAATTTGTATGTTAGAGCTTGAAAGTGAAGAAAAAAACACCAATGGAAAAACAGGGTTTCTTAGGATAGCAGTGCCATCTGGCTAAGGAGTTGGAGAGGGACTGAAAGGCTTCTGTCTGCGTGTCAGAGTGGGAAATCAGTCAGAACGAAGCAGAAAGCAAGCTCTTTGCAATTCCTATGAAGTCATCAGAACAATCCTGGGATGCTGTCTTGTTTTGTGAGTGAGTGAGTGAGTGAGTGAGTGAGTGAGTGAGTGAGTGAGTGAGTGAGAGAGGTGAATGATTCAGCCACTTGTGAATAATTAGTTCTGTTGGGAGACCATGGCATGTCGCCTGTGTGCATCTTTCTTCTGTTATGGCATGAATTACTAAAATATTATTTTTGAAATAAATACAGCACTGTCTTTATGTCCATGTAGACGATGATTTATGCCAGCAGCTTTACTCTCAACTGACAAAGCTTTCTAGTAGCAGTGACTGAAAGATTGTGTGTGTGTGTGTGTGTGTGTGTGTGTGTGTGTGTGTGTGTGTGTGTGTGTGTGTCTGAAATAATGTCCTCTTTTAGGCAGCAGCTTGGGAACACAAATACCCATTGAGGGTTTGGACTGTGGCAGGCGAGGACACACCCTGCTCTCCATGGCTCTGTTAATTCATGGCCTTCATCATTGGCCTGACGCACGCACGCTGATCTAGACTTACGTAAGTAGGAATCCCAACTCACCAACAGTCACCTTGTCCCAACTCTAACAACCATTTTGTGTTCCAATATATATGAAAACAATTCCCATGAGAAGATCACATGCCTCTCCATGCCTATATCCATTATCAAATTAGTCTAGGCCCTTTGCCAAGCTACTACATCACATTCCTCTGTAAAGCTAACAAGGTCACCAGCAACACAGATCAATGCACTTCATTCAATTCCCCATTGACATGGGAATGAAACAAGAGATGTGTGTTGACCTGCAACAGCAGAACGGGCTCTGCAATTTGAGATCATATCCTTCCAACTAATAACATCTTCCCCAGCATTGGGTGCTTCATAGCATCTGATAATTGCAGATAATAATGTCAAACTTTAGGACACTTTTCCTCTAAATAGATGGAAATAAAGTGATACAACCATTTAACCCATTAAATTGCTTCATGTTAACAATTTGACCAGATATGTATTCCAGTAAATCTGTCAAAAGAGGTAATAATAATCCACAACATTAGCCAAGTACTGGATGTAAATGCAGCAATTAGAATATCTTATAAAAATCTGTCTTGCAAATGTTTTATTGGTAAAGGGACGCACTCACTGTTTGTCAGTAATTAGATTACTTGATTGCTTTAACTATTATCAGTATGGCCTCATGCAGAGCAGAAACACAGTCTCAGCAAGTGATCCGCCCCTCCAGACAGGCGCGGTCGGCCAGCTAGGCGGGTGGCTGTTTGCCTAGTTTGGGGAGGCTGTGAGTGACCTGGTTGGACGGATGTGGCATGGAGTCACTGAAACCACAATGTTTAAAAAGGTCCCCTCCGCGTAGGTTTTAAAGATGGCTGCGGTCATTCTGTTACGCACCCCAACATCACTGCCTCAGTCAGGGACAACTCCTCAGGCCATGACGTCACTGCTAAGGGAGGATTTCAAGGGGCTGGTAGGAAGGGTTAAAACCATTGAGGCATGTCTGATACACTACAGTATGTCAGTGACATCAGTGTTATTCCAGAGCTATTCATAGCACAGAGGGAAATGCAGGAGGGTAACACAGAATGAAATAAGCGGCAGTGAAAAAGAAAGCTAGCCTGAGGGAACAAACTTTGCATACCAGCACATTAACCAAAGCCTGAGTGTGCGGGTTTGTGTGACATTGTGTGTGTGCGTGCGTGTGACAACAGAGATTAGACCGTAATAAGCAAACATGAAGGAAAGCCAGAAAAAAAGACCAGAGTAATCTACTTGTGCAGATATGTGAAACTGCGACACTTTCTCCTCCTCATTTCTCTCTTCCCTCTCTCTCCCCCCAATCTTATCACTATTATGACTCCCATAAGTGCAGGGGCTTATGCAAATTACTGTCGTTTCTCCAATTCCAGTCAAAAAGCGACTAACACGGCAGGGTAGGGTGTGGGGACATAAGACAGGATGACAGTTCTGTAAATGGTAACCAGAAAACCCTGGTTTGTGGACACTTAAAAAGGGAGTGAGGATTTCTGCTCTAGAATTAAGATACAAATTTCAGTCTTATAGCCACAGAAGGGTGGAATGATGCTCCTGGTTGTTGAGGCATGTTCCCTGTGGTTGGGAATTAAAAAGGGCTTTTCTGCAGCAGACAAAGGCTTTAAGAGCCGTAACTGGCACTCCTGAAGTCTGCTAAACCCTCCACTTTCTCTGACAAGCCCTTCTGGATAATAAACTGGTGAAATAGGAGCGCCAGTGCAGCGTAGTGCTTCTGTATGCCATGGCCACCAGCAGTTCTGTGTGCTTGGGACAACACTCTGGCACAAACCAATGACATGCAGCTAAGAGGATCGCTGGTTACGTAACGGCCTTCGCTGTCATCTGTGACCTCTCAGCCCTGTACAACTCTGTGAAGCAAGCTGGAGTCAGTCTTTTTAACTAATGCAGATTTTCATCAAAATAGTTCAACTGAAAACCTACTGAATCCTTCAGAAATCTACTAATACACAGAATCCTCACTTGTGCTGTCAAGGGTTTCCATTGTTTCTAGTTGCTATGGTCAAACTATGTAAAACCAGAGTGTATAAACATATTTTGAACAAAGTATTAGAAATTTAAATGGCAATATGCAGTGGGATCTTTAAATGCCCACTTCGAACATCTTTGGCCATATAAAAAATAAATATATATTTATTCTTCAATTGTATTAAGTTACTGATGTAAACAAACCTTTATCAGCCTCAGCAAGCTAATGAATTTGGAGCGTAAGCATGCATTTGAAGGCTCTGAGAGCTAATAAGTAGACATCCGCGGCCAGAAAACAGAAACATCAACACACTCCTCAACACTGAGTCTGAGCTGCTCACCCAACAATTTCTGACCTCATCATCAATATGTGAACAGCTGCCAATGCTGGCACAAAACATAGTCTGCAATTATTATTACAATATCAGGCGTTAAAATGAAAGCATGATACAAAAAAAAATAAAACTTTCAGCACTGGACACTGGGTGACAATCAGGTGAATAACATACAGAAATAAGAAATGACAGCTGATGTCTATAGTTGACAGAGCAGGATGAGCTGGTTCTCCTAGCGCATACCTTTGGCTGCTTGTGTTTTACTGTCAATTTGCTTCTGAACGACTGCTCCGCCGAGAACTGTACAAGTGTTAACCTCTGACACTAAAGGCAGTGATGGCTCCACAGTTTAGTCAATCATTAAACAGACAGATGGCATGAGGGACATATGATGAGCACAAGAAAACAACAAACACCCTTCAAGCCATACTTACGGAATTATTTAATCTAGTTTAACTAGCTTGTATTTTTTGTCTGTTATGCTTAATTAGCCTTCAAAGTGGCAGTATCCGATAAGTACCTGCCAACAATGTCAAGTGTATACAATTGCAATCCTATTATTAAAGACATTTAAGCATATGTTATATGACAATAGAGGTAAGGACTGAGGTTGGTTGAGAAACAATTAACCCTTTAGTTGGACCACAAGGGGTCTTGGGGCCATACCAACATTCCTCAACTGAAATAGGCCATGTGAGTGACTGCATTTTCTTTCCTTGCAGCTAACATAGCCTGGCAACACACACACACCTGACATTTCAGCTGCTCGGGGAAAGAGACAGGCCGCTATACATATATTATTAAGTGCTTCTCTCTCAGCGTCTCTTGTGCCTCCCGCAGAGAGAAATATTGGCCTGTTGGACCCTTGGCTCAAAGCCAGAATGAAATGAAATGATCCTTCCTCGCAGTGTAATGCTTCGTCAATGCAAATACACACTCCTGCTAGAACAAATGCAATGAGTATGCTGGCATTTTCACAAGTGTCTGTGACAAGTGTGTGCGGGCAGCAGTGTGTCTGAATACTTCTGTTATAAACCCCAAAACACCCAAACCACTGGCACTAGATTTTCTATTTTCCTATGCATTCATGCTTACATATTTACCTTTATAGGTTGAGGATTATTCAAGGTCCTACACATGCAGAAAACCTCTTTGCCTGTACTATGTGTGTTTTTTGTGAGGGATTACAGTGGACAGTAAGGTGTGTGACTGCAGCCAGGCTCACGTGAGGAGCTGCTCAGGCAGGCCGTTGTGATCAGAAGACAGGACGTTCCCGTTTTATCGCCAAGTGATTCAAATCTAGCCAACAGCCTACTCAAGGGGTGCCGTCGCTACTACAGGGTCAAATATTCATCTCCACCATAAAACAAAGCAGTATTCTACATGCACTGCTCACTGCAGAAGTACCCACCATATTATGAGAACTTCCTGTCATAAACTGATATTAAAGCCTGACCACATAGCGTCTCTACTGGTGTTGTATATATATGTTTAATCTTTATCTGTTGGATATGTTTTTAGAGTTAATGGGAATGGTATTGACAATTATTTATTCATCACCAATATGGTGAGGGTTTGTGCCAAAGTATTTGCAACACTATCCTGCCATAAAGTTACATTGGTTCTCTGTGAAATAATTATTCATTTATAAGCCTAATGTGTCCTCTGCCAAAACATCCTTCAGGACCAGCCGGGTTTAACTGGAGCGTTTTAGAGTCCTATAATGTTTTATACGCTGTTTCAAAAGCGTTTGCATCTTGAAAAGTTTAATGCATGGTATAAAAACATCACCACAAAATAATTGCAATCAGTGACTTTGGTTTAAAATGTCTGATTTTGTTTTGAGTTCTCATACTGATGATTTCCACACAGATTATACTTACTGCTGACCATAGTCTGCCACAGCAGATATGCTCTGTCACAAAAACAGGCAGGAACACTAGACTTTCAAAATATGAATGCCAAGAAAGAAAAACCTCTTAGCCGGGGAGGAAATGTCATCACACTGTCTATTACTTCACCTAATGACATTTCACTGGCTGTTTCCCAGGAGACAAAACAGCCATAGTGGTAGTTTGTGTGCACAGAAATACACCTGACCTTACCTTAGTGCAGTAGAGCATCCAGACCTCGTACAGTCTCTCCTTGGATGCCATGGTGCCGGTGAGTTGCACCCTCAGGCTGTAGTGTCACCCGAGGTCACTTCCCTGGCTGCTTCATGGTTTTCACTCATGAGCTAAACCTCTGCTGCTGGCCTTAATGCTCATCATCGTGACTGTCCAACTCTGGCAAGGTGTAACACGCCTCAAATATGTCGAAATGGGTGCTAGATGACGTGTTGTGGCAGAAACTTTCCAAGAATTACTCCATGGCAGAGGAGAGATGTGCAGTCCCGGAGAGGACTTGACCCAGGTGGGCCTGTACTTCCATTTGTTCTGCTCTTCTCAGAGAACCAAAGGGTATTCCCAGCAGCGTTTCTCCTCTATCAATGATAAAAACACAGACAATTACTTATCATGGAGGCGACTGTTTTGTCACGGTCAGACGACTGGCGAAAGTATTCACTGCTAGCAACAACAAAATACATCCAGAAACGTTACTCCCTGTGCACTTTGAGCTGCCCTGCTGGCTCGAGCACAGACGGACTGAGGCGATGGTGGAAACTGCACGGCAAAACACACACCATTAATAATGTCTGCTCTGCTGTGTGCTCTACAAATTATCTACAAGATGTCTCGCTCGTCCTGTGACAGCACAACGCCCTCGGCTATCCTCGGCAAACATTACTCAGTCAAGTCGACCTTACCTGACCAAGTTAGCTAAAAGCTAGCTGTCAAAAAAGCCTATTTCTGTTTTTTTTTTTCAGCCTTCCTTTCTCCTCCTCCTCATGTGACAGAAACGCCTCGTCCTCACAATCTTGCCCGGCTACATACGTCTCATTTAAAAGAGACTGATATGAATACCTGATTCAAATATATTAAAACCGTCGAGAAACTGAGGACCACTCACCTGTGTAACAAAAAGACCACTGTCACTAACGCCTTCTCCAGAGTTGCTGTAAATGTGTCAAGTTTCCGACAAACATATCGCGCATACCCCTACAGCAGCTTCCGTTCGACGCACGTTTTGATTCATTTCAAAATAAGAGCGCTCACCATAAAAGCACATGATTGAAAATAATTGCACAAATACAACAATGACAGAAATTTCGTTCATTTGTTATCTACAAATTTTCGCTAAACAAAAATATGTTTGATTACAGAGTGATACTGTGCTCTGTTTTATAACGAGTTGTGTCTATTGTTGAATGTCTGGTAGCCTTACTTTCAAATTCAGTCAAAGACAAGGAAATTATTCAATACAGTATGTGAAATGGGAGATTGTATTATTAGTCACACAGGGGTGAAGTACAATAAAGTTGGCACATTTACATAAGAATAATAAATATGCCGCATTCTTGCTACAAGCCAAATGTTAATTGTTTAGTTAAAATGGCAAGATGCCCTGGTCTTAAAGTTGATAATGGTAGGCCAATATAAAGTTATTGGCAAAGATTGCACCAGAAAATACTTTTTTTGGAGATGATACTGGTTTCATCAACAATAGTGTATGAAATGGTTAACCAGTACCTTTAATTTGGTAGGGGAACCGGGTTTGCGACAGTTTATACACCTTACGTTGTGGATGTGGAGCTACGTGGTTGCTAAGGGCTGGGCCTGGTTGCTTGCAGAGCTCCATTGGTTTGTTTTTAATCTATGGTTTTGGTGTTGTGGTGCCATCTAGCGGAGCTGTAGAGAGCTGCTATGTCTCGCAGGGTTATGTTGATGTATTTCTGAGACGGGATGTTTTATTTCACAGCAAAAAGAGGTTTTCAGATATATATTTATACATATCTTTTATATATAAAAAATAAGTAATTAAAAATAAATAAAGTTATGTGGCTTTGACAAATGATGATGGAGCTTGAAGCAGCCTGGACTAGACGTGGATTGTAGTCTAAAAATAAACTCTTTATGCCATGCAATATGATACAAGATCTCTGCTCAAATAGATATTTGAATCAGTCCTGTGCATGTGGCACACATTTGATTATTTAGTGACAATTTACATATTTTTCTGTTTTTATTTGATATTGGTTTTATGTTTTATAATATTCCTTTTATTAGGGTTATTTATTTTATTTTGATTGCTTTCTCTTTTTAACCAAACATTGTTTTTAATTATATTGTGCAAAGCTCCTTGGGGTTAATCTTTTAGGTGCTAAAAAAGTTATTATTATTATTATATTAAGTGTTTCATCATTCAAGTGAAAGACATGCTTGTGCATACATAAGACTCTTTAAAAACATGGGTAGATGCTGTATCCCAGTGTCTTTCTTTTCTAATACATCATCAGGCTATTCAACCACAATCCGAATACCAGCTTCTTTGATTATGCCAACAACTTGAGGAAACCAGACAACGTGATACAGGTAACTAGAGGCTTTTACTAGTAGACTGCTTGTAGTTTAATGGATACTATTGCAATGACAAAACCTCTAAAGAGAGACAAAATATATAAACAGCTGGCAAAATTCTTAAAAGCGCCTCTGTGACACACACACAGGCTCACGAGGTGAAAACAATACCAGCGTTGCTGGCGCAGCTGGTAATCAAACAAGGCTAACAGGAAGTTTAGAAATCAAATTTTGTATATTCATAATTATATATATATATATATATATATATATATATATATATATATATATATATACACACATATACATATATATATACACACATATACATATAAAAGGCTCATACAGCTACCATGTTTGATATGTACCGTAGATCACAGTTCTCATATACAGTACACTTAATCACAGTTACAGATGGATATTCAGAATGCAGGGTTCATTAAAACAAAGGCATTATTGGAGAAGTGGTCACTCAGCACAGTAGAAATATTCTTTTGACGAATCACTGACAACAAAGGCAGGGAATCTACTGTTTCTACTGATGGTTTCTAAGTCCTACGTTGGACACTAGATATATTCTTTAGCTCATGTGCTCTTTTTACATAGCTATCTCAGTATTGACTATTCAGTCTGAATACAGTACACCGTAAAGAAAAATCCACCTGAGCATAGTCACTTACGCTTCAGGGGTTAATTTGTCAGTACCTATTAAGATTTTACTTTTAAATGTATTTTTTTATTTATTTCAGTTAAAGACAATGTCTGTAAAAAACACCATATACTGTTTAGCACAACTAGCTGTTTTTAACAAAATATTTCTTGGTAGACTTTCTCTTTCACTCATAGTTGCCTTTTATCTCAGAGGAAGTGCGTGATTATTAGTCAACTGATTAGTGTTGTCATGTGAGTTGTTGAAAGTTCATTAGTATCATCATAGATCCTTTATAAATGATCAGAGCAGCGTCTTTGATCCAGCACTTTCACAGTCTTGTCACCAACCCATCACCCAAACTTAATGTATTCATCAGACAAACATATAAAATACCTCCAAAACTACTCAAAAAAGGCTCAGAGAGTTGGGTTAATAATACAAAATAAAAGCACAGTAGAAGTTGGCCTCATTGCTTTGCTTAGATTGTCTTGTGTTTGGCTTGCTAGTCAGTATTTGGAGATTTAGGGACAGAGAATTAGGGTTAGGAGAAGTCCCACACAGCCTCGGTGGTGTCGGTGGAGGTTGACGCCAGAGTGTGGCAGGATAAGGCGGGGGGGCAGGATACTGAAAGGTCATCGGGGCTGGTGAGGGGCACTGCTGGGTACATGAGGCTGAGGAAGGTGTCTCTGGTGTGTCTCTTCACCTGTCACAGAAAGACACAACTCTGCTTAAACACTGGCACAAGATACTGTATTGTAATTTTTTCAAAGCCTAGTGCAAGTTAACATAACAAGAATTAAGTGATTTTAGACAAAAGCAGCTACTGAGAGGAATAGGCAGTAGGCAACCTGACTAATAAACCCACCTGCTTGAAGAAGGCGTGGGTCAACAGTGTAGATGCTGATGGTCTATGGAAGACAAAAACAGCACAAACACTCATTTGCTTTAAGGTTATGCTGTATATGAATGCAATTCTACGACTGGTCCTTTAATGTAATGACCTGCGCTCAGGCTGTTGCTGCAGACACAGCTGGACCAGGTTGTGCAGGGTGGCTGAGTGGTTTTTGGGTGCAGGGCTCTGAGGTCGGTCGGTAGGAGGAGCGGTTGCGCTGTGTGTCATGCTGCCGGTGGCCACGCTCTCCCCAATGCCGGAGTCTACCCCGGACCGGGACACCTTCAGCCCCCCCAGCTCTCCCAGCGGGAATGGAGCCACGTCCAGCAGGCAGCAGTGGGAGCCGCGTAGCTTCTGAAGCAGCATCTGAACGAGAAGATTCTAACACTGATGCAAACTGTGGACAACAAAGCTAAATGTGCACATACATATTCTTCTTAAGCGGTTTGGATGAAAGTGTTATCATTACCTGAGTGGGGGGCATGTCCTGGAAAGGCACCCTGCCGCTGACCAGCTCACAGGCAACAATACCTAAACTGTAG
The DNA here is from genome assembly GCA_026937815.1 of Etheostoma perlongum. Classification (NCBI taxonomy): domain Eukaryota; kingdom Metazoa; phylum Chordata; class Actinopteri; order Perciformes; family Percidae; genus Etheostoma; species Etheostoma perlongum. Next base: position 11,985,074 of record CM049394.1, read on the forward strand.
ATGTCTGACTTTACTCCGTAACCGTGCAGGTCCTACTGAGGGCAACATCATGGGAAAAGGAGTGAGGGAATATACATTAGAATAAGAAATTAGAATAATGCTTTCTGAAATATGCACTGCTGGAATTAATGTTATCACTAAATCTAGTGAGTCCTGACCTGTCGCAGTAGTTCAGGGCTGAGCCAGGGCAACAGGGCAGGGCTGTGGTGGGGCATGTCAAAAACTGCCCTCATCCTCTTCCCCTCACGCATCATACTGTAAATACTGTGGAGCCCTGAGAGGTAGACACGCCCCTCTCCTGACAGCAGGATATGACTGGCCTTCACACCCCTGACATGAGAGGAATATGTGGAAAGACATGAGATAGATACAAGTTTTTTGAATACTGTGTTTCCTTGTATAGTAGGAAAGACTTCCCTTAGCATAGGTAAATGTGTAGTGGAGTTGAATGCAGCCTTGGCCTGACCCCTCCCATGGCCAACCCCCTAATCAGGGCTAGGTTACATGTGCTCTTATGTCCTGTCTCTGCTTCCTGATCTGTCCCTGCTGTTGCTAGTGTTTGTTGCCCCTCAGGTATGTGAAAGGCACATTTCATGTGCTGTAAGGACATTCTTGTTGCCCCTCTTGCCCTGAAAAGGTGGTTTTATTCCTTTATTGTCCCATCTCACTGGTGGTGGTGAGTTCATGGTTGGAAATTGAATTGTAATAGATATAGTAAGGTGGAGCCTGGTTAATAGTATTCTCCCCTTCTTTCCAGGTTCATCCTGACTACCTATTGCCGTTTTGCCGTATAAAGGAACTTGTAATAAGAATTGTATCCACACCCCCACCATTTTACGTTTCACTTTTTTTTCTTCAGAAGTTCAAGCCTCTGCCTGTTTTGATTTTAAATACAAATATTTGGAATACTTTGAAACACGCCTCTGCCTCCTCAGTAATTATTAATCAATAATCAATGTTTACCAAGGGTGCAATTAGGTTCTTTCATTCAAATTTCCCCCTTACTGGTGATCCTTGCCACACTTGTAATACAGATGTTTCTTCTACAGATGTTTCTAACGAATCCCACTGACCGGTGAACATAGCCCATCTGGTGCAGGTATTCCAATGCTTTCAGCACGCCGTACAGCAGGTACGCTATCAGGGATTCACTCATTCCATCTGGGAAGTATGTTCTTAGTAAGGTGTCTGCAGAGCCTAGAGGGAAGAGAGGGACAGGACACATAAGCAGGTGAAAATTGGCAGTGATATATCTAAGTTGTGAGAACAGTGCTGCAAATTGTGAGTGAGGTTTTATAAAGAAATGCAGGTGTGTCAAAACCATTAAAGAGCTATTGGCTCTTAGTGTATACAGTTTCAAAAAGGATAAATTTGATGAATTTTAAGGGTGAAAGTTAAGGTGTGGCTGACCATAGGCCATGAGCGGTGTGAGGACCCATAGCTGGCAGCAGGAGCTGAAAACCAGACGAGAGGTCAGCAGGTTGGGGTGACGGAACAGCCTGGACAGCAGAACCTCGTTCTGAGGTTTGAGAAACAATCAGATATAAACCAACCTGGATGGAGAACAGCTGTTGGTTGAATGTAAGTTTACAGAAGCATGCCTTAAAAACTGTGAAACTCCAAAATAAGCTTTGAAGAGAAGAACCCCATGCACAAAGCAAAAATGTCCTTTAAATAAATGCCTGTTTCTGGACGGCAGCTCACCATGAGCTGCAGCAGCTCTTCCTCAGTGCACTCATCCAGGTTGGTTTGTTTGACAGCCACCAGCTGACCAGTGGGGATGTGGCGTGCCATGTTTACCTGGCTGAGGTTATTGAAGCCCCTCCCTGTCATACACAGAATGGAAGAAGTGAAATCTTCCTGCATTTACAGTTGTTTGAAAGATTTAGTGGGAAATAAGGTGCAAATAATGCTGACTCGAGCATGTTTTGGTGTTCTTCTCACCCAGCTCAGACAGTAGCTGGTAGTGGACTGGCTCAGCTGACAGCCCTGTGATGTCATCGCCACCTGCTGGCCCTTGCAGAGTGTATTCAGAACTGTCACAGCTCTACGGGACGCACATATATTATGCATTTAAGAAAAAATGATTCAGTCCATCGTGTATTAACTCAAACACGTACACGTATGCTGTCATTTTAAATGTGCTTTAAGTTATATATGACGTTCATCAACCTCTTATTCCATATTGACAGAACTTAGGGTCCACATTCACAGGCTCTGGTACAGGTCCCTCCCCCTTAATGGAAAAACAAGCTAATCTGGAGAAAAACTGTAAACTACTAACATACAAATGGAAAGACTCTTAAGTAACAGATATTAACTATGCAAACTAATTTTCAGATGTAGTCTAATAAGTATGTACTATGATCCTGCAAAAAAATTAACTTACTGCCTCTTTAGTAATTCTTACATGATAACCAATTTTGTGGTGGTTGTGAGGTTATGTGTGAGGGGACAATGCTGCCAGGGAGTGGCACTGTGACACTTAGCAGAGCAGGGGATGGAGGGAGGGGGGAGATGCTTGCAGTTTTATGCTACGTTTACACGTGACCGGCTATTTTCATAAACGGACATTTCAACTTCTCCGTTTTCAAAAATAACATTGCGCACAGCTGTCAGTTTTCAGAAAAGTGTTCATTTACATGTACCCGTGTATATATGCTGTCAATGTGGCCAAGAGCATGCCAAACCTGTATGTGGCAAATCACTTCCTCTCTCTTCTCTTCCTCACTTCCTCGGCTGCATAAACCTCTGTTTGTCTCAGTGTACATGCAAACGTGCAAACAAAGATTTCCAAAGGTTTCTGGCCGCAGATTTTAGAATCGTTTCAGAGGCGAACTTTCCGTTTGCTTGTTAACAAAGGGCACAAACGAAGGGAAATGTCTGTTTTTCAAAATAACCATGTACGTGTAGACGGGGTATTAGTGATGCAGACACATTTTTGGGACTCAATAGTGTCTGGTTCTCTTTCAGCACAGCATCAGACAGTTGCATGTGTTTCTGATGTAGCTTTGTTTAAAACACATCAACTGAACGTGTTTATCTATACTGTCCCAGCATTTAGTCTGTATTACCAGGGGAAAGTGAGCTTACACACTAGCAGCAGGCCTACATTTTAAGTAGTTAGTAATATTTAAAACATATTAAGTAATGCATTACAAATGAAACTTCCTGGTGAAATCAATCAAAACAATAATGGGGATTATAGCTGCGCTTTAAAGGGGCACTCCACCCATTTTTCTAATGAAGATCAGTTAACTTGCCAGCCAGCTGTGTGGTTTTGGAGCTTTACCAAGTCTAAGAAAATAACCCCTGATGATGTCATAGTGATGTCATCAGGGTTACCTTGACTTGGGCTTGACACTTCATTTAAAAAAACGGTGTCATAAACTGGGAGTATAAGACACATGGACGTTTACAGGCATAACAGGTCTGATAAATTACAAACTATTGAGCTGCGATGGGAATTGTAGTATCCACTGTTTTTGGAGCGTGACCCATACTAGGGACTTAAAATCAGGATATCTCGGCCTCTGTCTCACCAATTTTGACTGCTCAAATTTTCTTGTGAGTCCCCCAATGAAAATTGATGGACTACCCCTTTAAGTGTTACCAACAGCTTTAACAGATATAGCAATGTTATTCCATTAGTTACTGTATTTAACAACAAGGGTTATGCAGATCCAGATAGATAATAAATGAATTGTGATGATATGATTAAGAACATCAGTGTGATGCATGTCTCCATGCTGACAGCGTCTTGGCTACTGACCAGGAGCTGGTGGCTGATGTCCTCATAGCGCTCCTCTATGTCCAAGGGCTGGACCTGAGTGTGGGAGATGCAGGAACAGTCCTGGTAAAGCAGGGGGGGGGAGGGACAGGTGAGACATGCCCAACAGGACATGGAGGAGTGGAGATGAAACATGGAACTTGGGAGTGGAGGGTCAGAGAGGAGGCAGAGAAGAAAGCATCTGGGAATACAGGCTGTGAGGGCACTTACAGGGCATTTTGTCGGAAGTGCAGAGTGGAGAGAGAGTTGAGTAACAGACATGAAAGAGGCAGCTGAGTGACTGTGTCCCAACAGAGCAAAGTAAGAGCTGCATACATAATTAGATGTGCCCATTAGATGTTAGTAATGCACAGAAAGCCAATATTAATATCTGGTATTTTCCAATCTATGTTATTAATATACTCTATATGTTAAAGTATTAAATATATAATATATAAATGCAGATGCAGTGAGGTTTTCTGATGATCTGGTCTGCTATCTAACAAAAATAGTGGTGCATAGACCATTTGGAAGCTACTAAACACACTTGACTGATTTAATTTGCCTTATACACCAGAGGCTTCAGCAACTGATTCGTGACTGTACATCTGCTAGGTCACATCTCGGCAGGCACGGAGGCACAAAGTAAAATCCATGCAGTGTGATAGTTCTTACCAAGAAAGACATGGAGTCCTTTTGGCGACGGTAAGATCGCAGGCTTTGGCATTCATCCGCTCACAGGCCGAAGGAGACCGACTGCGATGGAGGGAGACAGGAGGAGGAAGCGCAGCAGTAACAGGAGACACACGTTGAATCCCCCACTAGACTAGAGAGTAACCAGCCTCCAGCATCCAGCATGCCTCAGCCATTCATCCATCCGCTTGCAGCCAATTACCTGGCTGCATCAGGTGATCTAGCGATCTGAGGAAATTGTATGAAATTCACCAGCAGATATCCCCGTCCAGTCAAAACAACGTTGACTTGATAAGGAAAATGATAAATGAACCATAAACAAGACGTGTTTATATATTTATTTCGTTGTCTTTGTTTGTGATGTACTAAAGAGGACAGCAAGGCTTCATTCGAAGCAATCTAAAATGAATAATTTCGTAATACCATTATATAAACTCCAATTCCACTTCAAGGTTAAGATTAACTGCAGCCATTTTAGTTGAATCTCAACACGACTATTATTCAAACCGACGGTTATGTCTTGACTACTATAGCTAGCGAACATGTAGGTTATTAGGGTTATTATTATTATATTTTAATGCACGTTAACATTAACGTGAAGAATATACGGGGCAGGCAAACAAAACCATCTTGAAACACTACTCTCCTATTTCGGTAGCTATAATGTAGCTATGGATAAAGTGCAGGGTTCAAGCTTTGAGCTAACGTTAGCTCAGTCATATATAGTTATATTTATTGTATGTATTTCCAGTACCGTATAAAGAAGCTGCTTACCTTCTCCCCTCAGCTCGCTTCGACGTAAACAAGTTCAAAATACAAAGAGCCTGATATCCAACACGGCGTTTTGTTCGTAAAGTTTATATTATTTAACTTTGTCTCCACGTGCAATGGTTTGTGCAAAAATTAACGAGTTTTTCTGTCAATATTGAACCGCATAACATGTGTCATTAAAGAGAAAAATTAATCTTTTGACAGGACTTTTAATTTGACACAGATGGTTGGCGCGTGGTAACAGCGTCATCGATCTCTTACTGTCGCACGCTGATGATTCGTAGCTCCATCGCCCTCTCTTCCGCTCCATTGTTTGAGATTTGGTGAGGGCATCGAGAGACACCGTAAATGTAACACTGACATTGCCAATGCTGTGGAATGCCATTGACATCGGGTAAGTGTTTTTCATAATCAAACATATTCTTTGATTTCTGTAGTGCTGTATGCGCGAGGGATGCCAGGTTTGAGCACGCGATGGCAAAGGCTTGCCTAGCAATACCGTGACGTTGAAGCTGTCATCCTCGCCCAGCATCGAAAAACACGTGAAACGTTAAAATCTCAGTGGCTCGTGTTTTAAATTCGGTAACATTAACGTTACAGTTAAACATGTACAGTACATGTTAGATCCTTGGAGATGAGCATAAAGCGTAAAGTTAGCAAAAGTCTGTTTGCAAAATGTCGTTAGTCACTAATCTTAATTCTAAAATCGTGATCATTTAACCAAATATTTACATGTTGGGTCAATTGGGCACGCAGAGACAGTCGTTATATTTCCACAGCACACACAGATGACTGTATGAGTTACATGCAAACATTTCTGTAGAATCCAAATAGTCATGCCGAAATGGAGAGCAGCTCCTGGGGATAAATAAAAAGTCATATTTTACTCATCTGTACGGTTACTGGCCAGTAAAGCATTTTGAAACAGAGGTCTTTTTTAAAATCAATTTCTTCATAGTTGATGACGGCACACATGGAGGTTAGTTGTTTGATAGTGGATATTATCAGCCAGTCTGATCAGATGAGTATTTCATGATCTTGTTGGTGATAGACAGTTACATTCAACTTCAGTGTTTTCTTCTTTAGGCTCTGCTGATGTTCGGTTTCTGGTTATGCGGTTAGAATAACCAGTTGCTTCCTATTTACAATGCTGTTTCCTATTTCTTTTCAAGCAAGCCCTCTGGCCCTGTCTAGTTTGTCAGATCAAAGATGGGCTGACTGCACATGCTGTTATGGAAACAGTGCAGCAAATCAGGAAAAATAACTTAAACTTAAAAATAACTGTTTTGCCCTGATCCTGAGTATGAGACTGACATAACTAAGGCTGCACACTGCTGTAGGTCACTCTAGATAAGGGCATCAGCTGAATGAAAAGATTAGACATGAAGGCAGATAAACTCTGATGATGCAAGCCGATTGTCCCTCTGGGACAGCTGGGACAGACTAGTGTTGTGTAAAATGCTGCTGGGCTGTCTGTGTTGCACAGAGTTGCTTTCAGGGCTGCTGTTTTGCTGCTGTGGTTGCAGTTGACACAGTTTTATAATGTGCAATAATCTGTCACCAACTTTAGATGGTGGTTTCAGATTGTGTGTGTGGCGTGTGTGTGTGCGTGTGTGTGTGTGTGTGTGTGTGTGTGTGTGGCCTAGGCTGTATCACAAAGCTGACTGACTTACTCAGGAGGTGATTTATAATCATGGAAAAGAAGAAGCTTGCATCGGAAAAATGTTGCTATAATAAGTATGAACAGAATTGGTGCATCATTTCTTTACTCAGCTCATACTGATGTCAGTAGGTATTAAATATGATTATATTATGCAATATTCTGTCCACAGAATTGCACTTATCCCGTATGTGAAAATTATTATAATTCCAATACCAGTGTCATTAATGGGTCTGTACAGTGTATCTACCAGGCCTCTTATGCCAAACAGCACATTTAGACTGTAGCATTACGGGCATCACATTAATCTCTTTTGTGGAGCAAAGTGTTCTGTTTTACATAAGCAGAAGATGAATGTTGCCCACAGTCATGCCTACTGAAAGCTTATCTTGGCCTCTGCCGCTTCAATTGGACATTGCTTTTTTAAAATCTTCCTCTCACAGGCCTGCTAACCTAATGGAAGTGCAATACTGAATTTAAAAAAAGTCAGCAGCAGCAGGTTATTTGGAAAAGAAGCAATTCGTGAACTCCTAATAATGACATAGTATGTGTGGGGGGAGGTAGGGGGGTCTTGTGTGAAGTTTATTGAATGTTAGCTGTAGTTGATTGCATTGTATCAGACAATTGGATGTTTATGTGCGATGTGTTGCCATTTTTGTTCCCTAAAGGAGACAATAAAAGCGTATCTTATCTTCAAAATGGACTGAGATTGAGACCAGATCAAAACAATCTATCAAATTGCAGCACCACACTGTACAGATGCACGTGTCCACAGCTGGTCTGGTTCTCTACTGGAAGGCTCATCCCTTTTTTAAGAGCGTACATCCGGTATCATTCCTTTAGTCACCGCTTTAAGCCATGGATCAGTCCCTACAGAGATAGTCAACAGGATGTGGGAGGGGTCTGCCTCACCCCTCAGCCCTCCCTTAAAACAGTATGTGACACATAGAGGGAAATGGAAATATACTGTGCCAGTCTGTAAGTTTCTTACTCTGAGCTTTTAATGAGTGTCTTTTTATCTATCTCTCCTTCAGACAGATGGAAGAGAGTAAAAGTCTTGTAGCTTCTTGAGATTTTTAAGGCTTTACTGATTAAATGGTTGTAGTGGCACATAAGATCTGTCAAACCCTAAAGAAGATGCCAGACAGTCAACAGTTAAAGTGTCTAGCAGCAAACACTGTGGGAGGATTTATTTTCTCCATCTGGCCTTAAACGTCAGGCACCAAGTTTGAAGGACTCGGAGTCAGATATGCTTTGTGCACGACACAGATTGTAAGCAACAAAATGACTCTTGACAAATATCCTCTGCCACTAAACTGATTCCCGTGACCTTTATTAAACTTGACTGCCCCTGTATTTGGCTTGTGAACGTTAGCAAAGTCAATGTGAACTCTAATATCTGTTGCATTTTGGTATCTTAATCTCTGGGAACATTGCTTCTTTGACACCTAACACTTCTCTCCTCAGGTAAAGGTGTGTGTGAGCACCAACCATCAGTGCAGGAACAGGATGTGAGGTTACATCGATAGCGGCTCCCTGTTTCAGTCCTGCTTTGTGTTTACGATCGGGGGGGGCCCCCCTCCCACTCAAAGGACAGGACATGTTCGAAGTCAAACCCCGGGCGGTGGAGAAGAAAGAGTCCAGCACTGAGACAGGTAGGGTTTTGGGGTGTAATATCTGCAGTATGGCAACTGTAAGCTTTGTGTACATTTTGTAATTTTGCTCTGACACTGTTATGCTGCTTGATGCTATTGTTAGCCCCATCTGTCCCAGTAAACCACATATTTACTCAAGTGGAAGGACATAGGCTTGTACAGTGGCTGAGCTAAGAGCACCCCCACACACACACACACACACTCACATACATTCAAATGCTTCCTCTGCCCACACTTGCTCTCAAAACACATTCATTGCAGTCTGACTTCATCTCACCATGGCTGCATCGTTTTTACAGAATAAAAGCATCCCTCATTATTAACTCATAGTTTCATGGTGATGAATGATAACATGGCCAAGCCTTGATTTGTTTTCAATGTAATGCATCGCCAATATTCTAGCCTCCGTCAATTGAATAATTATATAGAATATAGTATAAATATGACAACCATGCACTTAATATAATGTTAGTTGTTGATCTTTTTCATAAACCAAAGGTACTGAAGTTAGAGGACTAGGTTGACATTTTGAGAATTTTTTTGAGGGGTGGGGTGACAATTTAACTTTTCCTTTAACATTTGGACAGAGCCAGGATAACTGTATATGTATATGAAGTGATTTGTTTCCAGTTTTCCAACATCATGTTGGGCCTTTGACTATTTTGGACATTTTACAGTGTTGGAGATAAATTATGTTATCTAAAATGCCCAGCTAGATTTGTCAGTAATGAAAGTAATCATTAGATGCTGGACAGTAGATGAAAATGTATCTGTCTCCTAACCCACAGATGAGGGGCTGGGCAGCAGCGGGAAGCATTACGGCTCACTGGGCTCGGGCTCAGCTGACTCCGGCTCTGTCTACCTGTCCGACAGCCAGGACTGGGTGGTCTCCCCGAGCTGCTCTCCGGACGAAGGCCCTGGCCGGCACAGTGCCATCTCCCCCATGCTGGCCGAGGAGACCTTCCGCTACATGAGTAAGTGTGCACATTTAAATTTCACTTCAGTGTTATTCGGGCAGTACACTAACTTATAGCTATTTCTGTGTCGACTTCCTTTTGATTGGTCAAGCCTATGGCGACATCAGTAAGAAGATGGTGCGTTTGTGTGACTCAGTGCATTAGACATGTGAGCCATTCATTTTATACAGTGCACATCTTCTTCAATTAAAATCACAGGGATTTAGCCTGGATATTATCTGGCACATGGTTGTCATTGTGTCGGCTTGTCTTTGCTTATGTGTATCAGACAGCTCACACTGTGTGTGCGTGCGTGCGTACGTGTGTAAAGGAGGGAGAGAGAGAGAGAACGGAATTCAGTGGTCCAGCCAGAGTTAAGTGTAGTTGAGTCACGGGACAGAGTGATGAGGAGAGGGGGTAGGGGGTGATTGATAGAAGATGAAGACAGGACGGTAGAGAGAGTTGGACCATGTCACTTTTAAACATCAACAATGAGGAGGTTTACGACAACTTTGCTATGGAAGGTGAATGCAGAGAGAGAGAGAGAGAGAGAGAGAGAGAGAGAGAGAGAGAGAGAGAGAGAGAGAGAGAGAGAGAGAGAGAGAGAGAGAGAGAGAGAGAGAGAGAGAGAGAGAGAGAGAGAGAGAGAGAGAGAGAGAGAGAGCAGAGAGAGAGAGAGAGAGAGAGAGAGAGAGAGAGAGAGAGAGAGAGAGAGAGAGAGAGAGAGAGAGAGGAGAGAGAGAGAGAGAGAGAGAGAGAGAGAGAGAGAGAGCAGTCAGAGAGAGAGAGAGAGATGGGACTGCAGAAGGAACTCCAGATTGCTGCAAGGTCAGGCAGAACGTGCGTGTGTTCCTTGAAAGACAGGAAGTGGGCATGCCTGAATGAATGCTTGTGTGTTTACATTTAAACAAGTTGCGAGGCAGTGTCAACTTCCTGCCGATGTCTTTCTCATGCATGCACAATTGTCCTCTCTGTAACGAAGTCATTTTGTGGATTTGTTTAACGGTCTAATTAAAAGCATGATTTGGTCAGACCTGAGGTGAACACATACTGCACAGAAGAACAGAAGATTACAGCTGTGTGACATGGTTTTGTTTACATAGTTTTTGTATAGGGTATGTGTTTAGGTGCTGGGTGTATATGTGTTTGTTAGCTGCACGTGTGAGAGAAGGGGTACAGTAAGGGAGTCCCGGTGTCATATTTCTGCTCGGTGAAACATTTGCTCCACTTCTGTGCTGTAAAATCAAACGCAGCTTATTAATAGCCAGTGATGCACTCAAAGAGGCATTGCATGGTAATATTCGACAAACAAGGAGATGTTTTAAGTATTTAAACAACGCTGACAATGTTTAAATAGCCTAAATAGCTCAGTACTCCTATATGATAAAATACACGTATGAAGTATCCCATTTTGTGTCAAGTTGTGAAATTGGAAGAGAGAGCTGTCTGACTTGGCAAAAAATGACACAATCACAACTCTGTTTTAATGCAAAGTGTGTCAGTATTGGTGTCAGTGAAAGGTGATGAGCCAGAGTGGTGATGCATGGGCAGAATATAACATCAGCAAGCATTACCTTTACCCCTGACTTTCACATTCAGTCCTGCAAAACTGATCCTGGTTGTTTAAATTAGCCCCGTTGAATTGGTACTTTTGGTTTGCTTGTAACAATCATTTCTTACGCTACACTTTAAAATTGGGTGTTGAAATTTGTCAAATTAACAAACGCTGTACCTGCAGCTGGTGTAGCTAGTTTATTAGTGCCTAAAGGCAACCAGGCATGAATCAAAAGGTCCACAGTGTTCCTTAAAGAGTCACAAGTTGACTATTGCACTGTGTGTGAGCATGCTAGCAATCAAAAAATCAATATGAAAATAAAAGTACTTATTTGGTTACTGATTGGACTTTGCAGTCTATTGTGGTTAGAGTTCAGTCACTGTCTCCTCCTATGTAACAACTGAAACTAGAGTGTCACTGTGTGTGTGCAGTGTGGGATTGCAATCGGAGTTTAGTTTTTAGTGTAGTGTTTGGTTTATTATAATCACACTGGACCATGGACACATAAGCTAGACAGTGACACCATACTCTTCCCAGCAGGTAAAAGAGTGTGTGTGTGTGTACAGTAACATGAGAGATTATATACACTGTGTGTGTGCGCAGTATCCGTCTTCCTGTGTGCAGCAAAGATAGCTCCATGGGGCAGAGGTTATTTTTAACCGTCGGTTGGAGCGGAGTGCAGTGTCCCAGACCAGGGGTCACCGTGAGCCTCAGATTACTGGACGACAACTCTCATCTATTTATATATTTATATTTTTGAGGCTTTATAGCACCGCTTATTATTACATTTAATCTCTTTACCTTATGTACAAAAGAGAGCGCACATTGAGTGGCAAAGATATATCGTGAAAAATAAAGTTTTCAAGGTGTGTGATCAACACAGGTTTTGTGGGGTCAGTGGGGCTACCTTTAGTCTGTGCTCTTTAAAAAAGGCAATGTTTCAATGATTAGAGTTGCCACTTTTCTTTAAACAGGTGGAAGGGGAAGCGGTGCAGCGCGGGTGACACCCACTCAGGTGCTAAAAGTGGACCAAACTAATCAATGCTGTAGATTCTCAACAAACTAATGTTCTAAATGAAGTGGATTTATTGAAGCTTCAGCTATCACCCTCAGCTTCTTACTTCCTTTCCTCCTTTTCTTTCCGTCTCTGTGTCCTATTCACCTTAAAACAAGCTGGCTGCTTGTACACCTTTTTGAACTTTCCCTTCTTTTCTCTCCTGTCTCTCACTAGCGTATCTTGCTTTGGAGCCCTCTTCTTATTCCCACCCCGGCTCTCAGAGCCTCTCCAAAGGTATCTTTCTCTCTCTGTCTGCCTGTTCTGCGACTTCTTTGTAGCTCCAGTGTGAGAGAGGGGCTTCAGTCCACCAATGTGGCTCTGACAGCTGCACTTCAACTTGGAACTGGAGCCACAGACCTGGAGCCCCTCTCTGCTTTTTGCATGCAGTTGACAGCAGACATGAAATCTGCATTGTATTGGTCTGCTGCCTGCCACTGTATATAGCCTGTAGCACTGTATTTTGTGTGTGTGTGTGTGGTGATAATGATTCTTAGTACAACACAATATTTACTGATATCAAAAAGTCTGCCACGATAAGATTTTGATTCAATTCAGACGATACATTAGCCCATTTAATACAATCAGTTACACTGATATATTTTTACAAAAAGCAACGAAAATATGTTTTGACAATTTAATGACTAAGCGATTCGAAGACATTTAAATTTAAACTTAATAAAAACAAATAAAGTGGGAATTTCAAAATAAAGGCACATCTTAAAGATGACGATATGTAGCAATATTTTCACTTTTTCATTTTCACATTGATTAATATTAGATCAGGATTGAATCAATATATTGATCCTGTGTGTGTGTGTGTGTGTGTGTGTGTGTCTGTCTGTCTGTGTCTCTCTCTCTCTCTCTATTGTGGCTTCATTACATTCAGACCACTAGCAATCACGTTGCCATGTTGTTGAGATTTATCATCAAACAGCACCATCATTGTTTCAACGATATACATTACATATTGTAACCACAGTGATGGATGATCAGCTACAGGGGATTGCTTGATTGTGGCCTCTCACGTTGCTCGTGGTCAGAACATTTAATTAGGTAGAAAGTAAAATAAAGTAAAGTGGTGGTTTTATTTTTACTTTCTTTTGGTTTTTTGTGTTTGCATGCACATGCCACAGTGTGTGTGTGTGTGCGTGCATGCGTGCATGTGCGTCGCCTAACAGTAAAATGTTTCTGGCCAGTCCTCAGTGCTGACCGCGTGGAGCAGATGGCCAAGACTTACAATGACATCGAAGTGGTCTCTCACCTTTTGGCTGAGGTAAGTGTCCCCTCACTTGTACAGGACACAGTTTTGTTTTGTATTAAGAATACATTTAATTGGTTGACTCTGGGTGCTCTGTGCTCTCATTGGCAGCGGGACAGAGACTTGGAGCTGGCAGCTCGGATTGGGCAGTCCCTTCTGCAGAGGAACCACCTGCTGCAGGAACGCAACGAGGCCTTAGAGGAGCAGCTGGCACAGGCCCTAGACCAGGTACACATGCTAGTTCTTTATTTCAAAACTTTGATTTGAGGATAGTGCTTTTTAAATGTTTTTCCCCAATTTCTTTTAAAAAAACAACATGACATCATGACAATCGGGACACAAAGGAAACGTGACGCGGGTTGGGTTTAGCAGAAGAACCGGTTGGGTTTAGGAGATGTGACACGCGGGACACAATCCCCGGTCTCCTGGGTGAAAGTCCTGTGTTTGATTACATATACATATGTTCTTTTTTTTTACAGTTTATTGTCCATTTGGTTATTGTATTAGAGTGTCTTGAATGTTATAGGCGTTATGTCATCTTTTCTTAATTTTTAAGTGGTGATGCCGGGTGGGTAGTTCAGGTGGGGAGGGGATATGTTCATGATGTAAATTGTATGTTTAAAAAAAAAAAAAAAAAAAAAATTGTTAATCATAAAAAAAGTATAAGCACATACAGATTTGTATTTGTGTCAGAGTATGATGATCTAAATGGAACCAAAAGCTATTTTAATCATGAAGGCTATTTAAAGTAAATGCATTTAAAAACTAGAGCTTAGTGGTAACAAGCTAAGTGTATTGTGTTTGTCTTTCTGAAGTTTCTATAAGTGTTGAACAGCTCACACAGTACTCACTGTACACACTCCTTCCCCCGGCCAGGTTCACCAGCTGCAGCATGAGCTCAGTAAGAAGGACGAGTTGCTGCGGATAGTGGCCAGCGCCTCGGAGGAGAGCGAGACGGACTCCAGCGTGTCCACGCCGCTGCGCCAGCCTAAGCTGCTGGGGGGAACCGCCGCCGCCGCACTCAGCCATCTAGAGTCTCTGCAGAGCAAGCTGCAGGAGCTGGAGGAGGAGAACCTGTCACTGAGGTCGGAGGTACGAGGTCGAACATTTTGAAAATCGAGTCTTTAACCCAGAATCAGCATTTTTCATTAATTTATTTACTAGTGATTCACCTAAATATTTTCTGTTTACACGGTACCGCCGACAGAGACCACATATCGGTTTCCAGCAATTCAGAGCAAATGTAGAAAATGCAGATAATCCATGTTATGTACTTCTTTACAAATGGGAAAATATGTCAGACTGACGAGATAACAGGATAGACAAGGTTCTAGTGGAGGCTGAAAATATTACTGTGAAAACGGGAAGCTCTGAATCATAACATTTTGAGAAGTGAGTATAATTACTGTTGTTGACAACAAATGAAGTTGGAAGTTCTTACTGGTTCCTCTCGACCTGTCCTCTCCAAGGCTTGCCAACTGAAGAGCGACACCATCACTTATGAGGAGAAAGAGCAGCAGCTAGTGACCGACTGTGTGAAGGAGCTCCGTGAGTGAGAGGCACACATATTTACACTGAAACCACACAGACCCTCGGGTCTGGCATGCTCATTTCAACATTGGTGTGTGTGTTTTGTGTTGGCTCCAGGTGAGTCCAACAGCCAGATGGTGTCTCTGACAGATGAACTGTCTCAGAAGAACGAGGAGCTGCTCAGACACCAGGAGGAAATCGCTCAGCTGCTCTCCCAGATAGTGGAGCTGCAACACAGAGTGAAGGAGGTGAGGAGACGGAACTTCTGTTTCATGTTATGTACTGCGTGAACCAGAGGTGGACATCTGACTAAATCAAAAAACACCTTCAACTCGACTTTCACTTTAACGTGAGACTTTTTACCTATGACTTGCAAAACAATGACTTTCACCTGACTAGTGGGCTTAATCTAACGCTCTCTCTCTCTCTTTGTGTGGGTGTGGGTGTGTGTGTGTGTAGCTGGCTCTGGAGAAAGAAGAGCTGAGGATCCACCTGCAGGCATCTAAAGAGGCTCAGAGGCAGCTCACAGCAGAGGTACCTCCTCACACACTCACAGGAAGTTTTCATTCAGACTGCCAATACTTGTCTCTTCATGTATGAGTGGAGTTTTATTTAAACTGCTGGAAGAGGTCATACAGTTACACTGTTTTAGCATGTTCCAGCAACTCACATATACTTTGCAGCGCTAGCCCAGATTAATAAATACAGAGGTTCTTTGATTGACAAAAAACATAAAAAAATGAAGTTAAACAAGTAATTTTAATTCAATTTTTATAGCTGGACGAGTTGGCAGACAGGAATGCAGAGTGTGTAGAGATGCTCCATGAATCCCAGGAGGAGATCAAAGAACTTCGGAGTAAAAACGCTCCCTCTGCCGGGATGCGAAGGCACACTTCCTACGGCCTCTACCCCATGGTGAGAGAAACACTGAGCTTTTTTGTAGCAGCACTGAGAACTGATATACAAATTCACAACACACTAGTTAAATACAGGTACAAAAAAAAGGTACATTTGGAGCAATGTGCTCTAGATAAACACCTAGTGTGTCTCTGTGTGTCTCTGTGTGCGTGTGCAGGACTCTCTGGCAGCAGAGATCGAGTGCACCATGAGGAGAGAGCTGAGTGTAGAGGAGGAGACCGCCTCTCTGGACCAAAGGTCAGAAACCCAAACTAATTAAAAAAAAAAAAATAATGTAATGGAAAATACTGAGACAGTCCTCAGGCTAGTTTCATTTTCTGCTACCTATGCCTGCTATTTATGGAGTCTTCTTTATAACCCTTCACCAAATCCAAATGTCCAATAATCCACATTTATTTCTATCACTAGTCTTTAATCATTCGCAACACGGCTGCTTTCACTAACTTTGTGGACCTTGTCTCTGACCTCTTCTCCCTGTAGAGTATCCCTGAAGAAAGTCTTTCAAACAGTCCGCTCCATTAACGCCTCAGCATCGCGGCCAGCGTCAGCCACCCCCCCCTATCCCTGGCTCAGGACAGAGCTCCCTAGTGATGACTGCGCAGCCCTTTCCGTCCAATCAGGGGTACGTTACGAAGAATGTTCCTGTCTTGCGTTTTAAATCGAGGATGACGTTTGTGCCCTTTTTAGCTCAATGTGTGTGTGTGTGTTTGTGTTTGTGTGTTTGCGTTTGCAGGGAGGAGGTTCCAATTGGCCAGCCTGGCTGTCCAGGAGGGAACGACCTGACCAGAGCCCTGCACCGGCTGTCGCTACGGCGACAGAACTTCCTGTGCGAGCGTCAGTTCTTCCAGGCGGAGCGCGAGAAGAAGCTGCAGTCCCTGGCGGAGACCGAGAGAGACGTGGAGGGCAGCGGTTGCAGCTCACCAATGGGCAGCGTCCTCTCGTCTTTCTCCAACCTGTCAGAACTCTCCTTCAGTTCCAGCGGTTTTCAAGACCTTCCTGCCTGAGAAGCTTCAGATTGTCAAGCCCATGGAAGGTAAATTGTTCAGTTTAGCATTTTTTGCCTGGAAAGTAACTAAAATGAATCATCGATTAGCAGAATTGTTGCCAGTTGGGCGCCTGGGTAGCCCATATATAGAGGTTTACTCCTTGATGTTGCCAGTTATATTTCTGTGAGCACTTTGTTGGTTCTGGGGGGGCTTTTAACTCCTGAGAGAAACATTTAGGTGTCTATAATTGTTGATGACCTTTCTCTGTCAGGCTCACTGACGCTGCATCACTGGCAGCAGCTGGCTAAACCACACTTGGCCACCATCTTGGACCCCCACCCTGGGGTGGTGACCAAAGGTTTCTGCCCACTGGTTCAGGATGCTGTCTACCGCTTGTCTGATATGGAGGAGGACGAAGAGGATGAAGAGCACAGAGGTGTCCAGGAGAAGGGGGCGGCAGAGCGGGGCAAGGAAGAGGAGGACGAGGAGGAAGGCGGGATCACCTTTAAGGTGCGCTTTTCGTCTACGCCCGACGAAAGGAAAGACAGAAAGCAATCTGTGTCGCCTCTCCCTGTCCCGCTTCTCTCCCCCACCCTGCCGACATCGCCCGGGACTCCTGCCACGTCCTCGTCAGCAAGATCAGAACTCCGTCTGACCCCCCCACCCTCATCATCTCAGCCAACTTCAAGAGCCTGTACAACATTGGTCCAATCACAAAGTCAGATTTGCATCTCCACATCACCAACAACAACAACGTCTTCTTATGGTAAATACTACTCAAAGTATTGAAATAGAAATGTACATTATACTGTTGGTCAATGAGGAGTTTTAAGATGTGTTTCCTCCTTACCTCTCCTTATTTGTTCCGTGTTCAGTCCAAAATCCAGGGAAGTGTCCAGGCTCCACCTCCTCTACCTACACCTTCACGACCTGCTGCATCCTGCACCCCAGTGACGTCACACAGGTCACCCAAAGGTAAGTCCACCCTAAAGGATAAAGAGAACATTCATATAATTTCTTCTTTTATTATGCAGTGATGAATGATGGGAGGACCAAGAATAATAAATATTAAATGTCTCTCTTCTCACCTTGTCAATTCTTCATGTTTTTCAGTTCTCAGTCGTCCCTCATGGCCAACACTCCCAGCTCCATGAGGACAGGTCCCAGTACCCCTGTGACTCCTTGCAGGCTGAGTCTGGGGGACTGCTTTCCCCCCCGACGCCCCCCTGTGCCCACCCGCGGTCTGGCCAAGCTGGTCCTGGAAAAGGGCATTTCTGCACAAGTCTCCACTGACACCCCTCTTCCATCCCCGAAACTAACAACCCGGCAGCCCCTCTTTCGCCTCCTCCCAAACACACCCCCCAACTCCCCCTCACACTCACCTTCTCCCTCCCCGGTGCCCCCGGAGTCCCACCAGCACCCGGCGGACAATTTCCTAGCCTCGCGGCCGGCAGAACTTTTCCTCCAGGACGTTTATGGGTTGAATCTGGGCCGCGCCCCACATCCCGATCTACCAAGCTATTCCCAGGAAACTCTTACCCGCGTTCCGTCCCTTAAGTCAGGTCGAGCCAGGCCTGACCTCGGCCTAGTAGAGAGGCTACGGCGGCTGGGATTCACTAAGGTGATCCAGGGAGCAGAGGCTGAGGCTTCAGCGCCACGCCAGGATTCTGCTACTTTTGTGTCAGCAGGCGGGGGGAGCCTGCTGGACGGCCTGAGGCGCAACCAGAGCCTCCCGGCCATGATTGGTGCCCGAGCAGGAAAGTCAGCCGGTCAGCCGACACCTCCTCCTCACCCCACCACACTGGACATCCCCGCACCACCCTGGGGAAACCCCAAAGAACGGCGCCGGCATCTTGCCTTTGTCTCCCATTTCCCGCCAAGTTCAGCCAAACGATAAGGGGGAAGAGGTGGAAGGACTGCGAGGGCAAAACACTCCAGAACATAAACCTCTCCTATACACCTCCATCCTCTTCTTCCTCCCCTCATCTCTCCTCTTCTTCGCCTTCGGAGAGAAGGGTCAGGCAGGGTATCCAGTGGGCAGAAAAATCCCTCCTTTGTATGACTTTTTCATTTTAAAGCACAATTTAACTAAACCGACTGTTTTTAGCTATACCGCAGTGTCTGTGTGTAGATGTTTGCCATGATGCTAGTTACTGAGGCCTTAGCTCACCTCTGACTGGGGTGTCAGCTCACCTTCTCAGTCACTAATTAGGTTAGGTAGTTTTCCTGTGGGGCTCTGGATGTTCAGCTACAGGTAGAGGAGTAAGGAAAAGTTCAAATGTAAGTGGACAAAGGTCCGTGGATGTTGATTAGAAAAGAACGAGTTAAGATGAAGGTACAAAAGGAAGAGAGAATGTGGTCTTTATTGATGTCAGAAGGTAAAGTAAGTGGCAAAGAGAGAAGGGCTGAGCATCCAGTCGTTCTATTCCAAGGGCTTGTTCTGTAGGGGGTTGGAAAAGCTTTAGTGTGTAACAACTATGCCCATTATACAGTGCTTCATGATCATCTCCAAACAAAAACAGTCACAAAAGAAGGGATTTAACATGCTTTTATTACCTGAGGACTTCAAGTGCTAGCTGGCTTGATAGTATACTGCCGGGCTAATCTTGTAGTCAGACCATAACATTAACATGCCAGTATTAATGCTAACATGATTTTACAGTAGTTCATTGTTACAGTTGTGTGGTGACCGTCCATGTGCCGTGCCCGATTTCCGCCTTTCTTGCAAGCGTCTGCATGACATGTCAAACAGGCCTACAGGTCCCAGCATGCACCTGTCGGCAGACGGGTGGGGCCATGCTGAAGGCGAGGTCAGAACCATAGACGCCAGGCCTTTTTCCTTCAGGTCCTAGTGTTTGGGTGTTTTTAATGGTATGAGATCTTAAGTGGAAGCCAGCACTGATTTTGATATGTGTTCCTGTTAAGCCATGTTTGTATATATTAGTTGCACTCAGTGGGATTTGGAGCTTGTGTTAATTTAAGGATCACTGGTGGGGCCTTTTTAAAAGCAAATTTTATCATTTCAGTTTCCAGCCACCATCCTTATCTCAGGCCTGTAAGGCGTTCAACTTCAGTCTGTTAAGAGGGAAAAACACATTAGTTTTTACACATTTAGTTGTATATCACATCCAGGTATATTATGTGTGGGTCTCGCATATGTAGTTTACACACTGGCCAACAGGTGGGAGTATTCCTGTAGGAAAGTATATGAAAGTTCATCCTAATTACTTCTTTATTTACTCTAATATCAGATATTTAGATACAAGGAAGCATAGAGCTTTGTGCTTGACCCGTGACCCTTCAGTGCTGTTGTCCCTAACAACTGTCAATCCAACCAGACCCTCCCACTCAACTGCACTTAATTGTTTTTTATTTAACTTTGTTTTAATGACACCACTATCTGAAGTACAGATTCCAACATTGAGAAAATGTTGCATATTTTCTGCCTGTTGTAACAATGTCTACTAGTATTTTGACTGAAGATTTTAATATATGCAGCTTTTTATGCTTTCCACATGTAGAGGTCCACAGAAGGGAATCCAAATTAAGCCAAAAGTGATACTTTTATTTTTTCCAAGTACGTAAATACACAGGTGATGCTTTTTGTGCTAATTTGCTTTAACATAGGACGCTTCTGTTTAATGTTTGTAGGAGTGCAGAGAAGAGGACAGACTCATCCAGACTGTTCATATCTTTAGATTAATTGTAGTTGTCATATTATCCATGGTTTTTTGTAAAGCAGGAAGTTCAGGTTTCTTTGGCTAAAATATAAAATCCTGTCACTTGTCCCCCTTCTAAGATCATGATCCTCTGTAACTACTCATGGCTATTATTCAGTTGCCTCTTTTTTTAAATAAAGCAATATAACAAATCTGCTCACCCACTGGTTTATTATTACTCACACTAGAAAGTCTAGCATTTCTTTAAACAAAGCAAAACCATTTTTCAGTAAGTGCATTTACAATATGAAAAAAGAGATAAGGTGCAACCGAACATTACGTTGAGTCCTGAGAGTTTGATCAGCATTAGCACTTACTTTCAAGCTGCAGTGTTAATCTGTGAAGTCAGCCTGCACCATCACATGGGACAGATCTTGATGCTGTCAGAGCTGGAGCTGAACTGGCCGAGGGCAAAGTCCAGACCTACCCCGACTCCACTGCCCACCCCGAAGGCAGCGTAGAGCGGCTGGGTGAAGTTAGCGCGGAAGGTGTGAAGGTGTGTCATGCTCTCTGCCACACTGTAGAAGGCCAGCGTCCCTGTGGACAGGTCCAGGTAGACGCCCAGGCGGGGGGAGTAGGTGACTGGGATGTCCTTCTTCTCATTGTCGTGCATGGCAGAGCAGCAGGTGTCTGACAGCTCCAGGGTCCAGGACTGGGCGTTGTAACCGAGCCCCGACCGGGCGTCTGAGCCCTTCCTGTGTAATGCTCCATAAACTACACCTATAGAAGAGCCTCGGCCTCTCCACTCCACCTCCCAGTAACAGCGCTGGGCGTACAGGGGGCTCTGGCACATCACCTGGGTCCAGCCATCAAAACGTTGCGGAGTGTCGGGGTAGGGCTGCGCCGCCACCTGCAGGGTGGCTTTAGTGTTGCCATCGGAGAGAGCCAGCCGTCGGTGGGCTGTGTTGGAGTCAAGGGTCAACGTCACAGAATCTAGAGGGTTTAATGGACAATTATATTATTATGACGTTGGGGTGGAATTTTATACCCCTTCTGTGTGGTAGGAATTTCTTAGAATAAGACTACACGGGAAGTGATGCGTTTTATCTTTGGAGTAAACATGAACAGCAATAGGCACCATGGCAGACATGGTGGTCATTTACCCTGAGTGCTCAGTACAGCAATAATAACATCTAAAATGTAACAATTTAGTTAAACATTGAGACTTACACTGTAGGAACTCCTCTCTGGTCCTCGGCTCTGGGGCCTGGATGCTGTCGATGTTGAGTTCTCTCACTGGAAAACCAAACAATACGTCAGTTCATACACAATGAGGCACATTTGCAAATATTTAGAATGCATGTAGTGATTTTCTTTTTGTTGTTGTTGCAAGCATCTTTTCATTAGTTTGCACTTCTCATTCAAGTTTCTGGTTTAAAAAATGGAGATGCCATGAAGATAAGTTTACATTAACTCACATGCAGGGAAAGCAGGAGCGTTATCCATGGTGCCGGGGGGTGGGTGAGTCCAAGAAGAGGCCGGGGTTAACTGTCCAATGAGAAAATATTGTTAGGCGCATTAGTATTAAGATACAGTACACTTGTCCAAGTTTAATTGCTATGACTGATTGTGCCAAGAATTGAGGAAGAATATTAATTTGACATATGTATAAAGGCTGCCATCTTACTTTCTGTTGGTGTTTCAGGCAGAGCAGCCATCCCCCCTGCTGGGTGTGTACAAGTCACACTTTGAAACATAATCAACATGCTATACAACCAAATGATATTGAGATAGAGATATTTTCTGTGTCAAACTGATCACTTTAAATTAAAATATATAGATTTTAACATATTTTTGAGTGATTGTTGCATGTACTGATATTTATGTCTTTTCCTACTTTGCTGCTTGTATTGAGGTTATAAAATAAAGCACATCATGTTAAATTACTCTGTAGAAAAGTGGTACTTTAGCTACAATAGATGCCTAAACTGAAAGTCTAAAAGAACAAATGACTTGCTTAAGCTTGCCATAAACTCTTGAATAAATTTTATTCGAGAGGAGAATATGGGAGTCTGATCTTACGTGGGTTTCCTCCTGGTGACAGTGTGTTATCGGGGGAAGCTGGGGTGGTCTGTTTGGTGCCACGCCGATGGGAGCGGAAGAGGCTGCTGATCGATGCCATTCGACTGAAACTAGACCCTGAACCAGGTGGAGGAAAGAGAGAGATGGAAAAGAAAAAAAAAGTGTATTACACTCTGACATGAGCCTTTTGTGTTGGTGGCAGCAATACCCACAATTCTGATCCTTTATTTTGGTCAAAAGGTTGGTATTGTACCTCCAGTTGATGCTGGGGCAGGTATTGGAGTTGGAGCTGGAGCTGGAGTTGGAGCTTGGGCAGGGGCTGGAGTTGGAGCTTGAGCAGGAGTTGGGGTGGCTGGCATTTGAGTTGGAGTCGGAGTTGCAGCAGAGACACCCTGGCTCTGACTGGACCTGCTCCAAAGAGATGGAGACTCTCTGCGGTTGGGAGTGGGGCTGGGGCTTGGTCTGGAGTTGGTCTCCCTCACTGTTTGGAGCACATGTGAGATGTTAGAGCAAAGCTGCGGTTACAAGCAGTGTCAGCTGATAACAGCTCACTAAAGGCATTTTTAAACGTTAAAGCATTGCAGACATAAACGCTACAAGTATGAACCTGGAACTGAGCATGATATGGGACCATTAAATCAGAGCCAGTGCGACCTCCTGCCAGGCAAACACAATAAACCTACCTGTCTCTCTTTCCTCTCCCCTCTGTCTGTTCCGAAGTCTGGGTGAGTTTGTGTTTCCTTTGTCTACGACAAGGAAGAAGCACATTTTAAAACATGCACATACATTTGTACCGCTCCACCCATGGTAGTGACTCACACGGCAGGTTTGAGGTTGATTTAGGGGGTTTCAACACAGACAAAGCCTCACCTCGTGGTGTGTCTCTACTCCTCACATCTTGACTTTTGAGGCCTATACCTGAGAAATAAAATTTGAATGTTCAATATGGACAGCATCTCAAATTACTTTTGATATTGCCACTTGTCAGTTTACATTACCAAGTCCTCGTCTGTCTGTACTCCGTGCTCCTGCTGAAATACTGGGTGGAGTAGCTGTGAGACATGACAGAAATCATGTATACATTACGCCCATTTATATAAAAGATTATAGCGTCAAAAGATATACAGATGGCAGATACAAATGTAGACTTAAAACAATGCACATACCTGGTGAGCGACTGTTTGTGTTGCGAGAACTCAGACCAGAAAACACTATAGAGAAAGGGGATATAAGAAACCAGTTTTTTAAAATAATGACTTTCCTCTAATAGTGAAAAAACTAAACCCAAACTTACATTTAAAAATCCCTCCTTTCTGTCCTGCGCTGCGGTTGGCTAGATAAGATCAGAGAAACTCAGTGTTAAAATGAGGCGACTCAAAACTTGTTACATTCATGTTGAAGTTAAAAATGTTTGGAACTTACAGTCTCGCAAAGTGAACAGAGTTGTGTCATTGACTGGAAGAAAACAGACAAGAACATAAAGATAAGACATAAAAAGACAAGAAGGTAAGACAAGATAAGACTCTTGTGACAGACCTTGTTTGGTGATCTTGTTCAGCTCCTGGTTGCACAGGTCCTCGACTCGGTCCCTGAGGTCTACGATGGCCTCTCGTGCAGGCTCAAAGGAAGCTTCCAGATTGACCAACACGGCGGGCAAGTCCCCCGTCTCTAACGGATAGCACATGGACTCGTATTTCTGAAGGGAAATATGCTTGGTAGTTTAGGGAAAACTTATAGCTGAAACTACCACCACCATCTTGGTCCAGCCTAGATTAAGATTTAGATTCAGAAAACGTTATTGTCTGTAATGACGGAAAATCTTAGACGTGGCCTGAACATACAGTGCAGAAACAAACTTGGACAGTAAACATACAGCAGCATTTAAAAAGAATTAGCCCTGGATAAAAATTACAATATGTGTGTGGCACATACACAATATGTGTGTGTTTGTGTTGGTCATTACTTTTGTGAATCTAGTGTTTTTGTAAGTTTTTTTGGCTTGAAGGACTTTGTAGCTTCGGCCTGATGGTAGTAACTGGAAAGAGTTATGCAGGTGTGTGAGTGGGATCTTTTTTATAGTGATTGGCTTCCCTTTCAACTGCTTGGGTGTAAACTACTGATGATAAAGTTTGCGTTTGGCCAGTTATTTGACTTACTTGATTAATGATCTGTGAAAAAGCTTAGATGCATTCTTAACAGAGATTAAATTGAACCAGGATGAGATGTTGAAAGTGAGTACCTCCAAGTAATAGATGTGGTCCTCACAGAGGGCTAGGTCCTTCATCTCCATGTCCCTCTTCTTCAGCTCCTTAATCTCAGCCTGCAGGCTGTTGGCGACCTCCTGAGCATGTCCCATCTTCTCCAGGCTGGCCTGATGCAGCACCTCCTCCAGCAGCTCCTGCAGGCGCTCCACCGAGTGCTGCAGCTCCGACAGCACCTGCTCCGTGTCTTCATGCATCCCGTCTAAAGAACGCTGGGAGAGAGAAGGTTGTCACGTCTCAGTATGCCAATCGCAGAGTTTATCGGAAAAGTAGTTTTCATTTGGAGAAATAGTGAAAACCAACCAACCTTTGTCACATCCATCATCTTCTTCATGTCTTTCAGCTCCTGCTCTCGGTCTTTCAGTTTTTGCTGATTCTCTGCATACATCTCGGACATTACTTTCTAGAACAGGATACACACGCACATGACATCAACACAATCCCAATTTATCTCATGCAAGCACGAGGAAACAGCTGTGTGTGTGACACAGAAGAAACCTGGAGAGGGTGGAGCGTTATGAATGGACAGGAATGTAGTTAGGAATGTCCTCCACCGGGCAGGAGCCACAGTAAGACAAAAAGGAGAGGGGACAACACCCTCCCACACAAATACAGTAGAAACCCATCACACAGAACAAGTTGGCATGAAGGGTGATTTACTGTACATATGCAGTATTGATTGTCGCCTGTTCTAGAAACAACTGCCACTTTCTATTTAACTTTTCTTTTAAATAAACTTAACTGTGTTCCATTTTAGTATCAGTTTTTGATGTCAGTTGTACACTACCTATTAAAAAGGGATTTAACCTAACCTATCACACACACACTTTTATTTGAAAATTAGTTTCTGTATTTATTGATTATTTCATATTAATGTGCAATATGTTTGTTTATTTATACACCAACTACCAAGGCAAATTCTTCTGAGTGTTAGGCTACTTACTTAGTAGTAATAAAGCCTTTTCTGATTTTAATATTGGATCACATCAACAGTACACCCTGGTTAACTTGTGAAGGGACCCTTTTGCAGCTTCTCATCTGGTGCCTAAAGCCAGAGCAGCATTCATTCTTTCTTTCTTACCTGTTTCTCCAAGCGCTCAGCCTTGGTGGACACACACTCGTGGCCTTTGTGTTGGTTGCTGGTGCACAGCCAGCAGACGAACACCTTACACTGGCGACAGAAGAACTCCTGCAGGTATTTGTGCTGGGTGCAGATCTTCTCAGCCAGATTGGCCGTGGGTGCGATCAGCTCATGCTTATTCAGGGCCTTCTTGGTCTGGTGGGGCTTCAGGTGCGTTTCGCAGAATGAGCTCATGCACATCAGGCAGCTCTTGACCGCCGCTCGTTCTTCTCCTTTGCACATGTCGCACGGCACTGTTGAGGAGGAGAGCTTCCCTTTGGATCTGGAGGAGAAGGCGGCGGCGGCGACCCCTCGGGCGCTTCGCATGGATTCACGGACGTCAGCTGTGCGGGCACCTTTGCGGAGCTGCTCCACAGCCTCCGCCAGCATGGTGTTCCTGGACAGGGAGGGCTTGGGGCTGAAGCTCTGGCGGCATTGGGGGCAGCTGTAGACCCCTTTGGGGTCGTCCTTGGTCCAGTAGTCCTTAATGCAGGCCATGCAGTAGCTGTGCCCACATGGGATGGTGACTGGATCATTTGGGAGATCCAGACACACAGGGCAGTTAAACTGCTCCTCTGTCCACAGTTTAGCACTCATAGTGACACTGCCGGAAAGAAGAAAGAGCTGAGAATATAGAGATGGTTAATCAGAGATGTCTAAAATCCCAATCAGAACAGAGGAAGAGAAAGATGCCGACATATGAAGAGGTAAGCCTGGGCTGGACTGACAGGAGGAAATTGCCGTGACTCAGGTGAGAGCAGGGAGAGGTGGGCGGGGCCAGAGCCATCTGGCAGGTCTAGCGGGGAAAACGGGTGTCGGTGGAAAACTGCTAAATGCCATGAGAGTGTTGAGAGTAAAGGTGTCAATGAACTCATCATTTTATTATTTAAAAAACAAACAGTGGTGTATTCAGTTCAATTTGATAAAAAAGTAAAACAAAAAAACATGAACACATAACGCCAGTCTTGGCCTCCCTCCACTGGCTACCTGTCCGTTATAATATATATTTTAAGATTTTATTGCTCGTTTTTAAGGCTTTAAATGGTTTGGCGCCATCTTACCTGGCTGATCTCTTATGCCACCATACTCCAGACAGAACGCTGAGGTCGACAAATCAGCTGCTCTTGGACGTCCCGAGATCAAAGCTAAAAAATGTTTTAAAGTGTTGTTGTTTGTCTCCCTGTGATGCACTTTGGTTGTAGTATTTTTTTCCCCACTTATTTACAGTATGTATTTGACATCGACCCTGTTCAGCACTATGGTCAACTGTTGTTTTTAAATGTGCTATAGAAATAAAATTGACTTTAGCCTACCAGAATGTAGGCTACTCCATTAGGCCTACAAGTAAATAGCCAGCATGTAAAATAAGTCTGGCTTAGCTACAGCTCTTAATTGTGAATAAAGTCCTATAATAATAATTTCCAACAAAGGCCTAAATGATGATTACAACTGGCCTTAGTCATCCTTATATTCCCTGTAGGTCGATAACTACAATATACTGTAGATCTGTACACACAATTTGTCACTAGGTGGCAGCGTTATACTATGTTTCGTAGCTACAGCTAGTGCTTTTAAGCGTTATTGTCTATTATATCAAGAAATAAATAATTATAGATGTTATGGCTTGGGCTTGGAGAAATGTATGCAACTGAAGCCCCATTTAGCCAACGACTGCCCAGCTGATTCAAAATAAGCGGCTAAATTGAACAATTTCGACGATATAATGAGGGGTTTTAGATACTTAGTACTTACATACTATTGTTGCCACCCTAAGATATAGTTACAAGGGAGCAAATGAGGAACTAATAAGGAACTGCTAGTGGACCATAAGCAGTTTATAGTTAGTTCCTCATTCGCTTCTTGTCTTGTTGACATGACAACAAATGTATTTTAAAGCGAAGACGGAAGTACAGCGAGGGAAAACCTGTTGTACTTCCTCCGATTACCTCCTCCTCATTGCAGCACTGTCGAAAACTGTTTAGCTAACTTTGTTTGATTTGTGAGTTGTTTTTAAGTTCGACAAGATGTCACATATAACAGTGAAACGTCCAGGAGTTGGGGTCGGGGTGCTGGTGAGAGACCCAGCCCACCCAGGCTGTGTTCTCCTGGGGAAACGGAAAAGCGCAATGGGCAACGGGACGTACCAGCTCCCGGGTGGCCACTTGGAGTTTGGGTAAGTAACCCAGGTAACCCAGGCAGCTAGCTAGCTAACCCCATTCACAAATCTGACTCTGCTTAGCCGATAAACGTTATGTGACGCAAGGCCATTAATGAATGTTCAACACCGGCCTCCATTCATTTAACTCAGCAACATCTCGTAACAAAACACTCTTTCATTACTTACGTGTTACGTTATTGAGAGAAATTACAATAAAATAAATAACTTCTTAGCCAGTATCATTATGCCGAATTCTCCCGACGTGGTCAGCAAATATTAAGACATGTACTGTATGTCTGCATGAATACTACTTTGCTAGATTTTAAATTACATTTGGTGTAAGGTAGTGGTAGTGCAGGTTCCTCAATGTACTGTAAATGTGTATGCATAGGTTGACTTCTAGTGGGTGACACACACTTTCTATGTTACTGAAAGAGAGACGTGGGAGGAGTGTGCTCACAGAGAGGTGTTGGAGGAAGCTGGGGTGCGTTTGGTAAAGGTCTGCTTTGCGTCAGTGGTGAACTCCATCAGACTGGAAGAGCAGTACCACTACATCACCATAATCATGCAAGGAGAACTGGACAGGAAGCAGTCAGGAGAGCCAGAGAACCTGGAGCCAGACAAGAATGAAGGTATGTGAAGTGGGACCACTGTTTTTCAAGTTTTAAATGAAGACCAAAAAAATCCCACCAACCTGAGCAGTTGATAGTATGTGATGTTCTCTCCCTCCCAGGTTGGACATGGACACGCTGGGACCAGTTTCCTCCAGAGGAGCAGCTCTTCTTGCCGCTAGCCGGTCTGAGACAACAAGGCTTCCAGCCATTCAGGACCACATTAACAAGCACTGAAACGCAGCTTTGAGACTGCCCGTCATATTGGGAAACTTGTATTCTTCCCCAAAGGATAAAACAGACATACATACCTCTTCAAAACTCAACATCAGGGGTTGGTTTACATGTGCTTTTTCCTTAAACATGTTTTCTTTTGTTATGGTACATACTGTAAATGTTTGCCAATATTAAGAACTCTTCTTACAAATGTAGTAGAAGAAATTCATGACATACTGTAAGCTGTGAAGTCATTTAGATTTAAAACAAATGATGCAACTTAGAGGGGAAAATGGGCTTCACAAATGTTATAAACACACGACACACAACACAAAAAGGGACATTGTTTTTTTTTAAATACTCTTTGGCACCAGATTCTTTATTAAAATGTCATGATAGTCATTGATACAAAAATAGACTTGGTAATATTGTAATGTGCTAACTATTGCCTGGAATATGGAAGTTTATAAACAGTTATGGACATTTCAGATAATTCAAAGACACAACAGTGTTACAATAGTTTGAACCAAAGGTGCATTATTATTTTTTAACATACATCGCAGATACATTTCTATACTATTGATCATTTATCAACAGAAATTTGCCTAAAATGAGGATTTAAAAAACAACAACACCTTGTGTCCTAAAAAATGTGAACTGTTTCTGAAACTAACTTGAAGCTTAAACTACACACTTACTACACACGCATGATGACTGGAACTGAAAGCCATACAGCTTTGGTCAGTTTCCCTCGTGCATATTTTTTCTCCTCACATCAGGGTGGTGCCGGTGATGCCCACTGTTAACAGCATGGTCCACAGGGTTGCAGCAGCGGTTGCCACGGCACCATTAAAGGTCTTGTCGTGGGCGTACGTGATGATGTGCAGGGCTCCGCTGTAGGCCTCCTCGCAGGTCGGCTGGATCTGATCCTCAGGAAGCTGGAAGCCTAATGTCCCGTCATCTCTCAGCTCAAAGGTGTAGGAGAAAGGGATCCCCTGAAACCGAGCCCAGTCTCTGGATGAACCAGAGTTGGCGTCTGTAGAAAGAGGGTGCATATTTTAGAGTTTTACCCCCTGGAGCCACGCTGCTAGTACAGCTAAAAGTTTTATATCTGTGACCAGCATTGACTTACACAATACATCCGGTGAGGTTCCTACAGTGTAGTTCATCCCGTGGACACTCCTAATGGCGTCTGCTGCACCCAAACCCACCTCCATCTGAGGAACCAGTCATTAGCTTTCATCCCACAGACAAAGAAAGAATCTACACCAACCCTGTGTGTCCCTGTGTGTAGAGCTGTCATATACTATGTCACAATATATTTGACCCAAAAAAATCAATGTTGATATTGCAGCTGGGTTTACAAGGCAGGAAACGCAGGTTTAAACTTTCTAGAGTTCATTGGTATTAATGACAGGAATTGATGCTCCTTCCCCATGACTGGGTGCTGTGACTGACATAATAGTTTGGCAAAAGGGGCAGAACATGAGGCTTAGTGGTCACAGATATGTGATGTGAGTGCATTCTTTTGATGCCATCTTTTATATCCGCTATGGTGGTGTGTGAAACGCTTTTGCACCCAGTCAGAACGGCGGAATATGTCTGATGAGGATATGTGTAGTGAACAACTTATGTTCAGAAATACTGTGTATGTATTTTGTCTTTTGCCTTTTAAGTCAGTCAGAAAGGGCATTTAGATCTGCTAAATAACTACAATTTGCATCATGTCCTTTAAAATTTCTGTAAATATTTAAGGGTTGAATTCTATTTTCCCTGTTTACCCTTTTTATTAATCTGGAGATGCATTAGGGTAAAGATATTAGGATTTTTGAGATCTGAATTCCAACAGTCTTAAATTTAATTCAAAGAATCCTGGGGGTACCCTGGAATAGGCTACAGTCATGTTAAAGGAATGGACATAATCCTGTTTTGCATAATTCTCTCTTGATTGTGGCTCCAGTGGGTTATTACCTGCATCAGCC
This sequence comes from Etheostoma perlongum, assembly GCA_026937815.1. Lineage (NCBI taxonomy): Eukaryota > Metazoa > Chordata > Actinopteri > Perciformes > Percidae > Etheostoma > Etheostoma perlongum. The sequence goes on from CM049394.1 coordinate 12,015,971, forward strand.
TCCTTCCTATCCTATTGGCAACCAGCCATTTGTTTTCCACAAGCAATGCTTCCTAACGTCTTCCCGTTCCGTTCAGTCTTGGCAGCTGACGACTGACCGCTCTCAGAGGGTGTTAATGACTACTGCCACGTTTATGGTTTGTATACACTGTGTAAAATCCTAATGCATTTTTCCATGCACCATTCAAATGTACTGTGTATCCAACAAACAATAATAAATCCAGAACATTGACATAGATTGCTAACACAAGTACAGAAGAGTTTGTTACAAATGATCTCATTGTCTGTGGGTTTTTATATTCTCTTCGTTAATGTGCATGCAGTGATAATTAGGCTATACAGATGCACATACACTTGTTATCCTGAATTTTTATTTGATATTTTGTCCAATATTGTGTGTGCATGTTAATTCTCAGAAATGTGTGAAACGTGCATCACTGTGTCTGTAGATGTAAATACCAGCTCCTTGTAGTTGGAGGCAGTGAAGTTGGGGTGTCCATAGGGAACCAGAAGCAGCTGGCCGTAGGAGTGGATGGTGAGAAAACACAGGAAGTCGTCCTTCCGGCTTCCTACAAAATAAGTCACAGCCTGGGCTTCGGGCTCGGACACAGGTTGGCTCCCGCAGTAGGTGTTTGAGCTGCAGTTAAATGATACTCCAAGTGCTGTGAAAGCAGCCAAAGAAATGGAACAATCTGAAACAAATGTAGTAGTGACCCCTCTTCCTCCCATAACACAGGCGGAGAAGGTTCACTTTTTTACACGTTGAAGATCTAATGACAGATTAAGGTATTAAGTATTAATATTATATAGGTATTAAGTTGCATTAGGTTTTTGGCCCTTCAGACCACTCTTTGTTACCCCTTTAAAATGAATTGTGTGGTAATGAGTTGGCTTCAGAAACATCTTGGGGGAAACAGGCAGTTTTCTTTGTGTGATAACCACTTATCCATGATTATCAAAAACACAGGCTGTATAAATAAGGAGATGGAAAACCACAACAATACTTACTGCCCCAGTTGGCGTCAAAGTTGCGGTTGAGATCAGTGCCGTAACCGTTGCAGCCTGGTGGTCCCGGTGACCTGTTCTTCCTCCACAGTCTAGTCTACAGGGCAAAATTGTAACAGTTCAATCAGCTTATTTTGGTCGTTCTATCAATTTAGTAAGAATAGAATGGGCACTTGTACATACTTCAACGTTGCCTGTTTAATATCATATTTTCCATTCATCTTATTTTGAAAATGTAATGATTTTGTACTTGGCCTCATGTTGAGCACCAGAAATTCATTTGTTCACTGATTGAATTGTAGCTCGTTGTAACTTAACTGGCAATCTGCTTTAATAGACTATCATTCTCTCATATCCTGCTCATCTGTGTCTTGAGAGCTTGAGGCACAACTCAGAAACCCTAGAAAAAGTAATTGGATGAAAATCCATTAAACACGAGAACTGACTGTGTTGTCCTTCCAGGAGTAGATGTAGCCGTCCATGTTGAGTACAGGTGTGACATAAAAGTCCATGTTCTTCATCATCTCTTGCATTTTGGGGTCTGTTTTGTGTGCTTGCAGGATCTGATTTGAGAATAACATTAAGGGTTAGATTGATATATTGAAGGATATGTAGGATATGTTGTCCACTTCAGTCATGTTTAAATAACAGTCTGGAAACTCAATTAAATATTATACTCTTTGTTAGTTAATTTACTTTTTTAAATGGCTGCGTATCTCTCACCTGTCTGACAAAGTACTGACAGAAGGCCGGGGCGATCCATTCCCTGGCGTGTATACCACAGTCCATCCAGATAGCTTTCTTTTTCTCTCCAGTATCGAGGCCAATCTATAAGACACATTTATACAGCTTCTTATTTGGTTACTGTATTACATCGGTAATACACTCCAGTATCATCTGGTATTTGCTCATTCCTCATCTGTGTATGCCATAGCGATGCTTCACAGTTTAAAGGTTGAATTACCTTGAGCAAGCTAATGACTCTCTTCTCATAGGTCTGTCCGTATTCCACTATGGTCACAACATCAGGGTAATCCTTCTCAAGCTGAGCCATCCAGTTGGTGATCTGTAGGTTGGAATACACACATTACACATCAAAGGGTCTGTGTGTTGTAATCTGTCAAAGTAAAAGTGTACGAGAGCAGCTTTCTCACCTCCGGCATGGTATGGTATTTATAGTAGTCATACTCCACTCTGTTGCACACACCAAAATACATGTGTCACAGGAGTAGAAGTGTTTTTTGTACAAAAACATCTCAATATTTGAAAAAAGCTGCCAGTGTATTATTTTATGAAGGAAACTCACCGCTCTACTGTGGCTGCTTCCATCGCTGAAAGCAGCACCAAAAGGCTCAGTCCCACAGAGCTAAGCATTGTCACTTTGTGAAAGTAAACTCCGTGTTTGCAATTGTTTGCAACACTGACCTCAGGATGATACAAGCATTTTGTAGAAGATGTCCATCAGATAAAGATGCACCTTTGCCTCCGCCCTCTACCACAGACAGCACAAACATGCTATTACTGTGTTAATGATTAATCAGAGAGAGCCTTAAATACTTTATATCCTAAAATATGTTTTATATACTTAATTACTGTTAACTGCCATATATTAGTCAGGTTTACATTGCCATAAAAATAGACAGGAGCCCCATTCAGTTGCACTGAATAGCTTCTCTTATCTGCCTTTTTCACTTCAGCTTCAGTATGACACTTTGTATTTGTCAGCTGTTAACTTTAACTTTTCATCACATCACCTCCAGCTCACTCTTTTCTCCCAGGTGTAGATTCAACTACCTATTAGTGGAGCAGTGAAGTCAGCGCTGTTCGTGGTCAACAAATGACGGAGTGCAGGGGATATTTAGTCCTGTCCCTTCCTCAGAAACAGAACTCACCTGCCACATAGTATTGTGTAATTCATAACTGTTCATCATACTTCATAACTGTTCATCATTGGTGCAATGGTTTCCTGTCTGGAAATCTTAAAGGCCTTTCTTTAATTCTAAACTTTTAAAGTAACCTACTGTACACCCTTGTCTGTAGTAATAGCATTGTGTTCAGCCACACAGAATATGTTTTACGACATCAATATAAGAGGCAGAAGATTAGATAAGGTGTATGAAGTCAAAGGAACAAATAATGAGGCTAGATTAATTGGAATGTCAAGGTCCACACAGTACTGGGTCATAAATGTAGGCACGGTATTGGGTTTAACAAAAGGCACAGGAGTTTAGGTGGATATACCCTGTCAATGAAATGCTGTTCTTGATGATCTGATTTGGAATTTTTAGTAAACTTTATGGATTTTGTTTTCAGTTTGGAGGCAAAATACAAGTTTTATCAGCAAATAGCTGTATTTTGTGTTAATGTAGATAAAGTGATAATTAGCTAATACTAGCACATCGACATGTTAGCATTGTCACTGTACGGATGCTAATGTTAGCATTAAGCACAGCCTCACATAGAGCACCAAACAACCTTGTAGTCTTGTTGCCTAAAACGTTTATTATGCTAAACATGATATTATTTTGAAATTCGTGGTTTGACTTTAGGGGAAAACCCCTGTTTGTAGTTTATGGTTACATTAATTTATCTAGGGAATTGGGAATACCTGAATATTATATACCTAATACCTGAATCCGCTGTTGTTGCTTGTTTCATTATATCAGTGCTAAACGTATCATATGTCATGACATAAGTATAGGTTATTTGGCATTTAAACACATTAGATTTGTTTCTTCATAACATAGGCTACCAGAGGCAAAAACAGCTTTTTATCCATTATTCATCAGCAAGGCTGAAATATAGCTGGTCAACATCATCTGTGCTCAGGTGGACTGCATGACATTATATGCTCAATTTAATCTATTTTTCATTTTTAGAATAACAAGCTATAATGGTTTCCCCTCATCCGTTCTTCAGATCTTGCATTTGGTTTATTTTGGTGCTCAATTGTTGTAATGTCTCTGCAGCTCTAACAGATCGCCTGTGACGCAGTCTTTGTATTTTGTTTTGATGCTCTTTTAATAGTTTTTCCAGATGTGGTTCTAATTGTTGGACAGGGGAGACTACCCAACCCTTCTGCCGATTGTTGACTTTTGTGGCTGCTGTTATAGCCTTAAAATACGTTCCTTCCTTGTGCCAGTTTTTTTTTTTTTAACAAGGAAACAAATCAGTTAATGTAATAGCTGTCAACAAGAGTTGCAGACTGTCCGTTGGATATTACGGTATTTCATTGCCGCCTTAGTATTCACAACAGAGGTTCAGTTTGAAAACAGTTCACACAAAATGTCCTAATTTTGGCCTCAAAATATCACACACCTTTTCTCCCACCTTTCCTGTCTATCCGCTGTCAATCTGAAATAAAGGGGGGAAAAAGCCCCCAAAAAGAAATCTTAATTCTCATTAAAACAGTCAGCAGTGGTCATTTCTTTAAGAGTACACTAATAGCAATGAGAGAAAAAATATTCAATTTATGTTCATATTCATGTTAAAATGATGTAGAGTAAGAATGATTTTTGAATATTCTTTATTACTGTTAATATATATATATAAAGTGGTATAGAGGCTGACTTTACACTACAGTAAATCCTACTGTACATTCATACAAGGTAATTGTACTTCACTGCATCACTTCACTTTCACTAAATACTTTGCAGAAATTTGAGAGAAATCAAAAGAAACTGCATTTCCTTCCTTTCTACCGTTGTTTCCATTGCTGTACTGCGTGCGGTATAACCTTTATACTAAGTAATAAGCACTGAAACTTGTGCTGAGGTAGCAGACTTCGGGAGACATGCACATCTAAATGTTGTTGTTCTGCTCTCAATGGAATTATACCTATAAAAAGGTTTAGATTGAATGTAAAATTAAATGCGCTGCCACTGCTTAAATGTAGGCAGACACGATAAGTTGTAGAAATCGCTCATGTAACATCATGTAACATTTTCAATCCAACCTCAAAACTTATTTAGAATGGCTGCTTGTATGTATTAGTTTTCAGATTTTACAGTATTTTTTATTCCTTTCTGATTTTACTGTATGTTTCATTCCTTTTTGATTTTACTGTATGTTATGTTTCCTTGTGGTTACTTCATGTTAAGCACTTTGGAGACCTGCTGGTTGCTGTAAAGCACTATATAAATAAATGTTGATGTTGATTTGACCAGCAGATGTCAGTGCAATGCAGAGTTGAGGTAAATATGTAGCTTTAGATGTAGCCTTAGATAATCAAAGAGAAATATGAGCAGAGGCAGGATGCTTGAAAAACACCTGTGCACCCAAAGAATCATACAGTGCAATGACAGTTTTATTGTAATATACAGTAGGAGTAAATCATCACCTTAAGTTCAAAAATGGGCCATCTCATAATAAAAAGCAAGTGTATATTGATAATTAATCATTTATGCTACTCATTATTGTTGGCAAGTCCTCACCAAGATCCGCATGGTGCTTTTTAATCCAAGATGTAGCCCTTTTGAGATTAATTAGTGTAAGAGTTCAGTCTTTGCTTTTGGACCTCTATCTGTCTCAGTTTTGCTGCTCTGTGGTTAAACCCTGACAGTACAACGCCTCAGCAACCCAAGTTTTTGTCTACACTCCTTTCCTGACATGTGCATCATGTCTATTCATAAGATATAGAGACAAGACCTGTCTCAGTTTTGGCGCTGTGTGCACAAATCTGGGATGTGTGTGTCCCGGACAGAGAATGAAGCACACATCATGGGCTGTTTCCTCATAATGATGGATGAAAGCACTAATGCTTTTGGATGAGAGAGGCAGGCCGCTCTGTTGCACTCAGACACAAGCTTACAACATGTCTTTGAGTGTGTGTGTGTGTGTGTGTGCGTGCATAATCTTTTTCTAGTTTGGGATTCTCATTTAAGACATTGCATCAGCTGACAGTTTTTATCCAGGATTTTATGATCACTCCTGCAGTTTATTTCAGCATTGGACCCATTGTTTTATGAGGTGCAGTTAACTTAGAGAGTGCATGTGGTGAGGAAAAGCTGTGTCAACATCTGGACAGACGGGGGCAAGCTGGGGGCAACCAGCATCTTTTTGGGGCATACATTCCTGAGGGGTTGAGGGTTCTTATGGGTTGTGGGTTGTAAGTGTCTGATGGTGCTGTATTTACTTGTGAGTGAGTATTCAGTACCGTCATTGTCATTAAATGTGTTTCAGCCTCACAGCTTCATTACTCTATAAGTGTAAATGTCTGATTTCACTTTTTCCATGGGAGAAAGTTATCTACTTTGAGAGAACAGTGAACGGGGTCCATTTCTGAGAAGGTTTTACTTTTATTTAAAACTAAAAGCACAAGCCAAGTTCAGTAAGATTATTTTTTGGACAGACCCGGGCTGGCTTCCCCCCCCTGCTTCCGATCTATGTGCTACACTAAGATACTCACATCACAGGATTAGGAGAATGTCCTTGGTTGAACAAAGAAGATGTCAAGCATGTTTTAATATCAAAAGACAAATACACACATCTCAGGCCATGGACTCCTATTAAAGGGACATTTTCTGTTATATTCATTTCTGTCATGTTCCACTAATCAACTACTTGTCTTTCAACACACGAGGAGATGATTATCATAATTAGACGAGTGATTACAGTCATCATCATAATGCCTATGAACTGGAATAATATTAAAGAATTATCCAGTGAAATGAAAATCAAATCCTTACATTGCAGGGGAGCTTCTGAAACCCTTTAAGGACATTTTCTAACTAATATTATAAAAATATTTTCAAAAATCATAGGCAGGTATTAGACAGTTTTTTAAAAACCATAGAATTTCCATATTTGATCTTTTGACTTTTTACCGTGACGCCATTGCAGGTGACATTAAGAAATCTGATTTGAGTTTCCTATTTGAGGCAAAAAAAATGGATTCAGTCTTAACCCAAATGTAGTGAGAGTATTGTCCACTAGCCATGAACTTATTTAGGATCGATCCCTGTGGAACACCACACGTGACCACTGGATCTGGTAAGATACTACTAATATCTAGGCACAAGGTTATCCTACACAGTAGTGTCACATTTATTACATAGTCAATTATTTAATTTACTGTATCAAATTCCTTTTGATGGAATTTCTAATTTTATTTGGGGACCGTTAGTAGTGAAAGTTGAGGTGGTTTGGGCATCTGGTAAGGATGCTCCTTGGGCGCCTCCTTAGGGAGGCCTAAGGGAAGACCCAGGACTAGGTGGAGGGATTATATGTCCACCCTGGCCTGGGAACGCCTTGGGATCCCAAGTCGGCGCTGGTTTGGGGTCCCCTGCTGGAGCTGCGGCCCCCACGACCTGACCCCTGATAAGCAGACAAAGATGGATGGATAGTAGTGAAAGTGGAACTTATCATTTGACTTGTGTCATTCGAATGACATCATAAAGCGCTGTGCCTCCATTGAAGACAATTCCATTTATTTAAAAAAAAACAAATCGCAAAGTGCTTCACACAATAAAACCAGTGACCACTTCACTGTAGCAAGCAATCATTTTGTAAAGTCAAATTCTCCTGTTTCTAGCTTTAGGAAAGATTGGTGTATGTCTTTTAGTATTTACTGTGCTGTCCTGGTGGACTCAGAAATTCTTAAAATGGTCAAACTGACATTTCATTGTATGCAAATCGGTTACTTTAGTGCTCCACCTGAGCTGCCTTTGCTTCAGTGGATTTCTACACAAGGGAGTTCATTTCTATCAAAGTAAAATGCCCACACTCTCCAGGAGCAGGATGCTCTGACACCCTGCAGAATCTGAAGTTGAATCGTTCCTCATCTCATCAGACATGCTGGTCATGACCTTTGTGAAGACAGTGAAAATCAACGAGGAGCCGCCGCCACACAACATCAGATGTTTGAGAGTAGGCAGAAGCAAGCAACTTTTGGCATGCCTTCAATAAGCTGCTATCTTCAAAAATGTGAAAGAAACACCAGCACAAGCTGGAGCACCATACACACACCTCCCACACAAGTGCAGTATAATAGAGGCAGCAAAACTTATGAAACCATCAGCAGGACTGGCAGCAACCACCAAACAAATCAGAAACACAAACAGTGAAGCGCTCCACCCCCACAGTGCAAACTAACGCCCCCTCGTCCCCGCAGCATCCAGACACTTTTCAAAGCATCAGTATGGTTTCTCAAGCAGTAACACACAAACTAAACCTCGAGGCACTCAGATCGTTCAACAAGACCATCACGCTGAACACCAGGAGTCCCAGAACATCTCACCTCTCTCTTGTAGGTCGGCCAAATAGACAAATGGAAAATGTAACAGTTGTTCCATGGGCTGCATAAAATCTCCAAGACATTCTCCAGTTTAAAACAAATCATTTGAAACAGTCAAAGTGTAAACAAGACAGTGGCATTCACAAAAAAGTGTCAAAAACACAATGTGCAATATCTATTCCTGTGCCAAAAAACTATTTGTAACCATGGCACCATCCTCTTCCACACAAGGCAATTTAAGAACAGGTATCCGGTAGTCTCCTCCAAACGTTGCAGAATTGCAGCTCTTTGTCCCAGTGATGATCCTTGACATCCTACAAGACATGGATTTTGTTCCCTAGAGTAGAGAAATCAGCAGCATCCTTTCCTTGAGAGAAAGAGATTGTTCTGTTATTGATCTGCTTGAAATAGCTCAGCTAGGACTGCACAATTAATCCAATATTAACCCCAATCACGATTTGGGCTTTCCACAAATGAACACAATCGTTTCCGATATTGACGTTAAAATGTGTTTTCCGCTAGAAACCTCTGCTGAATATCAAATCAAGCGCTTCCTAATCTAACAGCATGAATCAGGAAGGACTCAGCAGCCAGCGTTGGCATAACTCACGCCTGTGTACCTTCATTAAATCGCAAAAACAGCACCAGGCTGACCACCATCAGACCTTTACACACATTAGTCTGCCCCATATTAACTTAGAACTTCACTCAGCCAGACATTTCTCTGTGAGAACGGACATGAAAGCGCTGCAGCGTTTCATTGTTTACAATGTATGAGTTAGTCAGCAGCTAGCGGAACTTTTCCTTTGCTCATGGATTATTTTGTTATTTTCAGTCTGCATGCACATTTTTTTCATCATATAATTGCTGAAACCGCTAATATTGGTAGTGAGATCAACAAGTTAGCAGCTGCCAAGTCATCACTGCGCCTTTCTCTAAGTGTGTTGCACACGGAGTGTGTGTGTGTGTGTTAGTGTGTATGCAAAGTGTGTAAAGAAGAGGAGACAAATGTGACGTAAATGACAGTAAAACCCAATGAAGCCTCTCACACTGTCAGCTGAAATGGAGACACTGTGCAGCAACATAAATCTTTAGGTTTAATTAAAGGCATTATTGAAGAAAAAAAATTCCAAATCTAAATTCCAAAACTGTAAACCAAAAACTTACCCTACCCAATAATGAGTATTCTGGTCCAGCCCTACTTATCTAAAATGTTGGTTTTGCTTGTATCTTAATACACCAAATCAAATAATAATTGTCAATAAAATACAGATGCTTTTTCCTGTAGCTCATGAGAGTCCTAAATGGTTTAGGCCTAGAATTTGCAATTACATCATTATCTCTCTTAACCCCAACACACCCACCCACATCAAAGTGTGTTCCCACACTCACTCACACTTGATTTATAGCTTAACAGCACAATCAATTAATCTATGAACGAGAAAACCTTTGCAGGCAGTTTTGGAGCCCTTGGGAATCAGACACTGATTTCATAGGGGAATATTGTACTTTTTACACTATTGCATTTATTTGACAGCTAATAGCTACCAACTCATTTTCAGATTTGGATTTTCTATTAACAAAACATATAATAAGCGTGTAAAATATAATGCATCATAAAGATTAAACCAGTTGCTGCTAAATGCTTCCCTCCGCTATGTTCACCAGCTAGCTGCTAACTGTGTCTGTGTGCTGTTTGGTCTGTTACCTGGGCAGGAAGTGTACAGTGGGTTTTTGCAGCTCTTTTCCTAAAAAGACAGTGTGAATATGCTTCTCAGCTAAGCTAAGAAGCCTATTCATACTGCCTTGGCTGACTTGTATATGACAGTCGTGCGCGTGCGTGTTTGTGTGTGTAAGAGAGATAGGCAGAGAGCTCCTCAGTTGCCTTAGCAGCGCCGCAGCTTCATTCCTTCACAGTCCGGTGCTGTGAGCGCTTCGCTGCACTGCGCTTCACGGGGCTGCCCATAGGCTACGACCGCACGTTAATTAACTTCTCACGGTCTGGTTATTGCCCCGCTATTCCACAATTTTCACAGTGTAAGAATTTAAAATGAGTAAAACTCAAACTGGACTTTTTTCTGCAAGTTTCACACTCCGGCTGTTGTGAAGAAAAACGCGACTGCGTCAAGTGGTTCCAGCGCGGCTCCAGGTTTAAGCAGCCCACGCAGGTGCAGTGTAATTACGGTGCTAATAACAGTGCTGTCGCCAGAGAGGATGGCTCTGCGCACGATGAATGGGAGTGCGGCGGACGTATCGGCGGGTTGTGCGCAGCAGGGGAACCTCAGCATGGAAGTTACTGACTATAATATCAGCTGCAACAACGGCTCTGTCGTCCCCAGACCGGCCAGAGGAGTCAAAGGTAAGATTGCTTATTTTTCCTTTCTTCTTCTTCTTCTTCTGTAGGCGACACAAAGCTGTGTCTCATTAACCATCCAAGCTGAGGTGCTTAACTGTAGCATATTAATGCTTCAGATGGCTGCAAATACCACATCTGGGCCCACCAAACAAAACAAATAAGGTGTTATTGTTTTTTTCCTAATCTGCTTATCAGGAATTGGATAGGCTAGATGTGTCTTATATGGCTGTCATCTTTTTTTATAATTGTCTGTTGGCACCGGGAAACAATAATTAAAACTATTTTTTCGTCTTTTCATAAAAACAAGTTCATATCTGACCATGAATAACAGCCTATAAAACAAAAGGGTCAACCTCTTAATAGAAAAGATGCTATTCATTCAGCTTGATACTGTTGTTTGAATCTAATTACAAAGTGCCACCTATGAAAGATTACCTGCTTAAAATCATTCCATCAGTTGACCCTATGGAATTGTTCGCAGATTGAATTTATACAAACAATGGGCACTTTGACCTTCTAGCCATCACAGATCATCCTTTAATTTTTCTACTCTGTGTGTGTTTACCATTAAATGATTTCCAATCAGGACTTTTGTGTAAGTTCCTCAGCCTGATTGTATGCAATCAATTGCCGAGCAGACCAATTTATTGCCGCTTCTCTCTGCATCAATAATGACACAATCAGCCGAGTTGTTGTGTACAGTGTGACAGAGAGCCTTTTTTTATTCTGAAAGTTGATTGTTATTGTGTACATTTCTCAAAATGCCGCCTAGGAGATTAAACCCTATACACCAGAGGAGATAATTAGGCCCGCAAGACTTGTCTCCTATCAGGACACCAGTGGAAAATAAGGGCTGGTTAGGTAATGAGGTCTGAGCGTGGGAGAGAGTTCTATTTACATTTTTTTTTTTTTGGCTGCCTCTGCAGTATCAATTAAATTTCAATTTTTTCCCCACTAAATAATTCACAGCCTGGGCTGCATTACATGTATTGACCTAATACAGGACACAGGCTGGAGCATCACTCAACTACCCAGAGAGCAAACACTGTGGGGCGTGTTCAGTGTTTGACTAAGAGAAATGTCCTGCTGAAAGATTGTAGCATCCATCTCATTCCCGCTGACACACACACAAACACACACACACACCTTTTATTTACCTTAATCCTTAGTATTGCTGCTCTCGGATATGATATTCCAGTTCTGGGCCAGGAAATTAAGGTCCCACCCCTAACTTCCACTTGTGGAATGACCGCTGTCAGATTCACTGAATTGGAGATTTTGTCCTTCATTTCAAAAGGACTGAGCTGCTGATACAGCAAAAAAGTGATATAAAATCTATAACAGCCGTTTGATCAAACAAAATCTGGGATAGTCGAGTAAACATATTCATATATATTCCGATGATGGACTGAATATAAAATACTAAAGCAGTGAGAGAAATGAAGCTGATAAATTTTCACTTTGCATTCAAATGGGACTGGGCTTCAATAGATTGCTTAAATATTTGTTTTGAGTCAGAAATATGTTTATTTTGTTGGTTATGTTAGGTATAAAGCATTAATCACAAAGCAATGTGATTGTCAGCATTAATTAAGCAATATTTCTCAACTTCTAAAATAGAATAAATAGAAAGTGATGTATTTTTATGAAACCAAAAACAGCAATTTGATTAAAATAACTGTAAAACGTATCTGTACATAATTCCACATGTTAAACCAGAGCACTGAGCATAAAAAAAGCAAATGAGAGTGTTAATGAAAAATGAAGCTGAGAAATGTCACATTACAAGTTATTTTCTATGCGTAGGACTCACATCAATTTAACATTTGGTCTTTAAAATATATCAGGAAATGGCCGTCAGAGTTTTCCCATAGCCCAAGGGGACAGTTTCAAATCGTTCCTTTACTCCAGCAGCCCAAAAGGTATTCAGTATAGTGCATGAGAAAACCCGAAAATGCTCATATTTGAGAAGCTGAAAACAGATATTTATAAAAGAATTCATGAGAGTGCATCTTAATGAATCCAGGCTACTAAAAGTCTACCCGAGGATAGGAGACAAATGAGACATATGCTGTCTGTCCTCTGTGAACTTAAACTCATGCATTCTGTTCTCGTCTTCTGTTTCAAAGCTCCTGGGCAAAAAAACCCTTAAGATGGAGATTAAACACACTGTCAGAGGATCAGTTAATAAGTTGTTCTCAAACTTTTAACCCTTTCTATTTTTTAAAAGGCTACAAACACTTCCTGACTACGGAGATGGATGGAGCTACTTGAAGTTGAGAACTGTATATCATCTGGTACACAATTCTGGACAAGACTGCTGATCAGATCAGAAAATAACTAGTACAGGGCCTATTAAAAATATGCCTATTCTATATATGGGACGATGGCTGGGCCCACTGTACTGCTGTTTGCAGCATTCCAATGTAACTAACATTTACCATTAACAAGTAGTACACTTTACAATTTTGAGGTACTTGTCCTTTAGTATTTCTGCTGATACAGACACGAGCTGAGCCGGACTGTGTAGTCGGCGAGTGGTTAATGACCCGCTTTACTCTTCTTTTCAACTTCTTTGTTGACACCATCAGTTTTTTGTTAAACTAGCCGCTCCCACACAGCAGTTAAAACCGCAGACAGCCAAGTGAAGATGTGCTGGAGTCAGTCTGCAGAGCTTATTCAAAGTTTATTAATATTGAAAGTACTGCCGATCACTTTACAATGCCTCGTTGCTGTTGTTTAGTAAGTACATAGTTACATATGCATTACTCCAAAAATCGTACATGAAACATGGAATATTAATCCAATATATGCTGTGTGAAGTGAAAAGGACCGGTAAATGCAGGCTAGTTATAGTTATAGTGGGTAGTTTGGCCCACAGATTTGGCACCAATTTGATAAAAAATTGCATTCCTCCTCGGATTCATAACTCAGTCAAACACGATAGACACATTTTTCGATTCAATATGACTTGCAGTCACCGATGCTCATATTTGATAAATGCTGATATACTTACTTAGAAATCATAGAAAAAAAAGACCCTCCTACATAACAGTTTGCCTGAGAGTCATTCATTTTAAAATTGTCATCAGTATCAAAGTAAATCAGTGGTATGTCTGTACAACCATCGGTGCATGGCAAACATGACCTGGTAAAATTCTTCAAACTTTGAATGGTGCCAATTTGCTCAAATGTACACTAATTGTACAAGCTAAATTATAGATGATTTAAATATAAATACCCAAAGAAATCCTTCCATTTTTTTATGATCCGTATTTAAATGTTTTTTTGCTTATTTTTTGGGGTGTGTTTTACAAATTGGAAACCAGGCCCGGATTGGCTAATTGGAAGCACGTGGGCCGGTCTTTAAATGGTAATTCTGGAGATACAGACTGTCTGCAATGTTTGCTGCTACAACTAAAGGAGCAGCTGTAAAACTCCTACAGCACAGAAATGAAACAACATCTGACATCACATTATAGTAATCATTCAGGACTCTGGAGAGCAGTTGAGTTCAGACAGTGCCCTGCTGATGTGGAACAACATCTGTAGCTGCACCTTGGCTCGGCTCGGACACTCTCCGTTCCCCGCTGATTCAAAGTGCCACTTTGCTGAGCTAACTCAGTCCTTTTGAGTGCGTGTGAGATAAGTTTTCCTGAAGTGAATCTCATAAGCATTAAATGAACACAGTTTCATTTTTCAGAGGGAAAACCTAGCAGTTGCCCCAGGCTCTGGGTATTTACATGGTGATGTAGACTGTCATAACATAGTCACGGTAATAAGATCAAGTAATTGGAACATTTCTAAAGCAACCCAGTGAGGCAGAGCTAACAACATGCGCGCACACACACACACACACACACACACACACACACACACACACACACACACACAGGGTGTAAAAGATATTTCCTCCTTTGTGATTATGAGCTGCTGCCTCTTGTGCACAATCTACATCCTGCTGCATTTGTATACATTTAATAAGGGAAATTGATTATAGATTTTATATGCATTTATCTCATCATCAGTATAAATAAAGATTTCGTCAACCATACAATGGTTGTGTTGAGATGTGATGCCCTCTGTCTGCACACCGGCTTTATTAACTCACGATAGCCGAGGATTACAGGGGGAAAGGGCAGGAGTTTTACGGGGTTATCTGGTATCAGTCAGACTGCATAATGGAGGTCCAATTTCACCATTGGTTAATACTAAGTGATGTGACTCGCTAAGTGACAAAACAAATAACCATACTTTATAGGGCTCTCCACCCCTGTGCAACCATATGATGAGCATGTTTAATAATCGTGAAATAGATGAGCTGTAATTTCTAATCAATCTTTCCCCCATGACTCTCACAAAGTTTAAGGATCTCTATAGTTCGAAGAAAGTCCAATTAGAAATTGCACTGCAAACTTTGGGAATACAGGTGCTTTGTTGCAGGCTTTGTTGCCATAGTGATTTATGAGAATCAAGTGGCAAACACCTTGGCTGAATGTTTAATTCGATAAAAGGAATCCCTTATGCAGCTCCTCTAATAACTACGAGGTGCTTGTTCCAATGAGTTCAGAGCAAATGAGGAAACTCTCATATAATCAATCTTAACAAGTTAGGGTCAGAATAATTGATTTAACTTCCTTTAATGAATATCTTAGTGGTAACTAAAGCAATTAAAAAACATACTGCACCATTAATGACATTGGGTTGGCTGAAAAAGGTTTGTTTGGGGATGCATGTTTCTGATTCACAGGTGACTCTCAACTTTCTCTTACCTATTACACTCTACATGGTCTCAGTTAAACCGTTATTCTTAATGCAACATACATGCAGCCGTTACTGTTAAGACACAGACATCTAAATACTGTACACCATAAGTATGTACCCTCCCTGAGAACATGAAGTAATTGCAGCCTGCCCATTGAACACTGGCTGGCACTGCAGGCATCTGGTTTTCTTGCATTGTGTTTGCAGAGACTGCAAAGTGGACAGGGATTTACTGAATATGTTACCCTCCGGAGAGGCTAGCTGCAGTAATTCTGCTAAATGCTTTACTTTAAATAGACATGAGCTCCCATCTAATGTAAATGTGCTGTCTGCCATCCCATTTTGCCCCTTAAGTTGACTCTTTAACATGCTTTCAATTATTCACTTTAGTGTCTCACAGTATGTTAATAAGGCAGAGATTGGATGAAGAAGAGGAAGAAGTACTACGCTCTCGTTACTTCTGGCTTCTGAACTGGTTGAACAGAGTTCCACTTGGGGCGCTCACATGCGAGTGCAGAATGAATGGGACTCTATGGAGGTATACCCCTCAAAATCCACTTTTCTCAGGATATTCTTTTTTGTCTAGTAATTTGAATGTTGCATTCGAAAGGGAAGGCAAAAAAATACACACTGCTGAGCCTTTTAAAATGTCAATGACTTCATACACATGGTACGGCCAGAGTTACTGCTTTATGGCAAACTCTGAGTCACTTCCTTTTTCTCTCGAGGTATCAACAACACAGCTGACAGGTTAGGCTCTCCCTGTCAATACACGTGCTAGAAAGAAGTTTGCTAATGTTTTAAAGATATATATAAATATATTCACTCTGATATTCTGGTTTCGCTTTGGATGTCATCAAGCTGGATCTCTGGTTGTAATCAGTCCGTCACTGACCAATCAAGATTCATTAGCAGAATGTTATGGGCAACAACGACTCAATGAATGAGGAGTGGCCGGCTTCGCTGCCTCTCAAAATCTGACAAAAATCTTTTGAACTGACCTTTGTCGATCTAAAATGAAAAGAGATTAAGCAACTGGATGGCCTATTTCTCGCTTAAAATGTTTTCAGAAACATGTTTTGGTGAACTATTTTTGGTAAAATACATTGTGTTATAAA